>JALMQS010000153.1:1153543-1205383 GCA_024734495.1 Forficula auricularia | reverse complement strand
ACAGCGACCAAGGTCAATTGTCAATTTTTATTATGGGTTACCTTGAGGGTCCTTGGTTCCTTTACTAGCTCGAGACAGAGGGAGGGCACTTGGTCTTGAGTGACCGAATTTATGTTAGGAACTTGGTGGTAGTTACCCTGGTACTGCGAACTGCTTGGAAAAGAGGGCAGGTGAACCCGTTGCCGAATGGTGAGTTAAGACTGATTTTAAGCCTGGCAAAACGGCTCTTTTATATAAATTGAAAATGCTGAATTCGTACTATTCAGTAGGCGCGCGGGTGATTGTGTAGGCGGTATGGAATCAGGCCATCAGCGTGAGAATATGCTCTGCTTGGAGATTCCGTTGAGCTAGCAAAAAGGTGGTGACTCCAGGGGAAGCCGGAGGCAGGCAGTGAATCGTGGGAAAGTTAACTCCTCCCCCCTTAAGCTTGAGGATCGCCCGGTAAATTTTGATTTTCGGGATGAGACTCAAAAATTGTGGCCGGTATCTGTGACAAACTAGTGGTTTCAGTTTTGTCCTTATTGGTAGGAAAGCGAAATACGAAATGATTTTTGTATTTAGTAAAAAGAAAAAATGACCCGAAACAAGTTATAATTACTAACATAATAATGATTAATGTATTTAAGGAATTTTGAATATAGTTAGGGTACCAATCTATTTCGTCAATTTCGTCTTCCTGTACATAGTTCGTTTCTATTCTCGATAAAGAATGAACTTTGGTGGTTCTATTTATAGAAGCATATTTATAATTTTTATTGGTTAATAAGGGAATTTGTTTAGTATAGTTAGAGTTTGAAACCATTAGTTTATTGTTAATTACACATTTATTTATATTGTTTATTTTATATAATCCCATTTTCAAATATTTATGTGTGTTCTCGCATTGATAAAGTATTACATTGTTTTTTTCTACATTTACTATAGCTGTATCCGTATTCGGTACTTTCACTATTATTGGATATTGAATTAATTTATTGAACTGACAATAGCTGTTATTCTTTTTGATAATTAAGTTTTGTATACAGGGTGATGCCTTTTCATTATTGGTTTTACAAAAGAATTTATAATTTATATTCATACAGTAATTAATTTTTAATACATTGCTATTAGTTATAATGAAATTCTGATATAGTTCATCTATAATTATAGGTTGTTTTGTTATAATGGAAACAGGTAATGGGATAAATTGGACTATGGAGAGGTTAGTTCGTTTATAGTTTGCAATTTCCAAAACTATATCGATGTATCCGAAATGAAGTTTACATACTGGTTTAATAAATGATGTAGCTTCCCAATAATTATTAAAATTTATTTCCAAATCGTTGGCTTTATATAATTTTAGTAACTCCTTCATTGAAATTATACTTTCGTGGAGTGTATTTAAGTTACAGAAGGTGAGTGATGTTTCGAGATTTTCTAAAATGTTTATAAATGAATTTGATATTAAAGTTAATTGCGCCAAATTTTGAATAAGTAAATTTTCTGAATTTCTCGCGATTTCATGTTTCATAACCGAAAAAGTATTGGCCAAATTTTGTTCGTTAATTCTTATTTTGTCTAATTGGGTATTAATTTTGTTTATAAGTTCATCGTGAGTTCGGGAAATAATATTGTTTTGAGTTTGTAATTTTCTTTGATTCTGGGATAATTGATTCAGAAGGTGATCGTATCTGTTACGATCTTCTGCGTCCATTGTCCCAGTGACAAATTTAAGTACTGTGCCTAAACCGTTCACTAACCCTCTTTTATTTCTTTTATGGGTAGCTAAATTATTTATTTTTTCATTTTGTGTTTCTAATGTGAAATTTAGTAATCGAAAGTAAGAATCATGTTCTTTATTAAATTTACTTCCTAATGGAATAATTTCTAGGAGGTTCTCAACCGCTTTATTTATTTCTGAATGGGTTTTAAAGGTAAAGTCCAAGTTATAAAAGTAATGTATATAATGAAATTCCGAAAAGAGGTAAGGATGTTCGAATTTAGTGAGGTAGAAGCCGGCGTTGTCAGTAATATCTTCCAAATTTTCTCCAGATATGGTCCCAATAAGTAGGGTTAAAGTCAATCTGAAAAAGGTCAGTCAGTTAGTCGGGGAGTAGACAAAAATTTTGATTTTTGTGTTTCTAAAAATGTTATTTATTAAATGTTCTACATCCTTCCAGTCGAGTTTGTCTAGACCGCAGCCGATCTTGGGTATTGCTAGTCTAGTGATATTATTTGTCATAGAATGTCTTTTGAGTTTAATTAAGGAGGATTTCAAGTTTTCTAATTTTGGTTTTTCGTAGCTAAATTTTTTAGTGATTAAATAGTAGACAACCCTACTTCTTTGTTTCAATATTCCGACGTCTCCTACTTCAAGTTTCTGTTTTTTCAGAGTTTCGATGTTATTAAATTTTTTTCGAAAGGTTACCGCTATTCCTGCACTCATGTTTAGGTCGGCAGCGACACAGTGAGCTAGGGAATAGTTTGGGGGTGCATCAAATAGGTTGCCTCGTATATACGTGATAATTTTTTCTGGTTCTACACGGGAGAAATTAATCGAATGAATTGAGGCAGTGTTTCCGGGATCTCTTAATTTTCGAGGTCTTTTTATAGTCGAGAGATGAATTTTTTCAGTTTTATTATGGGTGCGTGGAATAATTTTACCTAACTTTAATTTCGGGTCTACTAATTTCAGAGTTTCAGGGTCATATTTATTTTTTGTCTTAATACATTTTTGTTTGTTTTCAACATAGACTTTCTCAGGAATTTCCGGTAATTTTTCGCGATTTTTGTTAAATGTGGAGATAACTTTTTCTTTGCCCGTGTCTAATATTTTTTGGATATTTTCATATAACAATTTTGAATTTTCTTTATGCATTTGGCAGTAGTCTGAAATAACGGGTTCTTTGGAATTAATTTTGAGCGGTGTATCATCGTCGATATGTCCGCTTTTTATTTCGAAAGGCGTAAAATTTGTCGCGGAATGTTTAGTGTTATTGTAAGCTATTAAAGCATATAATACTTTGGTCGAAATGGGTTGGTTTTTAAAATTTTCTCTATTATTAAATAATCGAATATGTTCGATAAGAGTAGAGTGAAATCGTTCCACAATTCCATTAGAGGATGGGTTTTGTGGACAGGTGAACCTAATATCAATTTTGTGAAGTTTTAGGAACTCCTGGAGGAGATTATTTTTAAATTCTCTACCGTTATCTGAAATAATTAATTTAGGAACGTTATTCATTGCGAAGTATTCTAATAATTTATCGACTACTTCGGTTGGCTGAAGTGATTTTAACGGGTAAGCTTGTGCGAATTTAGAAAAGGAGTCCACTATTGTTAGAAATTTCTGGTTTTCCATCGAGAGGCTGTCCAGATGTAAGATTTCGAACGGGCGTTGTGCTGTAGGGACCAAATTTAGTTCGAGTTTCAGAGGGTGTCTATCGTACTTGGATTTTTGACATATATCGCAGCTGTTTACATATTCTGTGATATCCTCTTTTAACTTAGGCCAAAAATATTTATTTTTTAATTTTTCGTAGGTTTCGGATATGCCACGATGATTTGTTTTCCCTGTGTGGTAATTTTCTAGAATCTCGGTCCTTTCCTCAGGATCCTCGATATCTCTTAACAGGTTATTTGTTCTAAATATTTTTAATTCTGCAAAGTGCTTAGCGATAATTGGTTCTAATTTTTCGAGAGTATGGGCGTCTGAGTAAATGTAGTAATTACATGAAGGCGCGGTATAATTTTTTAGAAAGTTTATAATGTCGGGTTCGAAATTTTCTACTGATAAATTGACTATGAACCTTTGAAATTTTTCAACAAATAATTTTTTTATCTGAATTGAAGTAGCTGGGTCGTTAATGATTTTTAGATGAATTTGATTTGAGAAATGGTTAAGGGGTTTGTCTATTGCTTTAATTAATTTTGGCGGTGGGGTTTGAGATAGTTGTCTGTCTAAGTTGTCTAATGTGTCAGGGCTAATAGATACTGGGGGTTCAGTGTTTTGGTTTAAAATTTCTACGGGATTTATTGTTGTAAGTGAGGGGGAAGTAGTAGGAGGGTTTGGTATAATACTTTCATTTAATTCCCGTTCCAAGTTTTGTATTTCATTCGGATCTATTGGCGTAGTTAAATTTTGAGGGTTATTTATCCATTCGTAGAAATCGATGGTTTTCCGAACGTTTACGTTGATATCTGCGGGGTTTCGAGATAAAGAATCTGCTACATAATTTGTGGAGCCTTTTTTATAGTTTATGTTGAAGGTGTACTCACTTAATTTTGTTCTCCATCGAATAAATTTAGAATTTGGATCTTTCATATTAAATAACCACTGGAGAGGTTTATGATCACTAAAAATTTCAATTTTTCTGCCAAAAATATACGGCCTAAAGTACTTTGTAGCGTATACTATCGCTAGAGCCTCCTTTTCAATCGTACTATAGTTAATTTCTGCGGGGTTTAGTGTGCGGCTTGCATATGCGATAGGTTTGTCATGACCCATTGGTCCTTGTGACAATACTGCACCTATAGCATAGTCTGAAGCGTCGGTTGTGATGTTAAAAGTTTTTGAATAATCTGGATATTGCAAGAGGGGTTCATTAGTCAAGAGTTTTTTACAATATTCGAAACAATTTTTGTATTCAGGGTCTGAAATATTAATTTTTGCAAATTTTTTTGTTAATTTGGTGAGTGGCTTAGTTATTCTCGCGAAGTCGCAGATAAATTTCCGGTAGTAACCCAAAAGTCCAAGAAAAGATTTAATTTGTTTGACCGTAGTTGGAATAGGAAAATTTTTTATAGCTATAATTTTGTCGGGGTTTGGTCTTACACCTTCTGGTGTCACTAGGTGACCTAGGAAGGACACCTCCCGTTTTAAGAATTCACATTTATCTAATTGAATTTTAAAGTTTGCTCTATTGAGCCTATCGAATACCAAATTTAGTCTGCCGAGGTGTTCTTCGAGGCTACTAGAGAAAACTATGATGTCGTCCAAATAGACGAGACATATTTTATTGAGTAATCCTCTCAGAATGTTGTCCATAACACGTTGAAACGTGCTAGGGGCATTTTTTAATCCGAAAGGCATTCTTCTATACTGATAATGGCCATGGTCAGTATTGAATGCTGTTTTCTCTTTGTCGGCCGAATTCATCTCAATTTGATGAAATCCGCTGGCCAAATCTAGGGTCGAAAAATAATTGCATTTACCTAATTTATAAAGAATTTCATCTATATTGGGTATCGGATATTTATCGTCGATTGTTTTTGTATTAAGTTTACGGAAATCGGTCACGAGTCGCCACTTTTGTTTACCCGAGGCATCAGGTTTTTTACCAACTAGCCAAAGGGGTGAGCTCCATGGGCTATAAGAGGGCTCTATTATATTTTGTGCTAAAAATTTTGAAATTTGTCTTTCGACTTCTTGTCGATGAATTTCTGGAAGCTTAAATTGTTTTGTGTATACTGGAATATCGTCGGTGGTTCGAATGAAGTGTTTAATTTGATTTGTAAAGGTTAGGGGTGAGTTTTCGTCATAAATTATATTTTTATGTTTTTGGATTAATTTTGCAAGTCCGAATTTTTCTTCGTTGTTTAAATGTTCAACTCGAAATCCTGAAAGATCAACTTTAAGGTTGTTCATTGTTGACATTTTCGATTTGACATTTAAATAATGAATTTTAAAAGTTCTTTTTTTTGTGATTAATTTGTCATTAATAAAATCGAATTTTGCCTGAATTTTCCGAATATTATCAAGGCCTAATAACATTTCAAACTTGGAATGAAAATTATATAGGTGAAATACAAGGGGAATTTTATTATTAAAAATTTCGAAAAATGGTCGTTTTATTGCAAAATTTTGTTTACTAGAACCGTGGGCAGATGTTACAATAATGGGGTTAAAAGTGATTTGATTTTTAAAAATTTTATTTGCTAATCTAGGATTAATATATGAATGTGTACTTCCAGTATCTATGAATATTTTAATTTTTAATGAGGGGTGGATTATAAAGGGTAGTTCTTGAGGAGTCTTTTTGTCTAATAGGGAATGTGTTTCTATTTTGGAGAAATTTTGGAGGATTTGTTTAGTTTGTCTTAAGCTTGGTCTTGTGGATAATAATTTTTGGTGGAAAGATTTTGTTGTTCCGGGGCCGGTTGTTCTAAAAAATTTGCGTCGTTTTCGTCTAAAAAATTTCCTTCATTATAATTTAAATTTTGGGGTCTGTTTGATTGGTTTATAAAATTTTGTGCAAAACCTCGTCCAGAGGGAGGGTTTCTATAATTTCTGCCTCCTCTGTTAAAATTATTTGGTCGACGAGGGGTAGTAATAGTAGGAGGGTTATTCCGAGGTGTAAAGTGCTGTCTGGGGGTAAAATTTTGTTGGGGGTAAAAATTTTGGTGTGGGGTAAAATTTTGTCTTGGTATAGAATTTGGTGCGAAGTTATTTCTACTTGGACCAGGGCTTTTATGTATATTTATTGGACCAATTTTTAGTTCTTTACTATAGGAATTTTTCATTACTGAAAGGGCTTCCTCTAAAGTTTTGGGGTCTTTAGTTCTAATAAGTGAGCCTAAGGGGTCATTTAGACCTACGAGGAATGACTTTAAAGCTAAACGATGAGCTAGCCCCATTAGCTCAGGTTCTGAATTATAATTTAGTGTATAATAATTGTATAAGAGATTTAATTTTGTTTGGATAATTTTATAAAATTCTAATGGTGAAGTACCTACTTGTTTACAGTGAGTTAAATCGATAATGAGTGTGGTATCTTCCCTCTTATCTGCGTAGCTATTTATTAGACAATCCTTTAATTCCCTCCATGTATCAAAGTTCTGTGCGTTTATGAATAAAGCGGCTTCTCCCTGAATTTTATTCCTAACCCTTCCAATTATGTAGTCTTGTAGTCCATCCCTATTATCCTCAAAGAATATATTTAATACTTTCTCCGTCTGTACAATGAATTGGGTGAGGTTGTCTATTTCACCGTTAAAGATTGGTATAATTTCTAGATATTCTTTTATTTCCTGAATTCTACTATTAGGGTAAGTAGGAGCTGGTACAGATGGGAGATTTTGATTAGGGATTGAGAATATATTTTGTGTATTAGTGTCGTGGACTTGGGGGGTGGGAGCTATACTAGAGATGGGGGCTGAAACGGAAGGGGTAGTATTTGTGGCGGTAGACATATTGAACTTTTATCAAAAATCTTAAAATTATTTATTATTATTCAGCGTATTGTCAGTAAAAAAAAATTTCTTAAAATTAATTAAAAATAACAATATTATAATGATTAAACTTTTATTTATATTTTCTAGCTATTTTAATTACTTGATTTTATTAAAAAGATATATTATTTTATATTTATTTTAATTAGAGGGGTAATTTTCTTTCTTTATTTGTTTATTTTATTCTTTGTTCTATTCTCTATTTCTGTCTAGTAAGCTCTTTATTGACCTACTTAATATTTCTTAACCTATCGTAATTCTGTTACGTAATGCTTGACCTATTTTTCTTCTTTGTTTGTTTTTATTGTCTGACCTACTTATTATCTGATATCTTATGTTTCTCTCTGTCTTTTTATTGACCTATATTTGAATCTCTTTATACTTATTTCTACCTCTGACGTAATCTCTTTGTTTACTTGAATCTATCTCTGTTTATCTATTTATTATTTATATATTTCCTTCTCTTTCTTTAAACTACAATTGAGTCTCCCTATTTCTGTTTTTTAAAAAAAAGAAACCCGCAATTACAAGACTTTATTCGTTTTGCATTTGATTTAGTCAAAATAATTACAAAAACACTTTAATATCCTGATTTGGTTATTTATTTTTCATTATATTTCCTATCAGTAATATAGTGTTAGACTCAATATTTATTTACTCGTAATATTTTCCTCAATATTTCTTTATATATAACCTATATATTTCTTTATTTATTTATATCTCTGTATTTCCTTTCTATATTCATTTACTATACTTTATATTTTTATTTTATTATTTATTAATATAAACTTCAATATTTCTTAACACTTTTCACTACTGTTTATAGTTAAATTTTGGTTTACTCACAGGTGTGTCTTGTAGAGGTGCATATTTCTTTTCAGGTGAGCTGTTGATTCACTTTTTTATTTTTTTTTTTTTTTTTTCACTTTCACTGGGGGTTAAACACTTGGGGGTGAATCACTTAGGGGTAGGTCACTTGGGGGTAGGTTGTTTTTTTAATAATGTTTTTTATTATTCACGAATGTAAGGTTAAATTTGTTTGGGCGCCAAAAACCGATTCTTTTCCTTCCCAATTTACTTTAGGCTTGCAGTTTCGATATGACTGTTCGCAAGAGTCAGTTATAACTTTAGTGAACACAAGTCCTATGGAAGCCAGTTATAGGCTTACGAACGTGACAGTTATAAGTCTTTGTTCGCTGGGTGCTAGTTATGGTGTTAGTTATAGCTAGCGTCAGTTATAAGTGACAGTTATAAGTGATAGTTATAAGTGACAATTATAAGCGATAGTCATAGGTCTCTGTTCGTGGGTGCCAGTTATAACCTTAAGCCCGAAAAATGTCTTTTTTAAAAAGATTGATTTTTCTTTTGGGTCTTTGAGGACTATATTTATTTTTTGAGTAGAGCTGGGGTGAATTTACTAATATTGAATTTACTAATATTCAATTTACTAATGTTCCTGGATAGCAAGTGATTTATTTAATTTTGACTTTTATCTAATGATTTTGTAATTTTTTGGGAAAGAACGGTTTTAGTATTGAAATCAATCTTTTTAATATTTTTTATTTTTATTTTATTTATAATTCAAAAATTGATTTTACAATGTTATAAAGTTATTTGTTACATGAATGTATAATGTTTATTATTTATTTATATATTGTTTTACAGATTGATAAGTTTTTATTTATTTTTATTATATAATATTTATTATATTTATGTTTTAATATTTATTATAATCATAAGTTTACGATCAAAGGTTATATTCAAAGTTTTATAATCAAAGTTTTATGTTCGTTACATACGTAAATTTACATTCATGATTTTACATTACATTCGTGAATTATGATGAGAACACACACAAAGGGAGAATTTGGATAACCGGGGTCTTATGTCCGAAAGTCAAAAAATGTTTATCTGCCCGGGAGTTTTATACTCATGTAACAATTGATATAATAAGATGAAAATTTCGCACGGGTTATTACCGTTCGCCTTGGTTACGCGATGATACAGCGACCAAGGTCAATTGTCAATTTTTATTATGGGTTACCTTGAGGGTCCTTGGTTCCTTTACTAGCTCGAGACAGAGGGAGGGCACTTGGTCTTGAGTGACCGAATTTATGTTAGGAACTTGGTGGTAGTTACCCTGGTACTGCGAACTGCTTGGAAAAGAGGGCAGGTGAACCCGTTGCCGAATGGTGAGTTAAGACTGATTTTAAGCCTGGCAAAACGGCTCTTTTATATAAATTGAAAATGCTGAATTCGTACTATTCAGTAGGCGCACGGGTGATTGTGTAGGCGGTATGGAATCAGGCCATCAGCGTGAGAATATGCTCTGCTTGGAGATTCCGTTGAGCTAGCAAAAAGGTGGTGACTCCAGGGGAAGCCGGAGGCAGGCAGTGAATCGTGGGAAAGTTAACTTGTATACAAAATTAAATTATTTAGAAATTAAACAGTTAATAAAATAACTTGCTGTAAAATTTATAAATTTTCTATACTTTTTATCTTATTTTTTTGTTGGTTTTCAAGTCGGTCTTATTCTTTTAATCAGGTCGATTATCTACTGGTCTTTCAGGTCTTTCCATCAATTCAACATGTCCTTTTAATTTTAAGGTCTACATGTCTTTATATGTCCCTGTGTTTCCAAATTCTTGACACAGTCTCGGCATTTTTTATTTTGGCTCCTTATCAATATTCTCACTCTCCAGCATATCCTAAAACCTCTTATTTTATTCTGAAGTTCTTTTATTTATCAATTCTATGTATTCTATTATTTTTTATGTATTTGAGTCAGGACTGTAACGATTCGTCACTTCTGGTTCAGCCTTTCTGATGTATAGTTTGTTCAATGTCAATAATAATTATTAGTCCTTCTTGTCTAGTCTGTCTGTTTTGTTACTTTTGCCATGTTGAATTCTAAAACTTCTAGAATTTTCTCTCTCATTTCTGCTCTCGATTTATTCAACATCTTACTCATTATCTCATTATAGTAACAGGAATAAATCGGAATGAATTATTTTTGCTCAAAAACAAGATAATTAATTGTCTATTAGTTGTTCGATATTTTTGAAGAGGGTATCATAGAAATGTATAATATAATAATAATTATTATTATCATTTCCGTCCATAATGTGTATTAATTCGAAAGTTTATAATGGAAATTAAGGACAAGTTTTCTGAGTGATGTAACTATTTGAAGCCCTGAAGAAGTCAGCAATGTCGACGAAACATTGGTTGAAAAATAAAAAAATCACACAAAAAAACTTGTCCTTAATTCTCATTATAAACTTACGAATCTAATAATAATCTAAGAAAAAAATAATTATGATAGAAATTAAAGATATTCAGAATATTTAATAATAATATTAATAATAGTATTTAGAGAAGTTAGGGATGCCAAATTAGACCTTCGAAACGACCCATTCTTCAGACATGCCACATTGTGCGTAAATTCCTGAATTAAGACCATCATCATGTATTTCCTTTCCGTATCCATGGGATAGGTGAAAGTTTTCCAGCAGCAATGCTGAGAAATTGCAATAAAATCAGCATAATAATAAAAGATTATGGCCCCTCTCAAAAAAATTTAAAATATACATTTTCTATAGTTTTTAAGGAATTTGATGTTGGTACTTGGTGAGACATTTTTTAAATTATTGGATGAAAAATACTTGGTAGGTTTCACATTATTATTTTTTCCTATTGTGAAACCTACCAAGTATTTTTAATCCAATAATTTATAAATTTTCTGCCTTGTGTAAGATTTAAGAAAAATACTTTTAAAAATCTCACAAAATAATGATTTTTCTAGCTATAATCGTCAACAGGTTCTTTTATTATTCATGAATAACCAGAATAGAAATTGATAGATCAATAGACAAAGTGAATTTTTAATATATGGGGAAATAGAGATTTTTTCAAGGAAGGAAAAAATAATTATTCTTACATCCGCTAGAACCCAGAAGGAATATAACACGCGTAGAATTTAAAGTAGGTTTACATCTAAATATATTAAAAATTGAAATATAGTATTAAGGAACTATATATCTTTTGAATTTATGTTTTTTAATAAAAAAAAGACTATAAACTTGAGATGAATTTTATTATGGTTTGGGTTATTGGTGAAGATTAACAAGGAAGAGATTGTGGGAGACTTTAAGGGGCCTTCTCCTACACCTTAAAATATAATAAAAATGAATACCATTCGTTAAGAACGATCACAAAAACGTTTATTAATAGTTAAAACTTTCAGAGAAAAAATATTCCTTTTTCAATGAAAAAATGTTAAAATGCAGCTGCTTTTGAAAAATCAATAAATCAACTTAAAATAGCCCCTTAAAAATATCCATAATATCATTAATCTATCTACCTATCTATCTATACGACGCCGACGTGAGTTTTTTAATTTTAAAACCCACTAAAAGTTCATGAAAAGTCGAATTTATTAAAATTAAGAAATTTAAATTATTATTTTAAAACCCACTACGGAGTCCAGGGGTGTGCTTTAGGCTGGCTTGAAACAAAATTCAAATAATAATTCAAATAGTTTTCTATGAAAGAAGATATAGAGATATTGTCTGATAATCAAAAAATCTTATAAATCTTTTCAATTGGTCGATCAATGATTTTATTTATAATTAACATAGTTAAAAATATATACGTGTTTGTTTTATAAAGTTGAAAAGAATTTTAATATTTTTTACATTACCAAGATTTTGCCTTTAGCTTCAATTTATATTAAATATTGAACTTTATTTTCAGTCAATAATCATAACGCTCTGTTCTTTTGATGATGTCTTAAAGCAGTGGTTCCCAACCTGGTGAGATCGCCCCCAAGTGGGCGATTTGGGTTATCAGGGAGGCAATAAATAAGTGGGGGCGATTAGTATTCAAAAGAGGAAAAATTAAAATAGTATTGTACAGTAGAAGTTGCCGGGTAAAATAAAACAATAACAAAGTTTTCAAAGTTTCATTTATTTTTTCAAATTTTAATTGTCAACTTTCTTAATTTTCGTAAGGTCTCTACTCAGTAAATAATGGTCTGAAGGCCTTAAAACAATCGAATTCATAATTTTTTTTTAAGATTTACGATTTTTTTTAAGATTTACGATTTTTTTTGTCTATAAAATCTTTAAACGTCTCTATCTCCGTAAATAATGGTCTGAGGGCCTGAAAACAATCGAATTCATAAAATTTTTAAAAAATATCCGAAATTTTTGACTTTAAAATCTTTAAACGTCTCTATCTCCGTAAATAATGCTCTGATAGCCTTAAAACAATCGAATTAATAATTTATTTATTTTTAATTTCCGAATTTTTTATCTATAAAATCTTTAAACGACTCTATCTCCGTAAATAATGGTCTGAGAGCCTTAAAACAATCGAATTCATAAAATTTAAAAAAAAGACCGATTCAATCTACAACTTTTTTATATCTTGACTTTTTCTTATAAAATTATTTGTTTGATCACAAAAAAATAAAATAATACTCAAGCCCTTTTCACTAAAATTCACAGATCGATTATTATTTGTTAAAAAAAATTAAATAGGCATTATTACTTTCATATTTATATTCTATGTAATATAATGTGAAGTATTGCGATCGCCTGCCTGGGTCCTGACCCTTTGAAAGCTTCTATCTCAGAGATGAAAAAAGTTAATTTCATTTTGTAACTTCTAGGAATCTATCCCCTTAATAATTGGAAAACGAATTTAGAATATAAAACCGGATATTGGGGTCCCCAGAAGAAAAAAGGGGCCAAAAATCCATTGGTCAGTGCTTATCTATGTACATATATACTCCTCCTGCGTGTTTTCATCCCTTTGTGATAACATTTTAGAGTTACAAAAATCTTCAAAAACTGCCATTTTATTAGCATTAGTTATCTGCCAAATTTCATTCTTCTAAATTCTTCCATAGTGGATAATATATTAAATAAAAACAATTTTTCCCCCCTAAATTTAGAGGGCTGTAACTTAGAGGAGAAAGGGTTTTGAACACAAAATTATATGAAAGACCCCCCTTAATTTTTGCTGAAAAATCACACTTTAAAATATTTCGCATCAATTTAGAAACACCCTGTATACCAGAGGTCGGGGAACTTTTTTAGCCATTACCCCAAAATACTTTTGCGTAGGTCGCTGTTACCCCTACATTCTGAAAACCAAAAAACCATACATGAAAACTATCTGTAAGTAAATAAAAATGGTAAACATTAACATGATTCAAACGCTTTTACGTTTTAGAAAAATGATGTTTTTTCATTTGCGCTAAAATGACTTTAAAATTAGGACTTTTTGGCGTGATCCCAATTTGAATACAGTCCTCGGCATTCAGCCGATTTGTTTTCTTCGTTTTTACGTTTAATAAAGTCGAAAAACTAAAACACTGTTTGGGCAAAATTACAATAGTGAAGTTGGCTTGAAATTGAAAAAGCGATGTTGACGGGTTTAATTGACTGCTTTTTAAAAATACTGTCAAAAGAAAAAAATAATCGAACACTCATCATGACAAAAAACTCATAACTTTTATTAATGTTTTTATATTTTTTTCAACTTTTATTAATTTTACGATTTTGAATTCCTGGAAAAGCTATCAAAGTAACAATACTATAATAGTTTATAAAATAGAAAAATTTTAAAAATATCCTTACCCTATAGTTTCATTGGTACTCCATTTGGGGTAATTTACCCCGGTTCCCCGACCGCTGCTGTATACAAAACAAAATCAATAAAATGTTTCGATACTAATCGATACATTTCTTAATATTTTCAACGAATTCGTTTTTATTCCTGGAATTTTGGTGTCTAACCATCGTTCTTGAAAGTACATGACTCAAATAATATTGAGTAGCTATGAGAGAGCCAACAGGTGTTATGCCACTCACGCCTTGCATATTTCTATATGCAATGAAGCAAGTAGGATATCTCTCTTCCGATTGATTCTTTAATTGGCCAAACGCCTCGTGTTTTATTTTTCCACCAGCAAATAACATTAATCCGAATCATTGAGATATTTCCGTCTTCATTTATTTCCTAATCCTTCGCCTCCACTAAATATTGCCCAGTTCTTCGGGATTATTTTTGTTCATCTCTCTTTCAATTCGACCCGGATTCCTGGCAAGATATTTTTCCAGAAAGCGGTTAAATTGTCTCCAGCTTCCTCTGGGTTGATCTCACCTTCACAATTAGCATTTCACGTCATCCTCAGGAGCAACGTAACCCTCTCCTCACACCCATACTAAAGAGCATGGTTTCAGAGTGAGTCACTCGGCTCACTCACCATGACTCATACTTTCAGACCGTTTTTTCAATACTTGCCGGTTTACTTCCAGCTCATGGGCATTTTTTGAATGAAAACGGCAGAAATTAAATCGAAATATATCATTGTTTCCATAATCATATTTGTAATAGGGATCTTAGGGAATTGGATAATAAGATTTTTGAATTAGGTACACGTTGAGTTTTTTTAAATTAAATGTGCCAAAGGTTTCGTCACTGATTTCTGACTTCTTCAGTGACCCATTTCATAAACTCATTTGTCAGATGAAATAACTACAAGAAAAAACATTTAAAAGGACATCTTCTCTCCGAAACATCAACATTTGTTATTAAGGTAGTTCTTTCACAAATGCAAAAATTCAAGGTCTTCGAAACTTAGAATATTAGTAATTAAAATCATAATAAACACACCGTTAAAATTTGAAGACGATTTACCCCACCAAACTTAAAATAATTGCGATTAAAAATGAAATTATTTTACTATGGTAGATTGGGATAGGGTGGGAAAATGATCATTATTTTATTTTTTTTCATTGAAGGGCTTTCACCATCTTGATGAAAAAACTAATATTTGTTAGAATAATATATTCGGAGTAACTTAAAAAAAAATGAAATTATTTACCACCAATAGTTTTGATAAAAAAAATTAAAAAACATATTTGGGGGATTATTTTTAGTGTAGGGGATAAAATATCAATGGCTTGCATAAATATTCATAAATAGAATATAGTAGCGTAAAATGTACAGTCACGTTAAAAAAACATAACCTAAAATTTTAACACCGTTCATATTTATAGAGTGGTTACGAGGCTAAAACTTTTTGTGTGGATTGTCGCGAAAGAACCTCCTTAAATCAAAGATAAAATAACCGAATCAATCAAGATTGTCTTTTGAAAAAATAAATATAAATAATAAAATTTATAAATATTTAATATCTTAGTGTTGCTTTCTAAATTTTATAGAAAGCAACTTTTTTCTTTTGTGAAAATTTTTTCACTATTGAAAAAGGGAGAAATTCTTCCGAAACGTTTGGCTTTTAAATAAACGTATTCTGGATTGTTTTTTATAAAATATTTGTATTTTTTTAATTTATATAAACAATCAATAATTTTTTTCTTTTCTAAATACTTTTTTTTTAATTTTAATTTATTTATTGTCACCAGGAACAAAGCCCACTTAGACAGCACATCAGTAAAGTGTTAGTAGGGTTAGTGAGGGAGCCGAGTTTTAGCTGGTAGAAATTTTATATGCTAGCGAGGATCGAACCCCGGCCTTCCGCTCCAACATCGTCATCATAGATGCCGAAGCTTTTTTTTTTTTTTAACTTTAAAAAAACTTTATTTACAATATTGTACAGTAGGTTTTTACATTAGTAATATTATTCTATAAGGTTACAGATTTTATACATATGTTTTATAATTAGTTTCTATTTGCAGTCTCCTGCCTGCAAATAGAAACTAATGCCGAAGCGGGACCAGCGCGTTAGCCAGCTCGGCCAACCCGACTCCTCTTCTAAATACTTAAATATATACAAATCTTTGATAGTACAATCTAGAAACGTTTATTAAAAATACAGACGTTTCACGAGAAATTCTCCCTATATACAATTGAAAATTAGAAATTTTTCAAAATATAATTGCTTAAAAATGAATAGTAAAACAACTAAGTAGTATAAACAAATAAATATTTTTAAAATAGACAACGATACAGATTGTCTTGGGGATGAGATGACTTTGAATAAAAATATAAATATTTAATGAAATTTTTTTTTAATTTGTTCATTAATATTAGAAAAACACTCTATATATTTGACATTTTGTTAATTGAATTTTTGAAAATTTTGATCATTTCTTAAAAATTCCGCTCTTTATCTAAAATTTTCGGATAGGAAAAGTCGAAATTGTGTCACAGGCTAAACAAAAAAATTCAATTAATAAAAGATATGGACTGTCCATCTGATTTGTCAAGAAAAATTTAACCAATTTCAAATTGTATTTGAGTAAAATATTATAATAAAAAAAAAAGTCAAATTATCTCTGCCACTTCCATCTATAATTATGAGCCTTTTATTTCATTATCCGAATAAATTAAATTTCGTGATGAACGTAATCAACTTATTGAAATGATATTACCCTTTAATTTTACGAAAATAAAAGGCTTTTAATTAATTACTATCTACCATTAGTGTTCAAATATACAACAAAATAGAATTTATAATTCCATTTTGAGTTCCGGCCCCTCCATTCGACTTAGTATTTTAATAGGTACATGGGTAAAAGGAAAGTCTCAATTTTATAGAGCTATACAAACAAATTAATTAAATTGTTCGTTCACATAGATTGTTTGTTTTAAGCAAAAAAATGAATATTTTGATTCATAATAAAACAAAACTTTTAGTTTAAAGCTTACTTTAGATTTAAATATATTTTTATTACCTCTTTATAGTAATATATTTTCAAAAAAATGGCGTTATTTAATCTCATCAAGTTTCTTTATCACAAATGGGACGACAAAGGCAATAATTTTTCACGACAAATAATTTCTAAAGATATTTAAATATAGGGTTAAATAATTTTTTGATTTTTTTAATAAAAACCTAACCCTTTTTTAAAATCAAATTCAAATTGCGACAGTTGAGTGATAATTAGTCTTATAGTTTATATAATATAATTTATAGATAATTTTATAACGAATAATTTCTTTCTTATTCATTTTATTGTCCGAGCAAAATTTTGATTTTTTCAATTCATTTAAAAAAAAGTCATTGATAAGTTTATCTCATTTTCCAATCAAACTTTTGCTCTTACAATAAAATGAATAAGAGGGAAATTATTCGTTATAAAATTATCTATAAATTGTATTATATAAACTATAAAGCTAATTATCACCAAACTCTCTCAATTTACATTTGAAGTTAAAAAAGGGTTTTATTAATCAATCAAAAAATTATTTAAACCTATTTTCTTGGCAAATATCTTAAAGCTTACTGGTTTACAAGAAAAACTATTAGAAATGAAATTGTAGAGTGGAATTTTTTCTTTAAAATACTAGTGTTTCAATTTTTACTGATTTACTGTAAATAACACCTTAAAAAATAGCGACTATAAAGGATCATTTCGTAAATTCTTAAACTTCTATGTTTATTTGTTATCCACGATAACTTGAAAAGGGAAGACCAGAAAGCTTATTTTAGGGCCAAAATGATTTTATTTCTAAAGCGAAAAACTGATAATATTTCTTGACTTCAGAACTTATGGCGAGGGTAGAACCGCGAACTAATATGCTGTACACCTACTTTCACGTGTACTTCCAAATATTTCCAAGTACTTCCAAAATATTTCGAAAGAAGTGTACACCTACTTCCAATCGCGGATCACCCCTAGACTTATGGTAAAAAAAATATGAATAATAGTTAGTCTGAGAAAGCTGATTTGATGCTTTTCAGATTCACTAAAACCAGAAGTGAGGTTATCGTTAATGGTAGAAAATAAAAATATCTATATAAAATAAAAAAATAGTTTATAATTTAATATTATTACTATAATTAGTAGAAAATAAGTAATTTTTTAAAAAATCGAATCGTTATATTTGGAGCTCTTGATGTAATTATGTGCTGAAATTCAACAGAAAAGTTTCTGTTAATAATCTTTTCTTTTCTATCAAGCTTCAACTTTCTAGGTCAATCTATTTTTTGACAAAGAAATTGCCAAATCACCGAAATTTGGGGACAGCGTAGGTAAAAACCGAAAGAGTTTTCACTTTTTCTCAAATTCTCTTGGTCCAATCTCTTTGATTTTCGGCGCATTGATATTCCCAACATAAAACCAGCCTCTCCATTGATACATAGAATTGTACATACTAGTATACTTAAATAGTTTCGTTATTTTAAATAGTAGGCGTTGCATTTTAACGTTTTTAAAAATCTCTATCAATCGCAAACTACAATCCTACTTTCTCCTTTTTTATTTCGCGATTGTCCCTTGAATTAGAAATAAAACAGAACGTTTTTATAACACATATTCTTTACTTCTTGTACTAGTTGTTTGCTCGATCGAAGATAAAATTTATAGGTTATAGCTCTTGTTTCTCGAAAACTCTCCTTTGCCTTTATTATCATTTGTGTCAAGGCTGTTGATTTAACTATCAGCCGTTGAGCCCCTTTCACAGACAGACAGGCCTTGGATGCACTCCCAAGTGGGTTGAAAAAGGCTTGGAAAGCAGCAATGACTACTACTATCATCCCAAGAAACAACAACAATTCAGGAAATGACAAATCGGATGCATCTGGCAACGGATATAGCCGAATCTAAGCGGGGGAGGAGGGTGCTCATTAACACCACTCAACCCTTTTTTTAGAAAGAGAGAGAGAGCTAGAGAGAGATTCTTTTCTGAACAAAAACTTGTTAACACTTTTAGAAATAGACCCTTACGATCACTATAAGTGTTTGTTCAGAGTTTTCTTTAGAAATAAATCTATATACCAACGACCTTGGCATGTTGAAAGCATCCGATTCTATGAAAACACACTGAAATCAATATATACAGGGTGGTCCCGAATTCATGGTACAAACGTTAATGGTAGGTGCAGGACATTGTAACAATGAGTTGTTGTATAGGAATGTATAGTCGCAAGTGACGCGGTGAGGCGTAAACAGGGGAAATAACGGCTATACATTATACATTATACACTATATTACTATTACACTATACATACATATACATATTACATATACTTATTACACTATACATTCCTATACAATAACTCATTGTTACAATGTCCTGTACCTACCATTAAAGTTTGTACCATGAATTCGGGACCACCTACTGATATATATATATATATATTAGGGTGGTCCTTATTTTGGGTATTTTCAAATTTTTACGCTGGCCGGGGCTCATATGGTTCGAAATAAATAAAAAAAAAAAAAATATCCCCCAAGTTTCAAGCACCCATCTCAATTTTAACCTATGCCTCAGAGCGATGTAAGATTCCCATCTAAATAACATGGGGATTTTGGCATTGAACGATCAATTTTTTATTCGGGCCAAAGCAATGGTTTAAAAAATTTGAAACTCTGTAGATTTTATCCTTATAATAGTAGCTACCCTTCAGAATTTTTACAGATTTGTAGCTATTATAATTTTGGAGTCTATAACTTACTAACACTAAAATATGGCAGTATTTTATCTAGCTGTAACTCCAAAATTATAATAACTAAAAATCTGAAAAAAAAACTCTTATAGCTACTATTATAAGGGTAAAGTTTACAGAGATTCAAATTTTTTGAAATAGAGAGAGAGAGAGAGAGAGAGAGAGACTTGGAAAGCAATCAAATATAATTATATTTCTACTTTATAGAGACATAGCCCGTGATTTTTTTTTTTTTTTTTACGGCTATAAAAAAAATTCAACTCTCAAAATAATCATCCAATCTTCAAATTTAGTTGTGGGAACGAAAATTTTTGAAGTGAAACTTATCTGTTTGAATTTTTTAGTTACAATAAAGGGGAAATTACTCAATAGAGGGGAAATAAGAGACAAGCTCTGATTTTAAATTAAAAATTTAAATTTATTTTATTAAATTTTATTTGTCATGAAGAATTAGTGGATTTTAAAATTAAAGTTTCACTTCCTCCGTGAGCTTATGTGGATAAGGCCCACACATTTTTTTTATAATGTAATGTGAGGTATACCTGTAAATATATCTTTAAAAATAATTAAACTACATTTTTTTGTGAGAGAGCCTTAGAGTGGTCATTTTTTAGGTAATTTTTGCACTTGTCGGCGTTCAGAAACTTAAAATTATGAAAATCTACAAACTCAATTATTCTCTCCTCAACAACGACGAATAAAAACGAATTTGATATCTCAAGTATAATTTGGAAGATATAAGGAACGAAACCTTCAGTATACGAGTCCAACTTGAACTTGCCTGGCTTATGGTAATTATACTAATTTATGAAAAATATGTAAAAAAAAGTGAAAGGGGAAATGAAATATTCAGGTACTTGTTTGCTTTTTTAAGTTATACCATTCTGAGAAAACAAATCATTTGATTTTCCGATGTTTGTTTGAGTAGCGACTGTTTCAAACGTTTATCATCTTCTAAATTTATCCAATTGTCCATTCAAAGGACGAAGAACGCGGGATTTCGCAATAGCGCGTGTTTGTTCTGAATAAGCGGCGGGATTTTTGTGCACTGTGCAGATTGACTAGTGGCGCCCGCGTATATGCAGTGGACGATGACTGCAACTATCATTAAGAGGTTTTGCTGCATCGACCTCCTCTTGAGCAAGGGCGTGGCCAAACCAAAACCTCGTTCACTTGCTGGAGATACGCGTTGCAAGGGTTGCAAGTTGCAAGTGCTCTTAGGGGCGGTCAGTTTGGCAACAACGCGAGGACAGCGGAAATCCTCGGTGTCTGTCAGGTAGCCAGCAGCCGCGCCGGCCGGGCCAAGAAGCCCACCACAGACAGATAGGTCTGCAGAGGGACCCTGTTTTCACCCCGGGACACCCACCCGTCCATAACTCAGCCGCCTTTTAACATTCCAGAACCTCCCCCGAAAAAAATTAATGATTGGTTTATCGAAATAGAATACAAATAGAACGGAATCTTGATATGACTCAATAAAATTTTATCTCCGCTGTCAGACCACTCGCTGATAAAGGATATATACGACAGCGAAACCGAAAGCTAAAACAACATTAACGTTAGGACGAGGCTCGAATTATTGAAAATCCACTTTCATTTTATTTAAATAGCTCAGTGGGGCGGATCTTGCAGAGGACTACAAACCGAAACCGAACGAACACTAGTATTAGTACATACTAAAAATTATTTATTTATTTAATATACATAAAAAGCATAATAAAATTCAATATTACCTATACGCACGAATTAAATGTAAAAAATAAGCTGACGTGTTCTGATGTGGCCATCCACTTGACTTTACCATACAACCTGGGCCCTAAAATTATTTATAATCATGTAGGGGGGGGGGGGGTTAGTTTTTGTATTTTTATACTTCTGGGGTCCCACTGAATGTATACAAAATTTGGTTGAGTTTGGTAAATGGCCAAGATTTTCATTTTTTTGACTCCCTTCTCCCCCCCCCCCCCCCCATTTGGGAGGTTAGTTTTTGCATTTTTAGACTTCTGGGGTCCACTGATTATATATATACAAAATTTGGTTGAATTTGCTCAAATGGCCTAGATTTTTAATTTTTAACCCCCCTCCACACCCCTTAAGTTTGGGTCGATTTGTACCAAAATCTAATCAGCTCTTAATCTCAATGGACCAAAACTACGTGTAAAATTTGCTTTCGATATTCAAACTAGTTATTGAGCTAGCTCGTCCACAAAAATTTGGTAACTCACAGACTAACGGACATCCAACCAGACAACCAGACTAACTAACAAACATTTCCACAAAACAATTATTATCTATATGATTAAATGTTGTAATTGAGGATTAAAAATATATTTTTTTTATTGCTTTGTATTTTCTAAATATCTCAAAAAAGCCTGAAACTATTAATTTATTATTCGCCCTTTTAGTTCTAAAAAAAACCTTGAAATGTGAAAAAATGTTGTGGTTCAGTAATTTGGGCTCAGTGTATATAAAGACGTCAATCAGTATTTTGCACGACGGTGCAAAAGAAACTTGGCGCGTCCCTGTGGATGACTGAAGAATTTCGAGTAGTGGTCATCAGTGTTCGACCCTAACCTCTAATTTTATTTAAATTTCTAAATTATATTCTTCTTTTTATAAATTTCACAAACTAGAATCTTCGCTAAACCCGTTAATGGTCGAATCGTCTTGTTTTAATCCCTGGATAAAGTCACCTATTGACCGATAAAAAAAAGGATTATATAAAATGGGAGCAAAAAAAGGATTAAAAAGGTTAATTAGCGTTGGGGTCGTCTAGGGCTCTAGAGGGAGATTATTTTACAAGGTAATTACAAGCCAAATTGGTTTCAGAATAATACAAAACTAAAATAAAAAATTTCTCTATAAAGCTAGTAAAAAAAAACAAAAAACAAAAAAAAACACTTTTCTTGCAAAAGGGCACAAATTCAATCAAACGCAAAGGCAGACAAGAGAGAAAAAGAGAGAGAAATAAACTTAATTTATTCCTATACACGTTTATTCAAATAAGGCTCTCTCTCCTGCGAATGCTCTCAAATGAAAGAGAAAGTTTTTTGATAAAATTCCTATAATATATCCCATATAAAAATAGAATGTATATTATATTTTTCTATAAAAAAAAAAAAAAAAAAAAAATTATAGAATACAGATTTTGACAAACAACTTGATATAGTAATATTTTTTCTCTCTTTCTCTCTCTCTGTCTCTTTATATTCAAGAAACGTATTTATTTTAGATTGTACCTATTTTCTGGAGCATTAAAGCATATAATGGTGTCGATTATTATTTTTTTTCATCTAGTTAAATTTGTATTTTATAAATTGATTAACCATATACTGAGTCCATTATATGAAAAAAAAATTCAAATATAAGTTTATTTATTTCAATGGGAAACTAAACTACGCTATTGTTTGTCGACCTAGAACAAATTTTCAAGGGTATTTCAATGTCAAGTTCTGTTTTTTAAATGGAACCCTAAATTTTTCTATCTATATAAATAAAAATGTACTGTTACGCTTAAATGATACGTTGAAGGATCTCCGAAAGTTCTTCGCCGATTTCTTTGAAATTTTCACACAACATTCCATTCAAATAAACGACTGTTTTTATATATAGTGATTTTATAGATATCACACCTGTGGCATGTAAAATATATTTTTTCGAGGAAACAACGCCAGTGCCTCTCTGGGGGGTAAAAGTAAACAAACAAGATGGCCGATAATAGCTTTTTGGAAATCTTTCAACTGTTAATATTATTTTTGGTTAAGGGAACAATTTTGACAAGTAATATATAATTCACTTACTGTTTTAATACCTATTCTATAATTATTTCCATTTTCAAAACTATTATTATTTTTTAAATACCTATATTTAAATTTTTGATCAAATCAATTTTGACAGGTAAGCAATATATAATCATTAAGGTATTATCTATATAAATTTTAACTATAAAACGAGACGCTCCCCGCCAGGGGTTAGGTGACGCCGGGCCGAAGGCTAGTAGAATATCTTCATATATAATTTATTTGTTAGAGATTGTAGTTTCGAAGGTTTGACCTTCATCATCAGTTTTTTAATTATAAATTTTCTATCTGATATGGTTGAAATACCCGATTGGATGTAGATAAATTGGGTTTGTTGTGATACTAAGCCACTTAACTAACGAAGATCAGCTTACTATTACAATAAAACGAATTTTCGAATCAGGTTTTTCAACCCATGAGAAATAACAGATATAAAATATTTATAATTAAAAAGACAGATGCTGAAGGTCAAACTTTCGAAACTATAGTCTCTAACAAATAAATTATATATCGTAAACTAGATAGATTTGCAAAACTTGAATTGACTACACTATTCCTGTAAAATAGTAATTAATAGTAATTTAAATTCATTTTTATATATTTATACCTCAAATAAGAGACTGAACTATTACATCAGAGCATTCGATAAATATTTGTTCTAATATTATTATCAAATGTGGATATATAGGTTTTTAACTTTAAGTTCGAACTTTTCCATATCAAATTCAGGATTTTAAAAACCAAATGCGGACTTTTCCATATCGAATTCAAGATTTTAAAAACCAAATGCGGACTTTTCTATTTCGAATTCGGGATTTTAAAAATCAAATGCGGACTTTTCTATATCGAATTCAGGATTTTAAAAATCAAATGCTGACTTTTCTATTTCGAATTCAGGATTTTAAAAACCAAATGCGGACTTTTCTATATCGAATTCAGGATTTTAAAAATCAAATGCGGATTTGTCTATATCGAATTCAGGATTTTAAAACCCAAATGCGGACTTTTCTATATCGAATTCAGGATTTTAAAAATCAAATGGATTTGTCTATATCGAATTCAAGTTTTAAAAGCAAATGCTGACTTTTCTATATCGAATTCAGGATTTTAAAAACCAAATGCGGACTTTTTTATATCGAAGTCAGGATTTTAGAAATCAAATGCGAACTTTTCCATATAAAATTCAGGATTTTAAAAACCAAATGCGGACTTTTCTATATCGAATTCAGGATTTTAAAAACCAAATGCGGACTTTTCCATATCAAATTCAGGATTTTAAAAATCGAAATCACACTTTTTAAAATCAAATTCAGAATTTTGTTTACCTTAAAACATTTCCTGAGAGTACGAAATGCTAGTCTTGAATGATTTTAGTTAATGAGCTGAAAATTGGTAGGCAAATATCTTACAATGGACCAAATTTTAGCTTTTTACCTGAAAACGTTTCGTGAGAGTTAAATTAAATTAAAGCTTTTTCTTAACTATAACTTTTTTCTATTTTTTTCAACTGTCTATTAATAAATTCTGAATTTTATTTTAAAAAGTCTGATTTTGATTTTTAAAATCCTGAATTTGATATGGAAAAGTCCGCATTTGAAGTTAAAAACCTATCTGTAAATGTATAATGAGAAATGAGAATCAATAGAGCGAGAGTATTTATTTTAAATCTCTCTCTCATTGACTGAAACATCATTCTCTGTATTTCGTAATAGAAACAACGCTCTTGTCTGACTTGATGGATTGACGATAGAAACATCTATCACCGATTGATAACAGCTCCGGAAATAGAATAGAATTGAATAGAAGGCCCTGCCCTCAGCCACAAGCTCCTCTCCTGCACTAAGTACTTATCACTTAACAACTTGAATACCATATTTAAATTTAAAATGATCCGATATATCATCTTCATCTTCGTAGGGTAATCAGTCCCGAAGACTGGTTTGATGGACCTATTAACTACTCGCCCCTAAATTTGACACTAAGCCATTCTAATTCTTCTTTCACTTCTCTACAAGTCTAAAAAAATTTGATTTCATCAGCTAGGGAAAATAATCTAGGACTTTCTCTTCCCATTTTCATTTCCACTTCATCCTTTAAAAAATCCTTTGGCAATCGCCCGGGTCTTAAGTGCTCCGGGGGGTGAACCGCGACCTAATATTCTGTACACCTACTTCCACTTGTACTTCCAAATATTTCCAAGTACTTCCAAATATTTCCAAGTAATTGCAAATATTTCCAAGTAATTCCAAAAACTTCCAAGTAATTCCAAAAACTTCCAAGTAATTCCAAAAACTTCCAAGTAATTCCAAATATTTCCAAATACTTCCAAAGTGGTGTACACCTACTTCCAATCGCGGATCACCCCTCGGTGTGCCCTATCATCTTCTCCTCAGATTCTTGCATAGTGTTCTCTTTTTTCTAATTTTTTCAAGAACCCACTCATTTGTAATTTTACCACGACATTTAATAGATCCGGTGGTAATAGTTTTAAGGCCTTGGGAAACTAATAATTATAAATTTATGTCATAGTATTAGAATTTAGTTAGTGTTTTACCAATACAAATTAGCATTCTTTATTCATATACAACTTTTAGATAGACAAATTTGTTTCTCCAGATATGGATGACATCATCAGTACCTTAAAATTCATTATAGTTAAAAATAGTTACGCATAAAAATCCAGATGTTTGTAAATATTATCCAGTTGTTTTTATAAAAATTTACTCTATCACATTAACACATTTAATTTTCAAAATTCTTCTGTAACGCGATATTTCAAAGGCTTACAGTTTATTTCTCTCACATCCGGCGTACATGTTGATGCTCCACACATAATGTGCCATACTATTATACTTTGAGATTAGAATAAAAAAAAATTGATTTATAATTATGGATATATTTATGAATAAATTATATATAGAAAAATTAAAATTTTTTCATTATTCGGTAAACCTCCTTAAACTTTAGTGATTTGGTAATATTTTTACCTGCGAATGGCTTAAGCTAGAAAGTTGAAACTTAACACAGAAGTGGGGTTTTAAAAACTTATATATTTAATTAAAGAACATATGTTATAACAGCTACAATTGCTAAGGGATATTTCTAGAAAGTCATAGATTGGAGTATTTTTCCCAGAAAATAAAATATATGAAATGTGGGACTTTTAAAGAAGTGTAAGAGTTTTCGAATGAGATTGAGTTGAATAGAGGCCACCTGCCTTCAAATCCAGATGATGAATAAATTAAATATCAACTTATTTGCTAAAAGAGATCAAGATTCGAGTTTTTTCTGATTTTCTGTATGTCTGCATTTTTCACCTTGAACATCTGAAGATAGAAAGCTCAAAATATAAGTTATTCGTATTGTAAAGACAAGCACTTTGGCATCAAAATACACTATATGAGTATTAGTTCTTGAGTTAACGTGTCTATCAGAATTCAGGCAGATAGAAAAAATAATTTTTGAAACACTGTTTTGATGTTAAGCGAGAGGTGATCCGCGATTGGAAGTAGGTGTACATTAATATTTGAAAGTGCTTGAAAATATTTGGAATACTTGGGAATCCTTGGAAGTACTTGGAAATATTTGGAAGTGCTTGGAAATATTTGGAAGTGCTTGGAAATATTTGGAAGTGCATGGAAATATTTGGAAGTGCATGGAAATATTTGGAAGTGCATGGAAATATTAGGAAGTATTTGGAAATTTTCGGAAGTACTTGGAAATATTTGGAATTACTTGCAAATATTCGGAATAACTTGGGAATATTTGGAAGCACTTGGAAATATTTAGAAGTACTTGGAAATACTTGGAAGTACAAGTGGAAGTAGGTGTACAGCATATTAGGTCGCGGTTCACCCCTCGATATTAAGTGAACTTTTTTCAAAACACACTTTTGGTGATTTGGCTATATTTATTTTTGTAAGCCAAAGGATAGAGTTAGAAGGAGGCTTAAACTTAACAAATGCATGGGGTCTTATTATTAATACGAATCTCCTCTAAGAAGTGATATTAAAAAAAATATAATAGGCAATGGATAAAGTCGAAGAAATATGACGAGATATCCAGCAGCAGAGGCAAATGGCAATTTGATGATGATGAGTAAAAGAAATTTTAAATAAATAAATATTTATACAAACTTCGATTGAAATTGATTAGAGTTTGATAAGACAAAGACAAGAATAGGGCCGTTGAATGGATAAATGAATGGAAGGGTGGGTGGCAATTACTTTTCAAATTTTGAATCCATTTTTTGTAAATATTCGCCCCTTTGCAACTCATCTATTCGTTTCATTTTTAATATAATATGTGACACATAAATTGCAAATTGATTCACATTTCACATCTATTAGCTATTAGCATATTCCATTTCTTTATTTTTTTGTTCTTTTCCAAAAAAATGTTAACGCTTTCAAATACAATGATAAATAATTTTTATAAAAAAAAACCAACTTCAAAAAAATGCAACAAATAAAATAATAAAACTCAAAAATAAAATAAAATGCACTAAAAGGTATAAAATAATTATCTAATTTAGTTACAACTAAACGACGAAATTTTGAAGTCGGTGCCAAACATATACATTTTATGAATCGAACTCGACGGATTTTACTTAGTACGATTGGCTGGTACGCTCGCTTATATAGTTTGTTTAGCACCGACTTCAAAAAGTGATTTCATGTAAATATTTCGTCGTTTAGTTGTAACTAAATTAGATTATTATTTTATACCTTTTAGTAAATTTTATTTTATTTTTGAGTTTTATTATTTTATTTTTTTTTATTTTTTTGAAGTCGGTTTTATTTTTTTTTTATAAAAATTATTTTTATTTTTCTCTTTTTATTGATGCTATTAATAGTGATTTAATATAATACCTTGCATGCATCTCGTAAGAGAAAGGGTCTGGCGAATGAATCAGAAAATGATAATAAAATTAAATTCATAAATATAGAAATTCTCTAAAAACGTTTGCGGGTTTTAAATGAATGTTTTAAGATTGATTTTTATAAAAGATTTTATTTATTATAATTTCGATTATTTGGTCATAAGAATTGGATATTTACGCTAATTCGTCATTGATTATATCATCAGAACTTGACCAAATTAATATGGGACCACCCCTAAGGTACCCTCTTTCCAATATAAAAGGAATCATCGAAATCAGTTCATAAACAAAGAAGTTATGCCTAAACAAACACAGCAAAAAAGGTCCAATACCAATGAAAAAAAACGGGACCAATCGGAAACTAGACTGAACCCAATGCAAAAAAAATCATCAAAATCGGTTCACAATTGGCGAAGATATCAGGTAACATAGACACAAAAAAAAATTCAATCGAATTGAGAACCTCATCCTTTTTTGAAGTCGGTTATATATTAAATTGCAAGAAAAACAATTTTCCAAAAGCTCTAGTGCACAAATGCCCTTTCCTGGACCCCCACCTTTCCCCTGGACCCCAACGCCATAAGTGTTTTAGAAGATAAAAGGAATGAAAATCTCGCTATACGAATGCAACTCGCACTTGGCCGCTTTTTATCTTTTTGGTAAGAAACCGTTAAAATCATTGCTTAAATTAAACAGAATAAAACACTTTATTTCTTTATTCGGCTCCATTAAAGAGATGGTTACGGGGGTGTATCCTATTACAACCTCCCCATCTCATAATGGTAGGTATTGATCAAAGACATGCGGGGGTGGAATCGCACGTGCTCTTGGCGAATATTCCGCATAAGGTAGAGTATGCGTCAAATTTCTTCGAAGGTTCCGTTTTAATTAAGTTTGCTGCATCAGAGAGAGTGACTGGTTAATCGCTCATGTGAATTTAATCAGCTAAAGGCATGAATAAAGCAGGGCAAGAGGAAAGAGAGGGAAAGAGATTGCTATCAAAGAGCGATTACGATTACAAGACGAGAACATAGACAATATACATACATACATACAGAGATAGCACTTTAAATCTTTCTGATTACAGAATAGAATTGGTAGAAAAGATTAGAATGTCATCGGGACAACTGATAATGCAATACTTGAGATTAGAATCAAAAATTGATTTATAATTATTATCGATTTTTATGAATTATTATATAATTCAATTTGGAGAAAATAAAAAAAATGAAAGTTTTTTCAAGATTCGGTACGCTCTGAGCAAATTTTGGTGAATTGGCATTTATTAGTGTTCCATTCAAACGCACAGCAGGGCTAAACAAGTATTATAGTAAATTTATAATTTTTCTTATTAATATATCAAAGAATAATTTATATATTAACGAGAATTGTTTTGACCGCGCTTTTTTGAAAAAGATATATATCGCGAGACTACTGCGGATGAAGCTATTGGAGTCTGCGGAGTTTTAAGTCTGGACCAAGAGAGAAAAAGATATGATCCATTTAGCTACAATCCAACGTCATTTTGCGTATAGCCAGCATGACACTCGGATGGATCACCAAATGAATTTGAAATCTAAGATGTTATATATTCAATCTCATAATCCAGAGCGCCCGATCTATTAGCATGTATGTTAGATGCTTGCCATTAATTAATCGTATGTTTCCTACATTTGATTCAATCGCGAATCAAATGTAGATGAATTTTGTCAAATATTGAGTGAAAATAAGAAAAATTATAAATTTATTTAACATCATTATTTCAAGTTAGAAATATATAAGTTCAGATATCATTTTCACTCAATATTTGACAAAAATCACCTTCATTTGATTCTCGATTGAATCAAATGTAGGAAACATACGATTAAGTATTATAGTGTCGAGAATAGATGTTAAAATATCGAATTTCCCATTACCGGTATTAATCAGTTATCGATAAAAATATGCAATTTTTATGGATATAAGTTAGGGTGCTCCTTATTTTGGATATTTTTGAATATTTGCGCTGACAGGGGCTCCTATGGTTAGAAATAAATTTAAAAAAAATATCCCCCAAGTTTCATGTCTCTATATCAATTTTAACCTAGTGCTACTCAGCGATTAGGTTTCTCATCTAAATAACATTTTTTATTCCGGCCAAAGTAATGGTTCAAAAAAATTGAAACTCAGTATACTTTATCCTTATAATAGTAGCTATCATCAGAATTTTTATAGATTTTTAGCTATCTAATTTTGGAGTCTATTATTTACTAATCCTAAGATATAGAAGTATTTTATCTAGATGTAACTCCAAAATTGTAATAGCTAAAAATCTGTAAAATTTCTGAAAGATAGCTACTATTATAAGGATAAAGTCTACAGAGTTTCAAATTTTTTGAACCATTACTTTGGCCGGAATAAAAAATTGATCGTTTAATGCCAAAAACTCCATGTTATTTAGATGAGAAACTTAATCGCTGTGTAGAACTAGGTTAAAATTGAGATAGAGACTTGAAACTTGGGGGATATTTTTTTTTATTTATTTCTAACCATATGAGCCTCTGTCAGCGTAAATATTCGAAAATATCCAAAATAAGGAGCACCCTAATATATGTGTTAAAAAATAACTCGAATATAAATCTTATATTACTAATTCACATAGTAAATTTCTAATGAAAATGAAGTTTTCCTCAAAAATTAAAAAGACTTCTAATACAAGAAAGTGAATCAGGTCAAAAAATTGAATGAACTAAGATTTTCATAAATTTTCTTCAAAATAATAATTAGTACCTACATACATAAGAAAAGAAGCTGTTTAAAAATTTTCCAAATAAAAAAAACTTTTTAAAGTCTATAAAAGGGCTTTGTAAAAAAATATAGAAGGGTTTTTTTTTCAAAAAAACTAAAATTTGCTTTCGCACTTTCGCAATTATCTTTATATTTGATATATACAAAAAATTAATTCATTGTAAAAATTCAACATATAACAACTAAATTGAAAAAAAATTATAAATACTTAAACTATAAAGAATTAAAAAACTATTTACGAAATTAAAAATATTTATAAGATTCTGACTTATGTTGAAATATCCATATTAAATTAAAAATGAGTTATATGTAGAGAGTGACAAATTCCAAATCTTGAACGAAATTGTATGTAGAAATAATATGAAATTGTACGGTTTTTATTTTGAATAATTGTATATAATAGAAAAAATTATTTTAAAATGTTTCGTTTTTCCAGTACTACTGAAGATTGTCTACCAGTGGTGACCGAAACTGTCTAGTAAATCTATAAAATAAATAGTATTATTTCACTGAAATAACTCTATTTGTTTAATTTGTGTGACTAAATAAACCCTAAAATTTAAAAAATTTAAAATATTTATTAAGTAAATGTAAAATTCGAGGGGTGATCCGCGATTGGAAATAGATGTACACCTCTTTTGAAGTATTTTGGAAGTACTTGGAAATATTTGAAAGTGATTGGAAATATTTGGGAGTACAAGTGGAAGTAGGTGTACAGCATATTAGGTCGCGGTTCGCCCCTCGGTAAAATTATATATAGGTACCTTTTAAATAAATAAATTATTCGAGATTTTACCTGAAAATTACATTTTTTAAATTAGCTGTATCAGAAATTTTCTGAAATCCAATAAGATTCAAGTAATTTTTGGAGACGGACTGATAAGTGAATTGAGTTGATATTGATGAGGCAGTCAAAAAAAGAAGATAATTTAGATTTAGACTATCTTTTTATTCATAAACGTCGGCTTATGAATAAAAAGATATTCTAAATTATCTTCTTTTTTGGACTGCCTCATCAATATCCCTTCATTTCTAATAAGATACTTGATAATGTCTTTTTATTTATTTATTTTTTTCTAAATTAAATTTAATATTAAGAAGATTACCTCCAGTGAAGTTAGGATTATAAAAAATAGTATTCGAAATTCTACTAATATACCTACTCACTTGTGAATTTTAATATTAATTTATTTCAACTAAAAAGTTTTCCGTTGCACTTTGGTTAATTTACCCTTCTAACTAATGTTAAATAAACACAAGTTGAATAGTAGTCAGCATGAAAGCAAGTTTGATCCCCTTCACTTCCACTTTTATTATTATTGAAGAGGTTTACAAGAGAATAGGAGGTTTGATGTAGGTTCTCGTTACTTCCCTCTGTGAGCCAGGAGAGCCTATACATCAAACACAGTCAATTTAACACACTCGAAGTGAGACTAGGATGGAACATGAAGCCAACAAATTACTGAAGCCCATACCAACCAATATTGTGCACTATACCAGGGTTGGCAATGGACATCAGAAAATAAAATAAAATAAAATAAATAAAAAAACACAAAAAGTAATTAAAAGAATTATTCAGTACAAAACATTGTTTTCAGCTCAATAAATATATTTGATTTAACTTTTCTGGTTTTTGAGCAATTTACCTTAAGGAGGTTCGGGACAGCTTATCTATTTGCTTGATCTTCGAAAAAATCTTTTGTATTTCTGCAGAGTGACAACGTCTGTCTACTAAATTTTTTAGTAAAAAAAAATTGTTAATAATGAGGTTAATTTCGAATAAAAATCTCTGTTTTGATAATATTAATAAAAAGAATATTGAGATAATTTTTTTTTAATTATAAAAACATTTATTTAACACAAAAACGATTTCAAGAAATAGAGTTAGAATTCTACATTAGTGCTTTTGTTATATCGTGTTGGCAGCAAATAACTTTTTATTTTTACGTTTAAGAATAACTAATTAACTAGACTGTCAAATCTATTAAAAAATGTATCATTCGATTCATAAAAGTTGAATTATTGATCTGTATAAATTTGGTGAAAATGGTATAATTTGTATAAAAGTTATAGCCCTTTTAAAAGGTCGGTCCATTTACTTCCAAGTTAAAAAGACAATTTTCTATAATTTATTTATCGGTAATGGATGATCAACTTCAAATTTCGGGAATAAATATTTAATGCATTAATGATTCGATGGTAAAAATTTGAGAATTTTCTTATAAAAATGAATAACAGTCACGAACCCCCTTAATAGTAACTTTAGAGTTAAAGTGTTAAAAAATTTGAAAATTCTACTTTTCCAGTGCGAAGCATAGATAAAATATTGTTAATCGGTCTCGAGGCATGAGTCCTCTGGTAAAGACTACGGAACCAATGGTCTCAATTAAAGTCACAAATTGTAGCATTCATTTAGGTTAAATTTTAGCATCTGACGGTTTTGCCAAAAATTACATGGGGTCTTGTCTGAGTTGTTTACCAAAAAAGAATTTAGTCTTTTTGATTTTAAGTCGATTCTTCCACGTTTTCCGTAGAGGTTGCCATTAATAGTCAAAACATCAAAAATGGAATGCAATAAAATTATTCCAGTAGTATTAGATAAAAATCGATCGTTATTTTTGGTTTTAAGTCGATTTCTCCATGTCTTTAGCAATGATTACCAATGATAATCGAAACGTCAAAAATCCAAAGTAGAATGATTCCTCAAGAATTAGATGAGAATCAATGGTTATTTTTGAATTTAAGTCAACATGGACTTCAAATAGCCAGTGATATCTGATTAATAATAAAGGAATAAACATATTAATGTTTGCAAAAGAAACATCATATACCTGGGACAAAAACTATCTTTTAAAGAGAAGACCAAACATGAAGTTAACAGAAGAATAGGATTAGCCTGGAACAAGTTCTGGTCTTTAAAATTCATATTAAAAAATAAGCAAATTAAACTGGACACAAAGATCAAAACTCTAAAAACATGTGTATTTCCTACATTACTATATGGAAGTCAAACATGGTCGCCTACTGAATTAACGGTACAAAAACTCGAGATAGCCCAAAGAAATATGATCCGAAGTATCCTTGGCTACAGAAAAATAGACAGACATAAAATAGAAGATCTATATAGAATTACAAAAATGAGAAAAATTAGCATTGACTTAAGAAAAAGTAAATGGAGATGGGCGGGGCATATTGCTAGAATGAAGGATGAAAGATGGCCAAAAATTCTAACTGAGTGGTGTCCCCTAGACAGGAAAAGATCGCGAGGAAGACCACCAAGAAGATGGAATGACGAACTAGTGAGAGTGACTGGAGTCGAATGGATGAGAGTGGCAAGAAACAGAGACACTTGGAAGACCATGGGAGAGGCCTATGCCCCTCGGGGCCTGGTTCCTTTATAACTTGTACATAGTTTAAATTAAAATGAAAACAAATGTATTTTATTATAGTTAAAAAATAAAAATGATGATTGTAATAATAATGATACTAAATAATTAAAATGTATATACAATGTTAAATGTAAAATGTAATTTGAACCAATAAAGGCTTAAAAATAAATAAATAAAAAAATAAACATATTAATATTTCAAATGACTTTGGATAATATAATAATAAAACTTGAGCAAGATGCTTCATGTTTCACAAAAAAGAAATAAAACAAAATTGAGTTTTGAATTCTATATATTTTGGGGGTGAGCCCATCATCTTGGATAAAGTTTGCCAACGATCGGTTGCAGTGTATTTAAGAATATCTTTAAAAATGTTAGCCATAGACAGCAGCAATATTGTTACCCTTTTAGAACTAAAGATATATATAAACTAGATTTCAAAACCTGTTTTCCGTTTTCGTGAAATCGATAGACGAATTCACGCATTCGTGAGTTTGGAAATTAGCTCAATATATTTTGGTACAGTCGTTGTGTTTTTTCAGATACTTCAAAGATGAATTAACTATTTTCTTAGAGATCTAGATAGTCGTATATAATTATTTATGTATATTAGCGTAAAAGAAATATTTTCCTTCTGGGGTTTTGACTCACCTTTTTTTTTTGCATTCTTTATTAATCAGAAAATGTTAAAGCCTTGTATTAGATGAATAAATTTTTAATATAGACTGTACTTTTAATGTAGGGGAGACCAAATGCATTTATTAGGGTTGTATAGGCTTAGATATTTATGTTAGTCTTTCGTAAAACTGCTAAAAATATTAAGGAAGGTTAAGTTTTTTAATTCAGGGATCCTGATTTTTTATATTATGAGGTTCAAGATCTCTTCAACTAGATCTAATGGAATATCTTGTGAATAAACTTGACATAATTTTAATGCTTCATTTTTTTTTTCTTTAATAATAATAATAATAATTGAACCAATTGTATTACATAAAGTTTACAATGAATTTTGAATGCTTTTTTTTCATTTAAATTTTCCCATGGTGTCCTACCCTAAGTAAAAGTATGTCTAATCGTAAGTAAGAAATAAAAATAAATAATAAATAAATTTTTAGCTTCTCACTTTGTTTTTTGTCTAGTTAGACCAATAAATAAATAAGATTTGAATTTTTAGTTAAATCACACATAATTAATTATATGTGATTTAACTAAAAATTCAAATCTAATTAAAATTAATCACAAAAATAAAACCTTCAACAGTTTCATTGTTGAAAATAAATAATTGAAATAAAAATAAATATCTGTAGGAGTTATTATTTATTTATTTATTTTTTTAATTTTGCTTTGTTTTGTGTTTTGATTTGAGAAATGTTTGAAACTGAGAAATGTTCATACGTTCATGTATGTTTATTCGGATTTCTATATATACCTTCGATAGCGGAAAATCGAAAGGTCGTAGAAAGTTCATTCTGGTCCCATAATAATATCTAATGTTGATCTGTCCAAATTCCCATAATTCAAGATAATTCAAAAACCCAAAGTAATAATTTTTATCGGTCCGGATTACCCTGTTTCACTAGCCAAGAACGCAGAATCGTTCAGTTCGTTCTAGTGCCAAAAAATTTGTATTTTATTTGATCACACACACACACACACACAGATATATATAGAGAGAGAGAGAGATTTTCAATTTTTAGGATTTAAGCTACCTGAAAAACTGGAAAAAAAGATTTTTACCGAGGTTTAAAATTAAATCATTTTGATTTGGAAATTTTATTATCATCAAATTAAAAACCCCCAGCAGGCATTAGTATGCAAGCCTACAGAGAAAATTTTATTAGAAAAAATAAATTATTAATTTTATTAAAACCAAATTTTGTATGAATAGATTTTCTAAAATGAACACCCCATAATAAATATCTGTTAATTCTTATTTATTTGATTGAAAAATCTACCTAATAAAAATAAATTCATTGATATAATTATTTATTGAAAAAAATGTATTCGATAATTTTTTTCTTTCCTTAAAAGAAAATGAAAAGAATCTACCGAAATTTCGAAAAAACAATTCCCTTATTACATTGAAAATATTTTTTAAAGATAAAAATTTCAAAAAATAATAAATTCTTTGAAATGCAATTGTGATAGAATGTCTCACCCGGGTATAGAAAGAAAAGGGTGCGAAACATAAGATTGGGCGCTGTTATAATAATCCCGTATACCATACATGTCGAGACAAGTCAATCTATATCCATTGGAGACATTGAAACAAGCTCAGACACGAAATATGGTAAAGAATTTACTATTAATCAAGTAGCTATAGTTCGAGTTTTATCACTAGCGTCTACTTCTCCTTAACACAAACTAACTATTTTAATACTAATAAAAAAATTTAATGCAAAGTCTATTATATAGACTTGAAATATGTTAAAAAAATTGCAAAATAAAATTGCATGAAAAAGAATTATACCCTCAATCTATCGTAATAGGTTAAAACAAGTATGAAATAATTTTTTAGTAAAAAAGTAAAATATACCAAGTACATAATTAGTAGGGTGCTCCTTATTTTGGATATTTTCGAATATTTATGCGAACAGAGGCTCATATGGTTCTAAATAAATAAAAAAAAAATATCCCCCAAGTTTCAAGTCTATATCTCAATTTTAATTTACACAGCGATTAAGTTTCCCATCTAAATAACATGGGGTTTTTGGATATGAACGATTAATTTTTTATTCAGGCCAAAGTAATGATTCAAAAATGTGAAACTCTGTAAACATTATCCTTATATTAGTAGCTATCCCTCAGAATTTCTACAGATTTTTAGATATTACAATTTTGGAGTTGCATCTAGATAAAATACTGACATATCATAGTATTAGTAAGTTATAGACTCCAAAATTATAATAGCTAAAAATCTGTAAAAATCTGAGGGATGGCTACTATTATAAGGATAAAGTCTATAGAGTTTCAAATTTTTTGAATTACTACTTTGGCCGGAATAAAAAATTGATCGTTCAATGCCAAAAACCCCATGGGAAACTTAATCGCTGTGTAAGCACTAGGTTAAAATTGAGATAGAGACTTGAAATTTCAGGGATATTTTTTTTTATTTATTTAGAACCATATGAGCCCCTGTCCGCATACATATTCGAAAATATCCAAAATAAGGAGCACCCTACACACCCTACTTTTCGGCGGGGCTTTTGCTAGCCAGGAGGCTTCGCCCCCTGGACCACCACGTGGCTGTTTTATTGTAAACTTTTAAAGTTTATTATTAGATTATAGAAAATTTAGGCTTAATTAGGCTCAAAATAGATTTTTAATAATTTCAATAGGCTGAAATTTCATAGATTTCAAAATAATATAACAATAGGTTTTCAAATGATTTTGTTTTCTTTAAAGAATTCTACGGGCTAATTGAATTTTGGTTTTAATCTTTAAAATATATTTTTAAAGAAATTTTAAAAGCTAATTAATTCATTTCAGTTAGTTTAGTTAGTATAGTTTCAATAATCCTTTATAATTAACTTCGAAATAAATAAATAATATTGAAATTAATGAATGAGCTCGAATAAAAAAGCCAAAAGGTTTAGTTCTTTTGAAATGGCTGAGGGTCTTAAATACAATAGAAAAAAGATGAGGAGAGATTCCCAAGGGTATTTTTAAGAAAAATGATTTTTAAATAACATATTTTATTTTAAATTAAATATTTTTCATTTATATATATAATCTACAGCTTGGCTGAAACTTTTTTATATTTTTCTACCCTATTAAAGACGGTTTTCAGAATTTTTTTCAAATTTTTTCACCCAACCCAAAAGAAGTTAGGAATTTTTGAAAAAATAGCTTTTTTTAAATAAGCATAACTTTTTCAAAAATTTAGTTATCATGTCGATTTTTTTTTAATTTTTGGTTTTAAATGTACATTAAAAAATAGATAGTTTTTTTAAATCTTTGTTGCAGTATTAAATTCTTCTTCAATGATAATGTGGTTAGAACTATTGAGAATGAATAACACTCAAAAATCTTACAAACAAGGCCGCCAACACTTGTTTTTTTGCTAGTTTAGTTCTTTTATTGTTTGGCTAACCTGAATTTTTTTTAGATTTTCCTGAATTTTCCAATTTTCCGGGCAACTTTTCCATTTTTTTTTTTACCTTTTAACCTATTATGAACATTTAAAAAAAAAATTAGCCAAATCGGTCCAGGCATTTGAGAGATCTGCGCTTACGAAGAAACAGAAATTCATTTTTATTATATATAAGATATCTTCGCGGCTCACCTGTGAAAAGGCCGCTGCTCTCTGGGGCGTCGCAGCACACAGTTTGGGAACCTCTGTACTAGGGGGTTTTAAAATAAATAAATTGACTAAATTAATTAATTAATAGAAGTTATTTATGCTTTTATTATGACATCGCGTAAAATCTCTATAAAAGAATTTAAAAATATATTTTCTGCATTTTTGATCCATAAGTAAGAGAACTCGAAATATAATCAGCTTTCTGCATTCGAAATAAAATTATCTATTGCCACCAGAACGAATTTTTTACAGCTTCGTTTAGCCACCCAAGTAGGTACATAATTAGTTTTTAAAGTATAGGTATCACTTTATTAAATAGCCAAGAAAAAATTGAAATTTATTTAGTTGATTTTCCTCTAAATGCGGTGTTCTGCATGGGTGACCGAGAGAGACTCACTGTTCTGTTTCACATTTACTCTTTATTCTAATTTCGATCACACTTTACTAAATTCATTTTTTTTTTAATTTATCGAAAATTCATAAACGTTTCAATTTAAAAGAAGCAGGTCACTAAGCCCTCTGGATGAATTTATTTGATTCTTTCTTTCTTTTCTTGAACGAATGAAATAAAGATCTAAAAACGCACACTTGAGGCAATAATTATTTACTCGAGTAATTTGAAAGGGAAATTAATACTCTTGAATCACGAGATTTCAAAGTTATTTTTAGCTTCGGGGGGGAAATTTTTATGTGCATTTTATATTCCATGTTCAAGTATCTTTTTCTATTCTAGACAGTTGGCTTTTAAATTCTTAAGCAAGTGGATATTAACTAGAAAAACTATTAAAACTGAGGTTGATTGCAAAAATCCTATAATAAAAGATTGCTATATGCATGGAAATTTAAATTTAAAAATTAGGAGGGGGTAATAACAGTATCAAAATTCGGTACACTCTGGGAAAATTTTGAAGAATTGGTGATTTTTACTATCGCTTAGATTTATTAAAAAAATGTTATTGATTTTTTATAATCAGGAACGAGGCTTTTTGAATCACAGTAGGAAGATCGAGTCCTTATAATTACTGTGATTCAAAAAGCCTCGTTCCTGATTATAAAAAATATTATAAGAATCAAATAATTACTATTCCTGAATAATGTTATTGATTGTTTTGTATATAAATAGATACATCTGAAAACATGTTTATTTGATATCGAAATGTTTCGGGGGAAATTGTCCCTTTATAATTGAAAATTTTTAGAAATTTGAAAAATATCTTGGGGTTGGAATTTTATGAATTTTTTATTTTTATTCAAAGTAATTTTAGCTCCAATACAATCTGTATCATTGAGTATTTTCAAAAAGTTTATTTGTTTTTTCTTGATTCATATTCCTTTCTTAAGGCAACTATTTTTTCAAATTTGTCAAAGTTTCTATTGATAAAGAGAAAATTTCTGCCAAAACGTTTGCACTTCAAAAAAATTTTTAAATTATAATATTTTCAAACTAAAAACAAACAAGAAAAATGAAATATAATATAAAATGAACCTATAATAACGAAAGAATTTTTTTTTCTGGCACCAAAATTAGGTGTGGGGGGGGGGGTGTTAAAAAATAAAAATCTAGGCCATTTGAGCAAACTCAACCAAATTTTGTAAACATAATCAGTAGGCCACCAGAACACTAAAAATGCAAAAACTAACCCCTCAAAATGGGGGGAGGGGATTGTATGGTCAAAAAATTAGAATAAAATCTAGGCCCTTGTACCAAACTCAACCAGAAGTCTATGGTAAAGTCAAGTGGATGGCCACATCAGAATGTGTCAATTTTTATTTTATAAAATAATTGTATTTAATTTTACCATTATATGATATTAGATCTATGTGAAAGTATTGCATTCTTCAAGTTTTGACACTTTGAGAGCTTCTATATCCAAAGCCATAAAAATAATTTTTACTTTTTCGTTTCTCATGTAAAGAGGACGATAACTTTAATAGATTGAAATAGAATTTAGGACAAAAAATGGGGATGTTGGTCCCCCAGGCCCAAAAAATGACCAAAGATACATTAGTGGATGAATGTATCCGTCCGTGTACATTCCCCCTGCATTCAGCAATGGTAGATTGTAGAGTAATTCAATACTTAAGCTAGATATTAGCTGAGAGTTTCAGCCAACTTTTCTTTGAACAACCTCAACCTCAATTAGTCTTTTGCTAAGAAAATCCCAAGAAGCTGTCAACAACTAGATCCAAGATGGAATGGATTATTTTTAATTATATATCAAAAGGGTTGTTTTTACCACCTCGGAAATCGAACCCGAGAGCCGAAATTAGCAATCCGGGCCAATTGGCACTAAGGTAGATTCAGGAGGGGGTGGAAACAACCCTTCTGATATATAATTTAAAATAATCCATTCCCTTTCGGATCTAATTGATAACAACTTTTTGTCCGCCTCCCTGGTGTAATGGTCAGAATAACTGGCTGGCAACCCGGAGGTCTCGGGTTCGATTCCCGGCTATACCCAGACATTTTTCTGTAAGTATAGGGTCTGGTAATAAAAATTAAGTGGGAGATAAATTTAACCTAATTTATCGCGCGGAGAATTTACCACTGCTCGAAGCCCCTACAAACTTAGTAAATTGGACTATATCTAACTTTCTGAGATTTGGCTCGTGATCCCGGCTTCTTTTCCTTCTACCCTGTTCTTTTCACGATGGAGGGGCCAGCCCATACAGGCCTTTAGGGGATGGACCTTCTGGTGTATCTCCTTCTCACATCAATATCATTAAAAAAAAAACTTCTTGTGATTTTCTTTGAAATATCAAGTGTCTTTCTATCTGCGAATTGAACTCTTGTAGCCCTTTGCTGTGGCATTATATATCTTTTGTTTTTTTTCAAATCAGCATTAACATTTTTTTTTAATTTGTGTGCTTATTATTCTGATGATAAAAATTAAAAGCAGGGAGTTGATAAGGCGGATTGCACAAAGTCTTAACCATTTTTCAAAATCGATATAGGTATGCTTATTAAATATGTAATATAATTTTTATTAAAATTAAAAGAATTTTAAGTCAAATAAAATTTGGAGAAGAGTTGATTAGGCTTGTTGACAAATAGTATAAAGCCCCATATTTCAGCAAGGAAAAGGAAGAATGAAAAAAAAAATGAATTTAATTTCCGGATGAACGTACCCGGCAATTATAATATTGATCGATTTTAATTAAAAATATTGAATACGATTTTGTTTTAAAATGTGAGAAACGTGAAGAAAAGTCATTTCCAACCATGGTTGTTCTTCTTTCTGTAGCTCTCTCTGTATGTCTGTGTGTCCGCATTCCGATACTCACAATAACTCAAGAACAAAAATCATAGAAAATTCGTTCTAGTGCTAAAATCTTTGTATTTTTTTTTCAATATATAGAACAGATTAGATTTTGGGCTTTCTAGCTTTAGACCTTCTGGTTTGAAAATGTAGAAAATATCATTTTTTCTCATAAAATAATAAATATATGCAGGGTTGAAATATTATTATAGAAATTTTTAATTACGGTCACCTTCAACACAGATCTAACGGTCCACTGGTTTCCACGACCTAAGGGCCTTAGCCCTTTCAGCCGACAAACGAACCCTTGCAAAGGTATTTCATTCTTTTCAGCAAACAAGGACCATTGTCTGAAACTTGAGTGGGTAAGTCATGAATAAGGAATTCCCACTACGTGCCTGTTTCAATTCCACCCGTAATTGATAATATTTGTCCCATGATGTATTCTCCCACTACCCTTATGAGATGTCTACGAGAGCTCTAGCTACACTTCCAATCTGACCATCAAACGGAGAACAGTCAGACACGAACATATTGAACGATACACGATAGATTCAACCCCTTTACTCTCTCAAACGAATAACGATAATACTATTACGTCTTTATAATTAACGCCCTTCGAATGAAAGTTGTCATTCACCTGTATATAGAATATTATACTTGTTAATAAATATTTTATCTTATAAGTGAAACTTTTATTTGATAAATCTCCTACCCGACACAAATAACGCAACAAGCCACACGGAATCCAGACGCAGGGATCAGTGAAGAGTTCAGTTCCCACATATATTTCAAATAGTTTATTCTATTTAAGATTAATACTGGGGAGTTGGGTTGACCGAGCTGGCTAAGGCGCTGGCACCGCTTCAGCATCGTTGATGACGATGTTCAAGTGGGAGACCTCGGTTCGAGCCTGGGTAGTATATAAAATTTCTTCTGGCTAAAATTCGGCTCTCTCACTAACACTACTAACACTTTACTGATGTGCTGTCTAAATGGGCTTTGTTCCCGATGACAATAAATAAAAAAAAAGATTAATACTAGGGGCGGCTCTAACTGGCGATCGTAGTGAGTCTTGAAAAAGTTGAACATTTTCCACCATTTTTGCGAGAACTCTAAATAATACACCACCCCGATGTACCTGGTAATTTCATATGGTTTCTTTCAATTTTTACGTAAATTTCTTTTGAAAAAATTGTATTGAATCGATGGCTATTACGTACAGAGCAATTTTGAATCGATCAATAGTTTATTTAAAAATATTGAATATTTTGTTTTGTTCATTGTTTTTAAAGTTCGTTCTGATACCAAAACCTTTGTATTTCTAATACGTGAACGGATTAGATTTTTGGGCTCTCTATTTCGGTTCAAAAAACTACAGAAAATATAATTTTTCTCAAAATAATTAAAATAAAATAGTGAATTTCTAATGGTTTATTATATTTGAGTTTATTACTAAAGGGGCTGACTCTAAGTGGCTTGAAAAAATTGTAACTTTTTCCTCATTTTTTTTTAAATTTTTTTATTTAATTGGTTATTTATTTATAGTATATAGGTGTGTTTGGATTATCCAGGAATTGGTGTTGTTTTTCCGTGTGGGCCCCGAAACCGGCAGGGAGTCGCCGATGAGTCACTTTCAGCCGGCTGTGACGTCACGGCTCCAACGACGCAGAGGGTGTTTTCTCGTATCGATTAATGCGCGTCGGGCCCTCCCCCTTATATAGCATATATACAGAGAGAGTGAGAGAGAAAGAGAAAGTTGTATATGTGGGTAGATAGAGGAAGAGGGGACGAAGGAGGCTAGAGGGGTGAGTGGCCCGGGAGGGAAAGTGAAGGGGAGGGGCTGTCCCAATGTCTGGCCAATTCGGGATAAGGGATGCTAATAGAAAAAAAATTGGAGGAAAATGGGAAACAGGTCTGGACTAGTGCTGTAGATTTTTAGCAAAATTAAATTCGAAAATTCATTTCAGAAATAATTCGAAATTCGAATTTTTATTTAAATTCAAAATTCGAATTTTTATCTAAATTCGAAATTTTAATTTTTGTATAAATTCAAAGTTATAGAAAAATTTGAATTAGAATATATTTTGGATTTAGAAATTTCTATTTATTCCTGGTTTATTAACAGCACAAAGCGTAAAAAATAAAGGCATTCGGAATTCGAATTTTGAAAGAAAATATTATAATATTTTCAAATTTAAAATTTATTAAAATTCGAAATTTCTCTTAACAGCACTAGCTTGGACTTGTATGACATCCTTGCGATGCCTTAGCTCTAAAGAAAAAGACACCCTTTAGTCATTTTCCTCGATTAAATTCGAATGAAAGAATTGATGAGCCGCACATTTATTAATTAACAAATGTTACTGAAACGTTCAAAACTAAATGAATAATAGATTAAATAAATGCAGAAAAAGTATAGTTTTAATTATTATATTTTACTTTTTCCTATTATTATTCCCGAGTAGCACAATGTTTCAAACTATATAGAGCCTATATAGATTCTCGAAATCTATATAGTTACTATAGTTTGAAACTTTGTGCTACTAATTTCGAGAATCTATATAGGCTCTATACAATTACTATATAGTTTGAAACATTGTGCTATTAGGGTTGTTATATACATTCCGAAGATATCCGAAAATATTTAAATATATTCATAGAATATTGCTCGAAATATTGTCAGAATATACAGAGAGGATCGTTTAAGAGGACATTGAATTATTCTACGAAAATCCCTGCAATATATACAGAGAATGTGAGGATATCCAAAAAAATATTCCAATGCTCAGAAAATATAATTTCAAAATATTCTTATATTGTCACAATACTTGTGCTGGCTGAGAAATAGCAACAAAAAAATATGAAAACTTATTTACGCTAGAATGGCCATTATAAGTAGAGACCGGATTTTTATGCAGTAAAAATTGCCAAAATATGCAGTTAAAAATGCAGAAATATGCAAGTAATATACAGAATAAGTTGAAATATGCAAATATATGCAGCAAAAGATTGCAAAATAAATTTTTTTATGCACTTAAAAATTAAAATTGAAGACAGAAAGACTATATATTTGAAGGAGTAAAAGGAATAGGAATAAAATGATAAGTGTTAAATATGTACCTACTTTTATTGCGTAAAACATTGGACAACATTCTCATTTCATTTAATATATTAGAAAATTTTTAAACTCAAAGAAATATTAGGTGCACTTGAATAAAATCAATATAATCAATATAATAATGTTTCAAAAATGTGATCAAAAAAATACGGGGGGGGGGGGGGGAAGGTAATTTTATTTAACCGACAAGATTGTATTGTATTGCTTTTATTTTTTTATATTAATAATCTTTTCTTATTGAGGTACAAATAATAAAGTAATAAATGGATGCAAATATTTGTCCGGCTATAATCTGATCACTACACTAATTTACATACACTTTCACACACACACACACACGAACACTCAATGACCAAAATGGGCTATAGTTACCGAAAGCCATTAAAAAAATAATAATAATGATAATAATAAAGAAATAAATAACAAAGGATCTCAAAAATAATTAAAATTTGATTGTAATTGTGAATAATTTATATTTACAAGTATTTTTCTAAATTTTCTTCAGGCTTTTATGTCTACGGTCACTTAAAATTGATTTATACGATGAATAGAAGCACTCCACATCTTCAGATGTAATAGGGGCAAATTTAAAGGAACTTAAAACCCAGTATCTAGTCAAGTCAATGTACAACTGAATAATAAGAAAAATGAGTGGATTGTTGTTTTTTTTAGCTATGTTTACATCCTTTGTAATCTAAAACTACATTCTTGTCGTCGAGCCCTATTTTTGTTTTCTTTGAATTTAAATTATTGTCCCCCTGTTTTATTTCTTCTTTTTTTTATTCTTTCTCCGAAAGATACTTTTAAAACATCTGTATTTGATGCGAAATATGCAATTTTATGCAATATCCTTCAAATGTGCAATTTTATGCAATATCCTTCAAATATGCTATTTTATGCAATATTATTTAAATTTGCAAAAATATGCAGTATAAAATTTAACCCACAGTATCATAGATGCATGATTCGGATCGATAATTTATCTCCTGGGTCGTACGTGGCGGCAAACAAAATATGCAATTGCATATGAATCCGGTCTCTAATTATAAGTAATTAATAATATACGTAAATATAAAATAAATTGATGATTTATACCTAAATGATAAATCATAGCCTTAAAATCTCAATAAAATCAATGATATCAGAAGTTAGAGCTAGAAAGCCCAAAATATCTAATCAGGTCTCCGCATTGGAACAACAAACATTTTAGCACAAGAACAAGCTCTTTATGACTTTTTGTTATTAAGTTATCGTGGGTATCTGAATTTAGATAGTCTGACAAAAGACACGAAAAAATTTTGGTTGAAAATGATTTTTGTTCACGTTTTAGACATTTTTAAACACAATGAGCATTTTTTGGAGTTAATTCAATACTAGCAGGAAGGATTGGGCGTACTGTGTAATTCATATTATAATACCATCAACTGCTTTAATACATTTATTTTTTCTAAAGGGTATCAAAGGCAAGCTGAGAACAAAAGCTTCATGTTTGTTTTTATAATACACGCTTTGGATTTTCGCAACTTTTATTTTTTTACTTACACCTGAGCATATTCGTGATCAATATATAAAGCATGTGGGATTTTATAGTCCACAACTAGAGTATAGAAGAGTTCAGCACTTAAGGGAATTAAAAGAATGCAGGATTTTCGTTGAAGTTTATTAAAGAAATTCAGAATTTCATGATTTATTAATTATTATCAGGATATTGGGACTGGAGGAGCCAAATAAATTATTAAATCAAGTATTGAAACTCTCAAACAAACATAGGTTTTAATTCAAAACAACAGTTATTTATCTCATCAATTAGGCTATAAAATAAGAATATGACTTTCAAGACAGGTATGAATGAGAAACCTGAACGATTAAACAGAAAAGTAATCTGAATACTTTTGAAATGTCATACTATAAGGAGAATTTTGAAGATTAAACGGGTGAATATATAATATATAATTACAAATGAAGAAGTTCTTAATAAATTTAGAGAATAGAAAAAATTGTTGAAGAATATGAGAAAAAGAAGAGACTCGGAGGATTGTTAAGGGATATTTTAGAGAATAACCAAAGAGGAATCAAGAGCTGTCCCAGGGGGGGGGGGTCTTGGGGGGGTACTACCCCCCCCCCCCCCAAAAAAAAAAATGGTTTCCAAAACAAAAAAAGGTTTTAATTTTGTAAGATAGTTATTTCAAACATAACATCCCCCCCAAATGAAAATCTGGGACCGCCCCGGGGGGGAATGGAATCACTTAGTATTTCCTTCATATAATTAAATTTTTGAGATATGAAGGGATTTTTAGAAAAGTGAAAGAAATGGGAGATGAGATGTTCACAGGATTATTGCGTCAAACCAGCCTTAGGACTATGATGATAATAAATCACACATTCCAAAAATAATAATAAGGTCTTGTTATTTAGGCCTTTTCCTGGAGCTATTTGAGAAGCTGGTTCTGAAAATTGCTTTGGATAAATCACGTCATCTCTAATTTTTTAGATATATTTGAGAAAATCTCTAAAAAAGACAATTTTTCTCTATTTTTGAGATTCAGAACAGCAATATTTAGTGTAATTAATAGAAAAAAAACTGTATCTATCATTTCTAATTCACCACTTGTTCTTAGCTCAATGATAATTCGATTTATAGTAAAAAAACTGAAATTAAATTTTTTGAATGAAAATAAATACAGGTGAAAATATAGTTTTAGTTTTTTTCTATAGATAAAATTCATATTGACATAAAAACATGTGGTAAATTGGAAATGATAAATGATGATGAATAAAATTAAACATTTTGATTTCAAGTATTGCTGTTTTTAATCAAAATTTTAGGGATGCGCCGCATCCACAGCATCCATGAACCGCACGCCACTGATAAATATACATATAATACTGGAGTAAAGTAAACTAAAATACATTCGTGGGTATCAAGATTTTTTTTTCAATAAATAAAAATTAAAGTGTAAAAAAAGTATCGTAGTATGAAAATATAATATATAAATTGTACTTACGATTTCTTAATCCTCTCCACTCTGAATTCGTTTTGGAATTAGAAATGTCGCTCGCTCTTCTCCCTGACGATCTTGGTAGCTTCTGTATCGGATCTGGAAACGAAAAATTCAAAAATTAATTCATTACATTAACTATTCGAAATCCAAATTAGGTATTAACACTTTACTTTCTTGTGAATAAAAAATTTTAAAATAGAGTTTTTACATATTATAAAGAATCTAGAATATGAGACTTTTAGGTGAAAAATTTGGCGTCAAACCAGTCTTATTTATATTATTAATATATACCCCTGATGATGAAAATTTAGTTTATTGTTTATTCTATATATGTATTGTATATCTATTATTCTTGGTAGATTCTTATTGAAATAGGACGAGTTAGTGAAAGTCAAGTAATGGGCACAAAACACGAGATTAATTATTTTTAAATAAAAACTGGGTTTTTTTATTATACATATTTTTATGGTCTTATTCTGTTCTTAGCCTTATCATAGTGTACAAGTGACTAAGCAGCTTATCATCAGAATGTAAATGAATGTTATATGTGCGAGTGTGTGTTAGTATATTTTGGTCTCTATAATTCTGTTCGATTGACGTGGATTTTGTAAAGTCTCAAATGGTAATCTATTGACTTAGTCAATTCGACTAAATGTGCGATTTCCATTGAGGAGAAATACATCGTCTCAATTCAAGGTAATCTCATATCTTAACTTCAAAATCATTCTTGGAAAAAGAAAAAAACATTTTTATTTTTTTCAACAGATTAAGTTTTTTAATGTTTCAACTTTTGAAAATTGTAGATATACCGTAAAATTGTAGCTATTGAGGATTACTTGGGGCTCTCGACAATCCAAACCGAAATATTGAATTTACTTGTAACTTTCATTACTTTAACATTAAAAATGTTTAGATCGAGCCTACCCGTAAATATGCTGGCCAAATGAGAGTCCGACTCGCGTGCTGAGGGTACCTTGCCTTTTATCTTCCAAATTACTTAAGATGTCAAATTTGTTCTTATTTATCGTTAATAAGGATAATAATCAGTTAATTAGTTGAATTTTTTTCATAATTTTAAGTCAACCTATTTCTAAACGCCGACAGGTACAAAAAACACTTAAAAATGACCATTTGGGAGCTCTATTGTATCGTTACTTTAAATCGAATCAATTTTTTTTAAATTTAGCTGAATTTTACTAAAAAAAATATCTTTATAGAGATACCTCACAGTCCATTTTCTTTTTTCTTTTGGCTCCACTGACCCCAAAATATTATTTCGATTAAAATTTTAATAGGATTACGATTTTTGATTTTGGGGAAAATGAAAAAGTTTGTTTATTATTTTACGTCGCTCTTCAGATAGATAGACCTTATATTACTACCTAATTCCCGTTATACTATTCAACAGATTCCTAAAAAAATAATAATTTAAAATTTAAATACGAGGAAATTAGTCATTGTTCTTTCTCTATGTATAGTGTTCTAGTTTCTGACTCCACCTACTTATAGAATCTATATATAGTTTGAAAAGCAGACGCTAAGAGTCTAGCTGAGAGTTTTCCTTGATGCGTGACGTCACTAGATCCACAAAAATCTAATCCTAAGAATTTGTTCCGTAGTTTCATGAACGCGCTACCTATATATCTTATCTCTTTCTATCTGATGAACTAAGGGCAAAAGTAACCAACTTATATACTCTATTACCAGTAATTAAAAAAAAACTAGCCTTAAGGCGAGCTCTCGAAAATAAAATGTAAATCATGGTCCAGATACATCCACAGTTCTTAAATCCATATGTATCATTTTTATATTTTTTTAATGATATTGGTGAGAGAAGGAGATAAACCAGAAGGTCCATCCCCTAAAGGCCTGTATGGGCTGGCCCCTCCATCGTGAAAAGAACAGAGTAGAAGGAAAGAAGCCGGGATCACGAGCCAAATCTCAGAAAGTTAGATACAATCCAATATCCAATTTACTAAGTTTTTAGGGGCTTCGAGCAGTGGTAAATTCTCCAATCGATAAATTAGGTTATTAAATTTATCTCCCACTTAATATTATACGTGTGATTAGTATAACAATACCAAGAAAAAAATTTCGTTGCTAAAATATTCAGAACTTGAATACTGAATTTCCTAAATTGTTAACGCAAGTTTCAACTTTTGCTTAAAGTACCTGTATAAAAATTTAAAAGTGCCGATAGTAGCAGAGTTAAGATTTCTAAAAAAAATTACGAGAAATTGTCAACAAAGTAATCACTCACTAACTTCTCCATAACATTTCGGATTTAGTGGTTGACATTCTCTCGTGATTTTCTTAGATATATCTAAAACCATTTTCAAGCATGTTTCATGTTTCTTCTCTGTCTGGAATCCGATACCCACAATAAGTCAAGTTCGAAGGGTCGTGGTGTGCATATGTATATAAGTGGGAGTGTTTAAACCGATATCGCGTGCGGATGCTGATGACGTCCTCTTCTGGGAACATTGACCGGTTGCTGGAGCGGCAACTCGGCAATAACGAGCAAGAAAAAAAGAAGAAGGCGATCAAGCGAAGGCGGGAGATTCAATGACGCCAACAGAACCAGACATGGAGAGAGAGAGAGAGAGAGATTATCAAATGCAATCGAGAAATTTACAAAATTTGGCCTAGTAATGTAGACCATTTTGAAATACACATATATAGTGATCGAAACGTCGGGTATTTATGTTTGTGTTTTTTTAACAAATACCGAGGGGTGATCCGCGATTGGAAGTAGGTGTACACCTCTTTGGAAGTATTTTGGAAGTACTTGGAAATATTTGGAAGTGCTTGGAAATATTTGAAAGTACTCGGAAATATTTGAAAGTACTTGGAAATATTTGGAATTACTTGGAAATATTTGGAATTACTTGGATATATTTGGAAGTACTTGGAAATATTTGAAATTACTTGGGAATATTTGGAATTACTTGGGAATATTTGGAATTACTTGGAAATATTTGGAAGTACAAGTGGAAGTAGGTGTACAACATATTAGGTCGCGGTTCACCCCTCAACAAATACATTAAACAGAGCATAATATGGTTTATTTCAAAATGTTCGAATAAAATCTTCAACCACCAATAATATTAATCACTTTACAAAATTTGGCTTTTCCAAATAGTTTATCAAAAAAAAAAAAAAAAATTAGAAAATTACGTATAGCTTAAAAGAGGGGTGAACAGCGACCTAATATCGTGTACACCTACTTCCACTTCCAGTTTCATTTCCAAGTAGAAGACAATAGATTAAGGGGCATTATCTAAAAATAATTCCACATAATTCCAAAGACGTGTACACCTAATTTCAATCCGGTTCACCTCTCGGCTTTAATTTAATTAAAATTGGACGAAGTGAAAACTTTTTCAAGACACTGTTAGAGCCGCTTTAATAATAAATTTAAATATAATAAACCAGGGTTTAAGCATTAGTTTTTTTATGTGAACTTTTAATTATTTTTTGGTGTTGTTAAATAGATATTTATGTTATGTTATTTTTAAATATAATATTATTATCACAAAGAGAAACAAAGAGGTTGTCCTCTGCTTGATGCAAATAAACATACATACATATATATCGAAATGATATATCTGTATATATATATATTATTTATTTGTTTGAGACTATAGTTTCGAAGACTTG
>JALMQS010000153.1:889576-1153143 GCA_024734495.1 Forficula auricularia | reverse complement strand
CAAGTCTTCGAAACTATAGTCTCAAACAAATAAATAATATATATATACAGATATATCATTTCGATATATATGTGTGTATGTTTATTTGCATCAAGCAGAGGACAACCTCTTTGTTTCTCTTTGTGAATCAACAACTCTGCTACTCCCGGCAGAACAAAAACTTTTCAATTAAAATAATATTATTATATTAGAACAGCGCGCCAAAAGAAGTTATCACTTCAAAAATAATCTATAACACATCTCAGATCTATTAATAGACCATTTTTCTCGAATTTCTTTAGTAATTTTTTTAAAGCTTCTAATATTGTCATTTGTTCTTTATATAATACGAGTATTTCAGAAAAAACAGACTTCATTAATAATGGAATCTTCTCTCTTGAGACTTTTATGATTGATTGTTCCATTTGTACTGAAGAAAGTTTTAAATAAAACCGAAAGCTTTACAAGAGTTTTGGGTGTTATTTATTAATCTGGCTGATCCTTGATAACCAGGCTGAAAATTTATTAATGTCTAAAATTTCACTCTTTTATAATATCAACGAAGATATGATCGAATCCTCTGTTTAATCAAATGATTGATAAGTTTTTCAAGATGAACAAGCGAGAGAAGAGGGAAAGAGAGAAGCCCGGTTGATATCAGATAAGAAATGAATAAGAACACTATCGCTTAATCGGAATTAAAGGCTTTTCAAGATTAAAATGTCATTTCGGTGAAAGGAGAGAAGATCACGATGTTGTAGTATGGATAAAAATATATTTCGAGAAAAAGAATCGATGGGATGTAACCTATCTGCGTCTATAGCCATTTTAGAAATAAAGGACACTATCAAGGTTGAGCTGAGTGGCTGAGAGGATTAATATTAGTTTGCCACTTGTTGGGACATTCAACTCTTAAGCAAGCACCTTTTATTTAATATTTGAGAGCATTGCACTGACTGATTGATACTTGACACTCAATGTTAAGTTTATTTGAACCATTTTATTTGTTAATTATTGGTTAGAAAACACTCAGTAACATCAACCAACTTCCCCCTTCATCCTATGCACTATGGTAAAGTATCGTAATCGTTCATGAAAAAAATGTGTTCTTTTTTAACCGACTTCAAAAAAGGAGGAGGTTCTCAATTCGACTGAATTTTTTTTGTGTCTATGTTACCTGATATCTTCGGCAATTGTGAACCGATTTTGATGATTTTTTTATTCATTGGGTTCAGTCTAGCTTCCGTTTGGTCCCGTTTTTTTTTCATTGGTATTGGACCTTTTTTTGCTATGTTTGTTTAGGCATAACTTCTTTGTTTATGAACCGATTTTGATGATTCTTTTTATATTGGAAAGAGGGTACCTTATGCGTGGTTAAATATTAGTATGGTCAAGTTCGGATGATATAGATCAATGATGAATTAACTCGAATCTCCAATTCTTATGAGCAAATAATCGAAATTATAATAAATAAAATAGTTTATAAAAAATCAATCTTAAAACGTTCATTTAAAACCCGCAAACGTTTCTAGAGAATTTCTATATATATGAATAGAATTTTATTATCATTTTCTGTTTCATTCGCCCGACGCTTTCTCTTACGAGATGCATGCAAGGTATTATATTAAGTCACTATATTAATAACATCACTAAAAAGAGAAAAATAAAACCGACTTCAAAAAAATAAATGCAACAAATAGAATAATAAAACTCAAAAATAAAATAAAATAGACTAAAAGGTATAAAATAATAATATAATTTAGTTACAACTAAACGACGAAATATTTACATGAAATCACTTTTTGAAGTAGGTGCTAAACAAACTATATAAGCGAGCGTATCAGCCAATCGTACTAAGTAAGATCCGTCGAGTTCGATTCATAAAATGTATGTAAATATTTCGTCGTTTAGTTGTACCTAAATTAGATTATTATTTTATACCTTTTAGTGTATTTTATTTTATTTTTTAGTTTTATTATTCTATTTGTTGCATTTAATTTTTTTGAAGTCGGTTTTATTTATTTATTTATTTATTTTTTTTATAAAAATTATATCTCTTTTTTTTTATCTTCCAAACCGGGGTCGGATTGGGCTAGGGGTTAGACTACCAGCTTGTTAACCAAGTGGACCCGGGTTCAAATCCGACTCGAGGCATTCGGCTAAAATCTGATCCCAATGTAGAGACAAATTTTAAAAATAATAATAACTATCGTAAATAGGCTTATGGCTAGAAGAGCCGAAAAGCCAAAAAAAAAATCTTCCAAACGACTAAAAGAATTTTGATTAAAAAAAAAAATTGAGTGAAATCACAGCGTTTCGATCTAAAAGAAAGTTTTATATAGACCACATCGAAATATCAAAATAAAATTTTACAATTAGTTTTTTTTCATATTGATTAGGGGCCGCCCTTAAATTAGACCAAATGTATTCCCCCCCCCCCCCCCGTATTGTGACGTCACACTATCACTTTTATACCGTATAATTTAATAATTGTAGAAAATTGTTTTTGCTAAAAATTGGTTGCTTAAAATCGGGCCCAAAGCTGGAGAGAAGGGTTCTTAAAAAATTAAAATTTTTAAATTTCCAAAAAAACAAGAAAGCTAAAATTTTCTTTGAAAAACGAAAGCTTAAACAGTAAATAGCCCTTTTATTAAAATTTACGTTTTTTTTCAATAATTCATATGCTTAAAAACGAAATTTCAAATTTATTTGTTATAAATTGAGATTAATAGCTAATAAAATTTTGTGAGAAATTGCTACCCGCATATAAGTAGTTATATTCTAAAATTAATCACTACAAATTCTAAATAAAATAAAATCTTCATCCTTTTAAAAAAACCGACGTACATGATGATCATCCCTCCTTCAGAGTCTAAAAAGATCACCGAAGATACTTCCGTGTATATTAATATTATTTTTACTTGCAATTTGTTAAGTTTAAAACTTTGTGCACAACGATGGCTTTATGATGACCAGTGCGGGTTAAAACTTCTTATTATTATTCTTCTATATAGGTGTAAACACCTGTTTCTCCAACATATTACATTCAGTCATCAGGGTCATAACTCTCTTTCCATCGTTTTTTTGGTCTTCCACGGCTTCTGACCCCCTCGGGACGGTTTTTGCCAATATCTTCGGGAGACGGTCGTCTTGCATTCTGTCTACATGGGCAGCCCAGCACCTTCTTCTCACATGAACCCAATCGACTATGTCATGAAGACCGCTTATTTGCCTAAGTTGTTCGCTACGGATTTTATCATGCAGGGTCTTAGAATGGAAGGCTCTTACAACTCTCATCTCAGTTGTCCGGAGAAGCTGCTTTGTAACGGTTGTGTCTGCCCTGGACTCAGCCCCATACGCTAGTATCGGGCGAACACAGGTCTTATATATCGTAATTTTACTTTCGGCAGACATAAACTTATTTTTCCAGACTAGATTGGATAGACAGCCCGAAATTTTTGCTCCTTTGATGACTTGCGAAGTTACTTCTTCCTTAAGGTTTCGTCTGCTAGAAATCTGAACTCCCAAATAGTTAAAGCTTGGGACTTGTTCTATTGGACTGTTGTTGTGACTAAGGTACACCTAAGGGAAGCTTTTGCAATCGCCATGCATTTTGTCTTGCTGGTAGAGACTTGCATGTTAAGCCGATCGGAATTTTCGGAGAATTTGAAGGTCCTGTTCACACTCCGCCACCAGGACCGCGTCATCAGCATAGCACACCACTGGCAAAGTGGTCTCCCCCAATTTGTAGCCAAGGTGTTCGGGTAGATTTTTGATAATATCGTCCATTATCACGTTGAAGAGCACAGGACTCAATGAATCTTCCTGTCTTACTCCACTGAAGATGCTAATAGGTTTTGTTCTCTCGCTATTGGATTTGATGTAAGTCGTGTTGCCGGTGTTTATATCTTGGATAATTTTTAAAATTCTTGGAGGAACGCCTCACTTGAGAAGGCACTCCGTAACATCCTGTAACCTTAAACGACCAAAGGCTTTGGAGAGATCGACAAAGCAAAGATATGCTGGCCTGTTAAACTCTATTGCCTTTTCAACCAGTTGCTAATGATGAATATGGCATCTGTGGTGGATCTATTCGTTAAAACGTTGGCAAAAAAATAACTACATTTTTATTTAATTCGGGCTGCAAATAAAAATCGACCTTTTGAGCTGAGTTTAAAATTAAAAATAATACTAATATATCGCTTTTAATTAAATTACCGAGCAATATTTGGTCCGCCAGGTACTTATTTATTATAATAGATAGCTATATTTGTGTATAATGAGAATATATTAGAAAATATTTCATTCCCCATCAGATATTTCCTCCCACGATACACAATTTATGATTATTATTATTTTTTCTGGAATAATTTCAAATATTCATGAATCAGTAAATTCTCTGGCAATGAATTGAAATTCTTTACGAATATTTCATCTACTGATAGGATGCTCATGATGATGATGATGATTATTATTATTATTATTAAATTATTATGGTGTTCATGAGAATATTTCTCTTGAATCAAGAACCATCGATAATAAATTATTCTCTTCTGTTGGTGGAAATTCAATCTCGACTGCAATTTGATTCATGACGGAGGATGAGAAACGTTGCTCTTGGGCGATTAAATTACAAATTTCATCTTGTTCTTATATGATTATTCTTAACCAAGAGTGGGATTGAGGTAGGCCAGCCATTAACTGCACAGCCTTTTGGTGGAAAGTAAACAGTTGTGAATGATTAGTCATGGGTTTATTATTAAAGTAATTTAAAAAATGCAACTGCAGCTGCGTGCTTTAATTTAATTAAATAGAAGCTATGAAATAAAAAAATTGAAAAATTAAATACAAAATTTCGCTTTAAGGTAGTTGTATCGCGACAATAGTAACAAAAAGTTAATGCTAGAGTATATAAAACAGACAATAAGGATTCATAATTCATAAGGCCAAAACTTTTTGCTGTTTATGTACTAGCCAATCCCGTGCTAGTTTTTTTGTGAGAATGAGATACACCAGAAGGTCCATCCCCTAAAGGCCTGTATAGGCTGGCCCCTCCATCGTGAAAAGAACAGAGTAGAAGGAAATGAAGCCGGGATCATGAGCCAAATCTCAGAAAGTTAGATACAATCCAATATCCAATTTACTAAGTTTTTAGGGGCTTCGAGTAGTGGTAAATTCTCCGTGCGATAAATTAGGTTAAATTTATCTCCCACTTAATTTTTATTACCAGACCCTATACTTACAGAAAAAAATGTATGGGTATCGAACCCGAGACCTCTGGGTTGACAGCCAGTTATGCTGACCATTACACCAGGTAGGCGGACAAATCTGGCAACGCTGTTCGAGCTTGTATATATTTTATCATAGAAATGTCAGATAAAGTACATTAAAAAGGGAGATTTATAAAACAAAAAGTTCTTAATAAGCGATTGAAAGCTGTTGCAACAATGGCTCAAGCGAAAAAACGTCAAAAAGTGTACCCACTTAAGTACACTTTTTAGCTTAAATAAATGCGTTGTTGCCAGCTTGTATTTAGTGTACATTTTTCATTATAAATTTTTCATTATTTATTCATTATTATCTCAGAAACTGTGTTGTAACTATGAATTGAAATTTTCTTAAAAAATGTATTAGTTATTGTTTAATGTTGGTTTATTTTTTTATAACAATGGTAAGAAGAGTTTCTTAATTATAATTATATATGTATGTAAACTTTCCGATATCCCATATAGTGTACTATGCATAAGAGTCTGAAAAACTCTATCTTTGGAATTTAATATCTCTGGAACTATATTGTTCATAAATTTCGTTCTGTCTCTAATCAATGCAGAAATATTTAAATCATAATCTGTCTAAATTTTAAAAAATCCTAAGAAAATACATTTGGTGATACAACTACTTTAACAAATACATTTTTTTTAATCATATATAGTAAATTTGTATTGATAAAACAACAAATAATACAAAAAATAATTTAAATTGACTAAGTGAAAATGATCACAGAATACTTCGCTTTGGATAAAGTAAAAATGGGGAATGGTTTACGCCTTGTTTTGCAAGTTATACATACTCTTAACTGATCTGGTAAGTCAGTTGTCTATATAGCAGGGGCTCCCATTAAAAGCGATGTTGCTATTAAATGTGCTGACTGATGCTGATCTTGGCAAACAGTGAGCGAGCCGCGACAGGTTTGAACATGAGTGTGTTTGGTGATGCTTTCCCCACCCTCTCTGCTCGCTAGGCAAGCCTGCGTGTCGCTCAGTTTGTTTGTAGTATATAAAGGCGCCAATCAGTATTTCGCACGACGGCGCAAACGGGACTTGACGCGTCCCTGTTTAAGTACTGAACCATTTCACAACTTTAAATTAAAATAAAACAAAAAAAATATTTTCAATATCAATGAAACTGCCTTTATTGCAACAATAATTTTATGCCATTAATGTTTTAATATGATTTCGACCATGTGGCCGCCGCGGCTGGTGCATAGATGGCGCAATCTGGATTTCCAATCTTCACACACTTTTCGCAGCAATTGCTGCCGTATTTCACCAATAATTCGCCGAATATTGTGTTCCAAGTGTTCAATCGTCTCTGATTTATCGGCGTAGACAAGTGACTTGATATGTGGTTTATCTTCACTCTACGCCGATAAACCAGAGACGATTGAACACTTGGAACATAACATTCGGCGAATTATTGGCAAAATACGGCCTCATTTGCTGAGAAAACTGTGTGAAAATTGGAAATCCAGATTGCGCCATCTATGCGCCAGCCGCGGCGGCCACATGGCCGAAATCATATTCAAACATTAATGGCATAAAATTATCTTTTCAATAATGCCAGATTCATTGATATTGAAAATAACTTTCTTTGTTTTATTTTAATTTAAAGTTGTGAACTTGTAAAAAAAACACCCTTTAAATCGTGGCAAGAGGTTTTTTTTTTAATTTTAAAAGAACATTTTCTAATTTTTAATTATCAAACATAGGAAGTCAAATGGGGAGCTTTATGTAATTTTTATGTATACATCTTTTGTAAAGTTTTTTTTTAGGTGTTTAGTAAAAAATGTAGGTATTTATTTATTATTACTTTGATTTGGTTGCATTTAACTTAATACGGTCTTCAAATGTGAAAACATTCCCCGCTTGGACTATAGTTAATACCATAGGGAATAAAGTATTCTCTCTAGTTCTTGGAAAATCAATCTCAGCTGCGATTTAATTCATGAAAGAGGATAGGAAATGTTTCTCTTGGATGCTTAAATTAAAAATCTCTTCTTGTGCTTCGTCGGTTACTTATACTTAACAAAGAGCATTAACGTTACCCAAATGTTATTTAAATAAGATTATATAAATTGATATATCAAACTCTAATGATAAAAACAAGAAGGAAAACAACAAGCAGACAGGCAAATATTTTCCTCGATGTTGAACATCACAAATATATAAATGAGATTTCCTGAGAGAAATAGAGAGAAAGATTATTTTTCCTTTTGAAAACATATGTAGAGTAGAGAATTAGAAATGGAAAAAATATTATCAAAAAGTGAATTTTTGAGAAATAAATAACATTGATGAAAAACAATTTTTAAATGTTATAGTTATATGTTTGTTTGTGTTTTTTGTTCTACTTCTAAAATTTTAGGGATAGATTAATTAATTATTCTTATTTAAATAGATAAATTCAAGTAATTCTAATATCTCTGAAAACAGACTTTTCGAAATCTTCTAATTCTACAATCATGGCCCCCACAAAAGAGGTCAAAGTGCACCTGTGGGTCCCGGCTCCGGGCTGCACCTGTGGGGCTCTGGACCTGGACGTGACATTTTTTTTAAGTGGGTATATTAGAAAAAAAAGTGAGTAGAGTGACCAATTTTTTCCATTTCATAAAAACACATACTTATCCAATTCAGAGGCCCGAAATTTCATGTGGGGGCCATGTCTACAATAGGGTACTGTGGAAAAATAAAAGGGAACTACTCGCTTCAATGTCCGTCAGAGTATCGTCGCTCTTAAGCTTTATTTATTTATTTATTCTATATTGTCCCCTAGTACTAAGTTTAGACAGACATAAGTTAATTTTTAATCTCATCTCTGGGTAACTTTAATTTAAAAGGTTTTTTCTTAATTAAACTAATTGTTAACAGGTGGGTGTGTCACTAAAAATTATAATGATTTTTGTTTTCAATTTCCTTTTTATTAATTGTTTTTTTTTATTTTAAAATCCACTGATAGTTCATTACAAATATTATTATATATTTAAATTAAGAAATTTCATTAAATAAGGATTGGAGATCCTGAGAGGATCAAGATGGCAAAGAGGTTTTTTATTTCATTAATGTTTTCCTCTTCTTAAAAAACTAATACTAAAAATATTATCACAAGTTAGATCAAATACAGTCGATGGTGGGGAAGTAATCTCCGAAATCGAAGCCTCAAATACAATATATACATTATTTCAAGTAAAAATTGCTTCATTGAAATTATTATTTATTATTATTATTATTTATTAAATAGGGATTGATAGAATTAGAGATCCTGAAAGGATCAAGATGGCAAAGAGGTTTTTTATTTCATTAATTTTTTCCTCTTATTAAAAACTAAGACTAAGAAGATTATCGCAAGCTCAAGAAGATCAAAGGACAGTCAGTGGGGAAATAATATCCGAAGTCGAAGCCTCAAATTCAATGTAAACTTTATTTCATGTAATACAATTAGTTCAATTATTATTAAAAAAAAGTAATGAAGCGTTAAAATTATGTGAAGTTTAATCACAGGATATTTCATTGGATCTAGTTGAAGAGATCTTGCACCTCATGCAAACTTTATTTCATGTAACACAATTGGTTCGATAAATTTATTATTATTAATTAAATAGGAATATTTTCTCTTGAAGTTAGACTGATAGATCTCATTGCTGAATTAATACAAAGGCAGCCTAAAGATAATTACTATAAAACCACAAATTTAGAATAAAATTATTTATTAGAACGTCTTTTTCACTCTCATAAAAAAACGACCATTCGGAGGAATGTCCCTCCTTCTTCGGGTTTTAAAAGACCCAACGAAAGAACCTCCATGTATATTAATATTATTTTTCATTGCAATTAAGGTCAAAACTTTGTAGCCAGCGCCGAGGGGTGAACCGCGACCTAATATGCTGTACACCTACTTCCACTTGTACTTCCAAATATTTCCAAGTATGTACTTCCAAAATACTTCCAAAGAGGTGTACACCTACTTCCAATCGCGGATCATCCCTCGGCCAGCGCTAAGCCTTAATGATGGCCAGAACGGGTTAAAAAGTTGGCAAAAAAAAAAAATTATTTCAATTTATTTAAATAATTCTGGCTCTTAATAAAAATCAACATTTTTGTCTGAATTTTTTTTTTTTTTTATAAATTTTATTAAAGCAATTTTTTTACATTAATTAATGTATACATTGTATTTTAGCTTCGACTCCGGAGATTACTTCTCCACCATCGACTGTCCTTGATCATCTTTGTAGTCCTTGTTTTTAATAAGAGGAAAAAACTTTAAAGAAAAAAAAACTCTTTTCCGATAATTATTCCAATTCCATATTTCTCTTTCCAATCCATCTTTTGTCTGAATTAAAAATTTTTAACTAAAGCAAAAAATTACCAAGCAACGGTCTGACAACCGGGTAAACTAAATCGTGAGTCTGCTAGTATCGGCTATTTGGACTTATAGAGAGTAATTGTTTGTCCCTGGCTGGTTGTTTATTTACTGCAAATATTAGTTACTGCAAGCAATCGATAGATGGGTAGGGCCTAGCCACAGACATTGTGTCTCCCTCGCCTCTAGCTAGCCCTCAAAGCTGACGATGACGTGAACAAGAGACTAGTTCCGTTAGATTAAGAACGACGGACGATCCCTGATGCTGATCATGCTGATGTAGAGGGGGACGGGGGGGACAAAAGATAACCCGAATGTTATTTTTTCAGCGTTGTTGTGTGTTATCCGCAGCCCGCAAGCCACATCTGTTTCCGTTGGTTTCCGTTTGCCTCCATGGGCATATCAATAGCAGGGCTTCCCGTCCATGGGACGCACATACAAATAATAATCAGAGACATATGGCAACGCCAATCGAATTGTTCATAGATACAAATCAAAACACGCTGTCACTTTTTTTGGACACTCAACAGTCCATCAACAACAATAACCCCAATACTCTGGTCCATCGAAGATGCGTTTCCGGTATTTCTCTTTTTATAGATAATATCATTGCATGTAGTCTGATAAAATCAAATCAAAGAATCACCAATTATATATTATATATATCTGGGTCTGTATTCCTAGACCGACTAATCCAATTAGATATGCGTGGATCATTTAATATGATGATTAAGGTGAGCATTAGGGTTGTCCTTAGCTATACCTGTTGAAATTTTTTTTGGAAAAGTTTCCGGGACACCCGCTCAAATTATGAGGTTGGGTAGGATAATAATTCATACAAAATTTGAGATCGATCGAACATCCCTTTGAGGTGGCTCATCTCATTTGAAAATTTGAAATTTTAAGAATTTCGCTCTATTTGGTTAATTCGTTAAATTGGAACAAAAAAAACATCGATGATAATGAATATAATAAACATTATTTTGTGAAATTCCGCCCCTAAATTTATCATTCACTCATTATTAAAACAGATAGAGCAAAAGAAAAAAAATTCAAGTGAATTCTATATGATAGCCACTTTGCCTACCTCCTAGGCGTACATTGAGAAAATTTGAAAATGTAGCGATTCTACGCTATAATATTATTAAAAATATTTTAATCATATATTTATATATATTAATATTATTAATCACTCAATTTATATTAATAATATATTAATTTTTTCTTCTCAACACGTTTATTTCTCTCTTCTCTCGGGACTCTTAACTAAACTCTCTCTGAATGGTCAGCAAGGAGTCAAAATTTCACAAAATAATGTTTAATAATTTAATTGACATCGATGTTTTTATTCTTTGTTTCAATTTAACGACGTATAACAAAATATAATAGCTGAATAGAGCGAAATTTTATAAGCGGACCAGGGCTTATTAGCCCCATTAATCCTCTCCGAATTTTACAATCATGTTTTTGTTTTTTACATTATGGTATTATACATTACAGCAGGGATGTCAGCCTTTTGGCTTACATGGGTCACATTTGAAGAAAAAAAATTGTCTCGGACCGCGGATAAAATATTTTAATTCTATTGATATTTGTTATTCAAAAAAGATAGTTAATAATGTAGAAATAAGATCTTTATTATTTTTTTTAGCTCATAGTGAGCTTCTAATTTTACTTTTCGTAAATTTTATACTTGAAAATAGCTTCTCATATATTTAAATACATACCTAAGTACATGCTTACAGGATCTGAGAAACTTCAAGTGTCCCCTAAAGTATGTTGGTGCTTCCCCTTTTAATAATATTTTCCTCCCACCAAGCTTCAGTAAGGAGCCCTTCTAATTTGCTCCAATCTGGGCATATCAACTCTTTGTAGCAGAGTTGCAAGTCGCAGCTCTTAAGCATTTTTAATTACCAAAGTATATTTTAAGAAATTTTTCAAAAAATTTCATTTTTATTTTAAATCAACATAAGAAGAAATTCGCTTAAGTACTTATATTTTTAGACAAATTGATTTTTAAACTTAAAGTTTTAATTTTTCTTTTTTAAAGCAATTTGAACCGCGAAAGTTAAATAATATGATCAATAATTTCTTATGTTAATTCTACATTTAGAATTTTATTATTTTTTGATTTTATTGAAAAGGAAAAATAAATTGAGCATCCGACGGGTTTCGAACCCGTGTCTTTCTCATTTACGCGAAGAGGGGCTTAACCAACTAGCCCACGGATTATCCCTCCGAATAAGCTCTTAGGATTGAAAGTCATTTTTCCTTTTCGCGGCTTATTCTATTTATAGTATAGCTATTGGATAAAAAATGTTTCACCAAGTATCAACACCAAATTCCTTAAAAACTATTATAGTATAGTTACTTAATTTTTAGATAAATTGATTTATTGAACTATACTATAAATGGAAAAAGCCGCGAAAAGGAAAAATGACATTCAATCTTAAAAGCTCATTCGGCGGGAAAATCTATGGGCTAGTTGGTTAAGCCCACAGATTCGCATAAAGGAGAGAGACACGGGTTCGAAACCAGTCGCATGCTCAATTTATTTTTCCTTTTCAATAAAATCAAAAAATAATAAAATAATTTTCTAAATGTAGAATTAACATAAGAAATTATTGATCATATTATTTAACTTTCGCGGCTCAAATTAATTATATTTTATATAGTTATATATTCATTCCTGTTCTTACTTTTCATTAATAAATCAAAACTATGAGGAAATATGAGTGTAGAAAATTAAAGACTTTTTAGAGGCTTTTTTTGGCAAAAACAGTCATTTTGCATACTATTTATACAAAAAAGCGAGACTTTTTAGGCGAATTTCTTCTGCAAAAAGGAGACTTTTGTGCGCTCTCTATTGATAAATCATTTGAACTTCGAATGGAAAAGAAACAAAATTGGGAAGGGGGGATGCAAAAGCCTTATTATATGAAAGAAAAGAGAAGAACTATCTATTTGTATCTCGTATTTGACAGGAATCCATTCAAATGAAAAGCAAACAAAACATCCCGAGTTGATGTCTCGCTCTCTCTATCTCATGTTTTATTTCTTTATTTATTCAAATCTTGTCAAACAACAAAAAACTACACTTTTTCTTCTTATTTTAAATTTTCATTAAAAAAAGACCCTCAAGGTTATAAGATTCTCTTTTTCTTTTTAACAAAGCAATTAAAGTCAAACATTATATAAATTTGGATTCCATATTAACGAGTGGGTCATTTATAACGTAAACAGATTTTGGTTTATATTTTAAACTAGTAAACATTTAGCTTAGATACTGAAATTTTAGATTGAAAGAAGTGTTCAAAGATTTGGCTTATTTACAATAAAGTTAAAATGGAAACCAATGTATTCTAGACTTTTATTTTTACTTTATCCAATGCGAAGCATGGGAGAAAGTATTGGAATCGCTCTCGCGGCAAGCGCGACTTCAAAGGGTCCTCAGGTAAAGACTACGGAACCCATAGACTCAATTAAGGTCACAAATTGAAGTATTCAATGAGATTGAATTTTAGCACGTGACGGTTTTGCCAAAAATTACCTGGAATCTCGCCGAGAGGCCAAAAAGTGTCATTTTTTTTGGAAGTGCATGGGGATGGATGTATGTATGTGTGTTATCGTTTTTTTCGTCCACGAATTTTTCCACACCGTTGCACCGAATGAATTGAAATTGAAAACCTACCAGTATTTTAACAAAATGAAGCGCTGATTAGTTTTTGGTACATATCGGTCCACAAACATTAGTACTTTATTTCAGTACTTTTTTAGTTTTTTCTAAATATCTTGAAAATGACTTAACCAATTTTGATGAAATTTAATATCCTAATTAAGTACCTTGGGGACCACAAAAAAGGTTAAATAAAGTTTTTAGTAAAATTATATTTTAAAGTACTTTACTCAAGAACATATTAATATTTCAAATGAATTTGGATAAAGTTTATAACAGATTAAAGTTTAGCAACGATCCGTTGCAGTTTATTTTTTTTAATTTTAAACCACTAATCAAATATTTAAAGTTTCAATACTCCATAATAAATTTAAGGACATTTACAAATTTAACAGAATACTCATAAAATGAATTTTAATTTTTAAGGGAAATCAATGAGATTGTCCTCTGCTTGACGAAAAAAATACAATACAATACATACCTATATATAATGAATATAAGTATGTATATCTCAGAGGTTAAGAGGATGATCGCAGTTTTACGGCATTTAAATTTTCCTGAATACCTAATTGAAAAGATTTTTATTTGCTGTTAGTGGCAGAGTATTGATTCATAGAGAGGAATCGATGAGGTTATCCTCTACTTGATACAATACATACCTATGTCAGTGGCGCACCCAGGCGAGTGGGGGGTGGGGGCTAAGGGGACTGAAGCTCCCCCCCCCCCCAAGGAAAAAAATGAAAGTAAAAGTAAAAATGAAAAGTTTAATAATTTAAAGATAAGACTTTGAAATATAATATTAAATTGAATTATTTAACTTTGAAATTGTTAAAACATTATTTTTGGCATTTTACGAAAGTAGGGGACATAATCCAGGTTGTGCCACTGCCTATATATAATGAATATAAATATGTATGTATTTGTTGGATATTATAGTTTCAAAGGCTTGTCCTTCATCCCCAGTTTTTTAATTATAAATATTTTATCTGTTATTTCTCATGGGTTCAATTACCCGATTCGATATAGAAAAATTTGTTTTGTTGTCATAGCAAGCTGGTCACATAAAAATCCATTTGTTAAGTGACCAGCTTGTTATTATAACAAAACGATTTTTTTTTATTTCCAAGCTGGTAATTGAACCCATGCGAAATAACAGATAAAATTTTTATAATTAAAAAAAAACTGGTGATTAAGGACAAACCTTTGAAACTATAGTCTCTAACAAATACATACATATTTATATTCATTATATATAGGCAGTGGCACAACTAGGATTTTGTCCCCTATTTTCGTAAAATGCCAAAAATAATGTTTTGACACTTTCAAAGTTAAATAATTCAATTTAATATTATATTTCAGAGTCTTCTCTTTAAATTATTAAACTTTTCATTTTTACTTTTACTTTCATTTTTTTCCTTGTTCTGGGGGGGGGAGCTTCAGCCCCCTTAGCCACCACCCCCACTCGCGTGGGTGCGCCACTGAATATAGGTATGTATTATATCAAGTAGAGGATAACCTCATCGATTCCTCTTTATGATTCAATACTCTGCTGCTAACGGCAAATAAAAATCTTTTCAATTAGGTATTCAGGAGAATTTAAATGTCGTAAAACTGCGATCATCCTCTTAACCTCTGAGAGTAACAACCCTTAATTTGTTATTACTCATAAAAGGGTGGTTTTTTCATCCTTCTATAGCAAAACAACTGCGCTATGAGACAGTGAACCCTGCAAACATATTTTAACTTCTAGAGAGGGGAAACAACAATTAATTTACATTTGATCATTAAAGAGAGTTTTTTGTTATTTCAGAGAAGATTGGCTTCTTTTAATGAGGAAAAGATATGTAACATCCATTCACCCTCTGGGAAAAGATCAAAAGTCCATAAAAAATCATTCCACCCTATAGATAAAAAAATATTAATTATTTTGCCTAAATCATCAATAAAAATCTCTATTTCTTAGCTTAACTTTTATTGATCCAAAATCTGGTCATGTGGAATAGTAATAATAATAATATAAGCCTTTAGTGAGCAAATTAACTTAGAATACATGATGTTTACAAAAATTGCTATCTTTCAACTAGGGCCTTATGGGCATAGGCCTCTCCTAGAAATTTTGAAAAAAAAATAGAAGAAAAAGTCTAGCATGGTTAAGTTCTGGAAATTAAAATACAGGATAGGGCAAAAGTTCTCTGACATTTTGAAGAGGTATAAAAAATGAAAAAATAAACTAGAAAAAACTGAATATATCTTTGAATATAACACAAAATATTTTTTTTTAAATGCGTTTTAAACATTATATCAAAAGAAAAAAAAAAGGGGGGGGGGTCAAAAATGATAATTCTAGTCCTTTCGACCAAACTCAACCAAATTTTGTATACATATTCTGTGGGCCCCGAAACGGCTAGAAATGCAAAAACTAACCACCCAAAATGGGGAGGAGAGCCAAAAATAAAAATTCTAGCCCTTTCGACTAAACTCAACCAAATTTTGTATACATATTCTGTAGGCCCCAAAAATGCTAGAAATGCAAAAACTAACAACCCAAAATGGGAGAGAGGGTCTAAAATAAAAATTCTAACCCTTTCGACCAAACTATGTATACACAATTTGGTTAGTTTTTGCATTCTAGCCTTCTGGAGGTCCACAGAATATGTATAGGTACAAAATTTGATTGAGTTTGGTCAAAAGGGCTAGATTTTTCAATTTTGCCCCCCCCCCCCCTTTTTTTTGTCTGATAATATAAAGCCATTTAAAAAAAATATTTTATGTTTTCAAAAATATATTCGGTTTTTTTTCTAGTTAAATTTTTTCATTTTTTATATCTCTTCAAAATGTGGTAGATCTTTATGCCCCACCCTGTAAAAACAATGAAATTTCTCTACAAAATAAAATTAAGATCTATGAGTTGTGTTGTACCTGTGCTTACATATGGAGCTCAATACTTCTACTAGAACTAGAGTTAACATAAAGAGCTATGATAAGATACATACTGCTAATAAAATGGAAAGACCATTTAAAAACTGAATCAATGTATAAAAGGACAAAGATTGAAGACCTAAAAGTAATAATAAAAAGATCTAAATAGAGATGGGCAGGACATTTGGCTAGGAGAGAAGATGATAGATGGTCCAAGATAATAACCGAATGGTTTCCAATAGCAATGAAAAGAAAAAGGGGTAGACAGAACACGAGATGGAGTGACGACATGGTCGAAATGACGGGCAAAGATTGGTGTAGGGTTGCCAGGCAGAGAAAGGCATGGCAATTTCATGTGGAATAGATGGGATGCCTAATTGTTGAGTTGTTTAGTAAAGCAGAAGTTTAGGCAGAGTTATTTAATCTTAAATAAGTAAACGCGATTTGTGTCTTTTGCTTAATTTATATATCTAAATTGATGAGTAATAATTTTAAATGAAAATTTTTTGAGCCAGAACAACATATTTAATTGAAGCTGAAGAAGGAATGGAAGTGGCCTGATGGTCGGTAATACAAATGGCTCTAGTCGGGCTGGTTATTTATTCGAAACTAAAATTTTGAAGGTCTGGAAATTATTTTTTTATTCTGATGACTGAATTGCCCTTTTCGTGTATATATAAACAATTTGGAGTCGGAATAGCATGTAAAATTTACCCAGTACTAGTTTTTCTTTGTAGCAGAAGTCGACTTGCGTCAAAACTTTCATGAAAATTATTAATTTAATTAAATAAATAGAAATAATTCCAGTCTAATAGAATCGATCTAAATCATAGGATTTTTTTAATCCAATCGAATTCAAGAAGGGGCGCACAGTAAGATGCCGCCCCTATGGATCTCGAAAGACCCTTGCATTACCGAAGAGAAGGAAAAGTTGATTATGTGAGAGGGTGGAGACGTAGGTGTTTATGCACTCGGGTTTTGAAGGTTTGAAGATTATAAGTGCTGGGGAAGATGGAGGCTGGAAGAGAGTTCCAGTTCCTTGAAGTCATAGGGACAAACGTATTGGCAGACGAGGTGGTCCGGCATTTTTCTAATTTAACTGCGAAAGAGTGTTGGGAATTGGCAAATCGCGTGCTACGCGCAAAGCATGCTTTGGGTGGAATTACTGATTTTAACTTATCATTTTTTGGGTTATGTTATATTTTTTTTCGGTGAAAGTTTAGATTATATGGGCATTCTATATAAATATATATACGACATAAGTAGACTGAGAAAAAAAATCAACTGGTGTGGTTACCACACGACTTGCATATTCTCACTTATTTGAAATCATCGCGATACTTCTAATTTATCCCCTTCCTTTGATCAATCGGATTAAAATTTACTCATGACACTTGATAAGAACACCAATTTTAAACGTTTTTGAGAAAATTAAAAAAAAAATCCTTCATATAAATGTCAACCTACGGTGTTCTGATTTATTTCTCCACGCAGAGGGGGCAGCCCTTTACAGAAAGAATACAGATTTGTTTACAAATGAGGTTAAAACCCTCATCAGCAGTCCAAACAATTATGCCAGATGTTGTGACTTTTAGTGAAAAGTACATGTATATAGTATATGGGCCCCAGTAGGACTCCAGAACCGAGGCCAGAGTGTTGGGAGCGCCAAAAGCGCCCCACAACTGTGCAATGCGATCAAGAAGAGGAAAAAAAACAATAATCAAATTACATCACTACAAACAAAAAACAAAACAAAAAAAAACATAAATAAAAATAAAGATCGGAATGCTAAAAATAATAATAATAAAACTCGTTTAAAATGGGATGGCCACCTCAGAAAGGTCATTTGTCGAGGAAGGCCAGCCCAGCAATGCACATAAATCTAAACTCACTATTTCAATTAATTAAGGCCGGGCCCTTCCGGAAAGTCCAAAAACTTGCTGTACTCCTTCTAGCTTATATCGAGCATAAGTTTCGAATTTCGTAGCTCTGAAACTTATGGTTGCGAAACACAGGGGACCGTACATACATACGCATTAACCAATTGATTTTTGGTCACATTTTGGCCTCTGGGGACCTCAATATCCGGTTTTATGTCCTAAATCCGCTTTCCAACTATTAAGGGCATCTATGCCTTCCACCTAGAAGATATAAAATGAAATTAACTTTTTCCATCTCTGAGATAGAAGCTCTCAAAGAGTCAGTATCCCGGCTGGCGATCGCAATACTTCACACTATATTCTATAGAATATAAATGTGAAAGTAATAACAAAAAAAAGGTTATTCTATTTTTAGGGTTCCATTCAAACGTAAAACGAGACTCTATTAATGTCGATACAGTATGTCAGTACATTTTAGCTCGCAAACTTAAATTTGACAATTGGTACAAGCTGCACATCGTCACATTTGCATTTTTAACTCTTTACGAAGATTACACTCTTTGTCTGAAGTCAGAAAAAATGTCCAAACTAGGTGATTTTAACCAAATCTTCTCCTATATTACATTTTCGCTTAATATAATAAAGTGGTATTTATTTATTTATTTATTCGATAAATTCTAAGTGTCTCGTAAAGAACTCGATTGGGGTGTAAGATAGAAATGAGAAAATAGGGACGAAGTAACATAAATCGCGTTCTCGTTTTTCTTTAGTTGTTTCTTTTCTCGTAACATGTATCCTTATTTAAATTTCTTGCGCTTATCCCTTCTTCAAGTTGCTTGCTATTTTTATAAAAAAAAATACCTTTAACATTATTCTTTAGTTCATCGGTTTAAAAACCTTTTTTTTGCGTACCACTAAACCAATATCTGATAAAGTCACGTACCACTTTAGACCACTCCCCCCCGTGCATTTATTAATTAAGAAAAAAAGTGAAAATTTTTACAAAACTCGGGTCGCTAGATATACCGAAGTAATTAATAATAAACTTAAATAGAAATTGTTTATTTATGCTTATATTATGACTTCGCATTAAAAAAAATCTCAATAAAAATGTTTCTTTTTCCATTTTTGAACCGGAACTTTTAAAGCTAGAGCAGTGTTTCTCAACCTTTTTTTGGTTGACGGTACACTAATAATATCTGAAATCATTTGCGGCACACCTGAATATAAAAAAAATGTAAAAGTTATAAGTATGATACAAAAAAATGAAGTAATTACAAATAATATTTCAAAGTTACAAAACCCATGCAATTTTAATTATTTGTCAAAAACTTCGCGGAACATTTGACAATCTATCGCTGCACACAGGTTGAGAAACACTGGCTTATACCGTCCAAGTTAGAAGAAGCCGAGGGGTGATGCGCGATTGGAAGTAGCTGTACACCTCTTTGGAAGTATTTTGGAAGTACTTGGAAATATTTGGAAGTACCTACAAGTGGAAGTAGGTGTACAGCATATTAGGTTGCGGTTCACCCCTCGGAAGAAGCCAAAAATAATGAATATGCCATTTATTTATTTTAAATTACTCTATAACTTGAAAGCAAATAAAAATCTGGTAACAACAATTGAGTTTTTTTTTAATTTATTTTCATGTATACAATACACTTCTGAAGTTTTGCTCTTTTCCCCCGACTCACCCTGTATAACAAGCCTTCTGACATAATAAAAATAATCCATAACACCTCGGATTTAGTACTTGACCATCTCTCTTGATTTTCTATAAAAACGTTTCAAGTCCTATATAGTTAGATGCTCAAAGCAACACAAATCAAATTTATCTTGAGAATAATTGAAAATCGATTGTCCCTTGCCCCTGAACGCACAGGTGGCTGGCTGGCTGGCTGTCTACAAACCACCCATAAGTCGCTTTTGATGAAAAAAGCCGAAGCTGATGATCGCAATCGATGATTTCTTCCCATCTTTCTTTCAAAAGGCTATGAAAAAGTCTTGAACCGAAATTCTCCCTTTTTCAAACCACCCCAAAAAGTCGTTATCATCTTGGAAATGCAATGTGTTCGTTTAGCGGCATGTGAATGAATAGGCAGGCAGGGGGTGCGGCGGCGGCGCCACCCCCCCAACCCCAAGCCCGGGGGGGTCACTGCCCCTCAGCGTCCGTATTGATTTTACAAGGGGTCCATACGCGCAGCCATTCACCGGCTGCCGTCTCAAGGGCGGCTTTCTGCACTCTGCCAATCTGCACCCACCCCTTACCCATTCACCCCAAGATTAATTCATCTAAAATGACAGGGACGAGCATCAAGCCAAGACATAAAACCAAATTTACTATCGTTTAACAATCAATTTATATCTAATAAAATTAAAAATAGATTACTAGGTAGGTTTCATAAATATAACTAATAACAAAAGATATGATTTTGCTTTGTCATAAGTAGCATAAGTGTTGATTTATAAAGGGGGGATAATTGATTTCATCTCGACTGAACAGACACCGTGATAGTATCTGTAGGAAAGGGCAGAAACGGTTCTTCGGTGAGCCAGGGAGTCGAGTGAGTTGGTTAGAGCCGGGTCTCCTATTAGTTTAATTTCTTTGGAAAAGTAAATTATTTAAAGTAATATTGAGCAATGTTCAAATACTAAATATTTTCTTATTTTCTATTTAGTTATAAATTATTTTATTTATCAATGTAAACTCATAATAACTTTTAAGGAGTTCGGTGTTGGTTCTAGGTGAAACATTTTAATATAATAATAAAACTTGAGTAAGATACGAGGTAGGTTTCACAAAAAAAGAAATAAAACAAAATTGAGTTTTGAATTCGATATATTGCGGTAGTTAGCCCATCATCAGGAGTCTAAGAAAACTGATTATATATTGGAAAAATAGTTTTACAAGTAAGAATTTTTAAAAAAAAAAATTTTTAACTGTATGTGGTGAGGGGCTAGGGGTGAGGAAATATATCGAATTCAAAACTCAATTTTGTTTTATTTCTTTTTTTGTGAAACCTACCTCGTATCTTACTCAAGTTTTATTATTATAAACTCATAATGATGGGCTCGTCGGCTGAAATATTCATTGATTCTTGCTCTTAAACAATACTTCTATTATTTGTGAAACCTACATAGTAATTTATTTTTAATTTTATAAAATATATTTCACTTTGAACCTACGCAAATCTTACCAAATTATATCTATTCTGATTTTTTGTATTATGCGATATTTCTCTTAACTTTTATAAAATTAAAATTATATTCTATCGGGAAATCACTCATATTTATTTGGTTTTTGATTTTACCAAAAAAATGATTTTCTTTTTTACGAAACCCTAAAACAAGATATCACAAAAAACTCATTATAAAATTGGTCTTATAGAAAATTTAAGCTTTTACGAAAAATATGTCACCTGAATCGAAATCGAAATCTTTGCAAATTCACTGAAAATGTCCTAAAATAAAGTATTTTATTTCTTAATTAAAATACAACAAAAAGTCAGAGTATTTATTATTTCTCAAATGGTCCTAACATCTGCCGGATTCTGATAATATTTTAAGAAGAATGTCAATCCGGAAATGAAACGAATGACGCATAATTTTAATCTGACACAATTTTTTTTATATATAGAAATGAGAGCCCCTGGGACACAAAATAACTTCACTCCGTCAGAAATCTATATATTATACAATTAAAGTTATTTTTTATTTATTTATTTTATCCTACTTTCAGCTCCAGGCGCTGATTGGAGAACATACCACTCAATAAATTAATTATTATAAAATATATATATTTTTTTTTAATAAAAATTTGATTTTTCATAACTATAAATTGAAAGAAAAAGTTAAAATTTTTCAAGACTCGGTACGCTGTGTGCATTTTCGCATCAAAATATATCCCATTCAAAGAAATATTTTTATAACCATTGGTGGAATTTTATATTTTTATATCAGAAACTGCAAAACACGTATATTAGAAATATCAGCTTTGTTCGATTTTTGTTTGAAAATTCTATTATATTAAATTATTTTTTTTTTTTAACACCCTCGCATATTTTTGGCCACTATCAATTTCACATAATGAGTCATTTTCATAAGGTTGTATATGGTGCATATACGAAATATCGTACAAATTGATCATAGGGTCTATATTGACACCTTTATTTTTTAAGCCCCCCAATTTTGGTCGCTGAAAAAAAATAATGACTCTCATTTTTGTTATAGGTTAATTTCATAGTATATTTACGTGTTTGGTGGTTGGGGGGGGGGGGTTAGTTTGAAAATTTTATAATTTTAATTTTTAAACCTCTTCTATAATGTATAAGTTTGCCTGGTTTGCAGGGTAGTCATATCGTTAACTGACCTGCCAATATAGTTGTCTACTTAACAGGGGCTCCCATTATACAAGGTGGTGATATAAATTAGTCTTTGAGCTAGAGCGACACAAAATATGCTAACGTACTAACTAACAGACATTTTAGCAAAATAATTAATATATCGTAAAATACAATTCTTTCGATGTTCATTCATTAAAGCTTTTTTGTAGAATAAAATGCCATAGTATTACTCAATTTGTTTAAATCAAAATAGTTTCAGCTATTTTTTAGATATTTTGAAAAAACGAAGCAAAAAACACTTTTTTCATTTACGTTACAAACTTGACCAGTATGGTAAAGGTAAAATCATAAAATTAAAAAACAAAAAGTCAAAAAATAAAAACAAAATAATAAAAAAATCATGAACGCTAAGTCAGAAGAATTGAATAATCGAAGCCCCTAAAACCTTAGTAAATTGGGTATTGAATTGTATCCAAGTTTCTGAGATTGGCACGTGATCCCGGCTTCTTTTCCTTCTACTCTGTTCTTTTCACGATGGAGGGGCCAGCCCATACAGGCCTTTAGGGGATCCACCTTCTGGTGAATCTCCTTCTCACATCAATATCATTAAAAAAAAAAATTAAATTAGATGTTTTTGTCACAAAGCAATTGGATGTTTTTTATGGCCTCGGATACTTGTTAATTTAGCCGCCGTTTGGCCATGTCTAGAATAGATAATTAAACACCAAACCAACTGTGTATTAATTTTCCTCTTGTTTCACGCCTTATGTTCGTTGTCATATGGAGCTGACTGAATAGATACAAAAAAACCAAACGAAGGTTGGACTATTTATTTGAAATATATATATGTGTATTTTTTTTGTTTCAAAACATCTGAACGTTCTAGAGAACGGGGATATTTTTTACGTGATGATCCATCCATCTCTGTTCGGTCTTATCGGTCCATATGTTTCTTCTATTTTAAGTGGCTTGCATTATCAGTTGTTAATCACTAGAACATGCATAGATGGGGGGGAATCGTCATATCAGAGCAAATTATTAAACCAACTGATAAAATCAAATAGAAGAGTGGAAAAAATCAATGGAAGAATACACTAGGTATACCAAATATAACTCGAATAAATACAAATCTTTTATAAAACTTTTATTTCAGGAGAATTTTTCCTTTATTATTTTAAGAAAAGTGATTGCTTTAAGAAATGAATATAAATCAACTAATTTAAAGAAACTATTTTTACAAATTTCTTTAAATTCCATTGATAAAGGGAGACATTTTTCCAAAACGTTTTGATTTTAAATAAACGTTTTAAGATTTTTATTTATTTATATTTATAAGATAATCAATAAACGAATTTTTTTCTATATAACTTCAATATATCGTAGTAGCGCGATTCTCAACGAATTTAAAAAACTATAGACAATTATTAGGGTAGTCATTTTAAGCAAAAAATGTTTTATAGAACAAACTAGCTGCAAGGCCCGTCCCCCTGGACCCCCCCCCCAAAAAAAAAAACACCCAGAACCCCCACCCCCAGCACCGGAACCCCCACTCCACTAGCCCGCCACTACCACCCCGCACCCCACCCCTTGCCCTCCACCCTCTCTCACCACACACCCCGCCTAGCACCCTGTATTCCTACCCCTGCACACCACCCCTACAACCCACCACCTAGCTCCCCGCGCCCACCCTCCGCATCCAATTTTTGCATTTCTAGCCTTCTAGTGACCCACAGATAATGTATACAAAATTTTGTTGAGTTTGGTCAAAGAGCAAGAATTTTCATATTTTGACCCCCCCTTTTTTTGGGTGGTTTTTGGGGAAAATTTTTTTAAACAAAAGTTGTCAGAAATCACATCTTCTGCAACTTTGCTCATAATAAAATTTGCCGTAGAGTTAATAGTTTAGGAGTAATTTGATAATTTTCATTCGTGCGCCCCCCAAACCCCCTTCTGGGGTCAAAATATCAAAACGTTTTATAGCTAAAAACACAAGGTAGAAGACATCTGATGTAAATATGAAATTTCATAATAATCCCTTTAGCCGTTTTTACGTGAATCGTGAGCAACTTTTCGGAAACGACGGAAACATACAGGAATTTTGTTGAGGGTGTTTTCGTTCATAACTTTGCTTGAAACGTGTGCAACCAAAATTTGGCGTGATTTGGAGCAATGTACAGACAAAACCTTAATTATATATATATATAGATGACCTATTTTAAACATTTGCAGAACTAGAGATCGACAAAATTTTATTTGGAAATACTCGTATATGTATAATTTAATGGTAACAAAATGATTGCTCACAAAAACTGCTCAAAATATGCTCCCTGATATCCTATCAGGTCAATTAGTCATAATCCCCTACCGATTATTACTATTGCGAATTTGAATGACACCATCCATTATTTAAAATGACCTCCCCAATAATTGCCCAATTTTTTTTTTAGATTCGTTGTGATTCACTCTGTATATTAGACAAATTGTTACTCTCTCTTCATGATTCTAACTCTAATTAGATAAGCCTGAAGGGATTATATGATTCGAACTTATTAAAATCTTTCGATAAAATTTCAATGTGGGGTGTTATTTTGAAATTTGACCTCACTTCATTAATTCTTAAGCAAAAGCAGCAAATATATTGTTCATTTGCTGCAACAGAGACTTAACATAAAAACTGTGATTTTCCAGGAGGATCAATTCCAACTTTTGTCCTGTAATAATTTTAACTTATCAGTATGTTTTATTAAAAGAATACAATATAAAAGAACCTATTTTGGAATAAATATATCAAGTTATTACACGTCAAAATTTTGAATTGATCCTTCTGGAAAATCACAGTTTTTGTTATGTTGTTGCAGCAAAGGAGCAATATGTATATTTTGTATATTTATTAGAACCATGCAGAAGACGATCTCATTGATTTCTCTTTTTAAATTTTATATATTATAATTTATGGTTAAAGAAAACTAACGTCCCTATTTCGCGGAAGTTTTTATTATTTTTTTAAATTCTTAAATATTTAAGGTAGACAGGTAGGTGTGTTCTTGACCCCCCGCTTTAGTAACCACCAAGTTTTCTTAATTTCTCTCTGTCAATGTCCGAACAAGAAAGAGAATAGAAAAGGCTAAATGGCGAATGGACATTGGAAGTAGAATCCAAGTTCATGGGTTGATCCACACACACACAGATACACACGTGATGGTACAGACACAGCCTCTGAGAAGAAACCAGTCGTTGGAGATCAGGTTCAGGTTGGTTGTCGGTTGCTGGGGCGGCGTCTGGCGAGACGGGGTTCATTGAACCTCATCTCTCGGATCCATTCTGACCAGCACTATCATCAGGGCGACATTATTGCTTGTCTTGTGTCGCTTGGCAAGGTCAGCCCCCGGATTTGCTTCACAATCCAGAGAAATCCGAGATCGGTATCCGAAATTAGATGCAATTTATTAATATTTCATACATACACTAGAACAGTGTGCTTCTCAAACTTTTGAAGCAGTAAACCCGGAAATTTTTCTGCGCCGAACACTTACAATACAACATAAGCTTTAAAACAGGGGTGGCCAACCTTTTTGATTTTTTCACGGAACACTTGAAGAGGGTTCACACTTCAGCATCAGTGTTCCACGGACCACGGATTGAGAACCATAGTACTAGAGAAACAATCTGCCGCCCTGCCACCTACTTTGACCAAACCTCCCTAGTAAAGTGTAATTTTTTAGCATTGAAAATGTTTATAGCGAGGTTACCCCGAAAAAAACGTCACCAGAAAGCGATACACTTTTGGTCCCGTGATACATTCATATCTATAATGTTATACTATTAAATGAGCAATTTTTTATATTGTATATAGAAAGGGTTTCTCGAAAACAGTTCTAACGATTTCGAAGAAAATCACGGATTAAGATGTTTTTTGGTTGAAAAATTGAACTTTCAAGGCCTCATCTTCCTCGGATAACTTTAATTTGATAGGTTTTGTATTAATCAAACTAATTATTCACAGGTGGATGTGTCACTAAAAATATATAAATTTTTTTTCGATTTCCTTTTATTAAATCATGTGTTGATTTTTAATTTTGAAACTCACTAAAAGTTCATTCCAACGTATATATTACTAAATATTACGTAAATATTACTTTTTTAACCCTATCTTGGAAGGAAGTTGATGATAAGGGGGGACCCTTATCAACATGATTGGGAATTTATAAGAAAAATAAAATATGAATTTTTAAAAAACTAAACGGATTTTTAATAGTAAATTATATACAGAGTTAAAAGAGTATATTTTAGTTTGAATATCTCGAAAAATATTACTTTTTTAACCTTATCTGGGAAGGGTAGTTGATTATAAGGCGGGGTGAACATGATTGAGAATTTCTAGAAAAAATAAATTATAAAAACTAAACTCATTTCAAAGAGTACTTATGTATAACTTCTAAATTTCAAATATTTATCCTCTATTTAATTTACGTACCCACTGCTTTAACAGACATGCATACAGACACTGTGACAGTAATAGGGCCCATTTTACTTTTTACGAAGAACCCAAAAAGACTATTCAAAAGATTTATAAATAATTTATAAAACTAAAATGTGATCTTGTAGTGTCAATGTCGAATTGCTTTGGCAACCGAATCCATTGGCTACACCGAATGGTGACCTTGGATGGGAACAAAGGATTCACTTGAGAAAAGTTCAAGTTCATGAAATCAATTCCTAGCACTTTCACTTGACTTTTTATGTAATACCTTCGTATTAATGTAAATTAAAACAAAAAGAGAATTTCCTTGTTAAGTGTTAAAACAAATACGAATAGGAATCGAATATAATTAATTATACCTAGTAGTTTTTTAAATTCTAAAGGAGCCTCTTTATAGTTACAATTTCATCCACTTATCGTCGAACCAAAGTATCCTTTGTAGTGACGATTACTTGCTAAATATCGTATCTTCGATTTAATTTCTCTCAAACTCTGCGGTTCACATAATCTGGATAGTTTTAGTGCAGGAAAAACACACTCAGGCCTATTCTGTAACTTTTAGGGCCAGTTGTATGTCGGTTGGTAAACACTTTTTAAACGTTTTCAAAGGGTAAGACCTTAAAATTCACCTTGTGCCCAGTGGGATGGCCAATCAAAAGAAAGTGCCTGTCATCTGATTGGCCATTCCACCGAGCTCAAGGTGAAATTTAAGGTTTTACAACGTTTAAACAGAGTTTACCAACCGACATACAAATGGCCCTTAGTCATTGCGTTAAACACAAGACTGTCGATAATATTTTGCCATTTACATTATTTTCAATATGATTATATAAGCTTGAAAATATTAACTTCATAGAAATGTTCAGTTAACCTAAATTCGGAATGGGTGCTTATACTTGAGAACGATCGCGGAATAAGTCGATCGAAACGTCGTAGTTTTATTGTACACGAATAAATAATTATAATTAATTATTTGAGAATTTAACAAAATTTCAACTTTAAGTCAAATCAATCACAAAAATAAAAGCTTCAACAACTTCATTACAGACAACTTCATAGTAGTAAATACAGGGTGGGGCATTAAGATCTACCACATTTTGAAGAGGTATAAAAAATGAAAAAATTTAACTAGAAAAAAACTGAATATATTTTTGAAAAGAACATAAAATATTTTTTTTTTTTTGTTTAAAATATTAAAAAAATAAAAAAAAAAATCGTTTTATGTTCTTTTCAAAAACATATTCAGTTTTTTTCTAGTTAAATTTTTTCATTTTTTTATACCGCTTCAAAATGTGGTTGATCTTTATGCGCCACCCTGTATGTGCCGTTTCTGTGAATATAGCTATCTGGTTAACCAGCTGATTAAATTTATATTGATATTTTATAATTAGAATTAGTTTATTAACTGTCACAAATGAGTGAATAGCTTTTTAATTATCATTTTGATAGAGATTAATTAGGTTATAATATTTTGGCATATCATATAGAGTGTGAGCTATTTCTATAAAAATCTTTTAAGTAGAATTAATTAGGTTTGGATTTTTTTTAATTTTTTCCTGGATTTGATGTTAGAAAGCTCCAAAATGATCGTTTGTAACTGATTTTTCTACCAGCTCAATTACAATCAAATACTTAAATTAAATTTATTAAAAAAAAAATTCACAAAGTCACTCATCTATTCCTTATCGATGACAAATAAGAACGAATTTGATATCTCAAGTATTTTGGAAAATATCATCATTTATCTATCCAAAGTCACTGTGACATCAGAAGCACGGTCTGTCGCCCCTGGTGGGAAGACAACTATAAAATCAAATTTTTTTTTTTTTTTTTAAATATTAACTAATAATAAAGATAATCATTATTATTGTTCATTTCCATTATCAGTAAATTAAATGTAACAAATCAGAGGAAAAAAGGAAACAATTGCAACGTTTCGCCAATTTATTGTAGTTTCATCAGGCTCTTGATAAAATTTTCAAAACACTTCATTCAATTGTTTTCTTGCTAATTAGAATACATATTCATAACAATCTGAATACATTTATTTAAATAACAGCATTGATTGTTTAGAGTAGCAATGGTGTTTTATAAATAAATGTATTCAGATTGTTATAAATATGTATTCTAATTAGCAAGAAAACAATTGAATGAGGAAGTGTTTTGAAAATTTTATCGAGCCTGCTGAAGCCACAATAAATTAACGAAACGTTGCAATTGGCCGTATGATTTAACACTGTGTTTAATTGTTTCCTCTGATTTGTTACATCTAATAAATATAATATTAATTCGGTGTTTTACCTATAAAACACTTGAAACAATCTCTGCTAATCATCATCAATTATATTAGGTACGGAATCCGCGGCATCTGAGCCCAACTTGTAATTGCCCGGTTATTTAAGATTTTTGAGACGTAATATTTTTCGTGGTTGAACTGTTAAAAATGTGATATCTTCACAATTTAAAGGGCTAACTGTGATGATATAGTTAAATGGCAGGAAAAATAAAATTACCATAGCTTTTACAAAGAAGACAGAGTTTTTTGGCTCATATACTAGCAAGTTTTAATGTTTTTAAATCAATAGTTTGGAACATTTGACGGAGAGGAAAATAAATATGTACTTTAAAGCATAGACGGGTCGGTTGAGTGAGAACCCTCAATATAATAAACTGCAACGGATCGTTGCTAAACTTTATCCAAATTCATTTGAAATATTAATATGTTCTTGAGTAAAGTACATTAAAATATAAGTTTACTAAAAACTTTATTTAACCTTTTTTGTGGTCCCCAAGGTTCTTAATTAGGATATTAAATTTCATCAAAATTGGTTAAGTCATTTTCAAGATATTTAGAAAAAACTAAAAAAGTACTGAAATAAAGTACTAATGTTTGTGGACCGATATGTACCAAAAACTAATCAGCGCTTCATTTTGTTAAACTAATGGTAGGTTTTCAATTTCATTTCAATCAGCGCAAAGGTGTGGAAAAAATCGTGGACGAAAAAAACGATAACACACATACATACATCCATCCATCCGCACGCACTTACAAAAAAAATGGCACATTTTGGCCTCTCGACGTAATTCCAGGTAATTTTTGGCAAAACCGTCACGTTCTAAAATTCAATCTCATTGAATACTTCAATTTGTGACCTTAATTGAGTCTATGGGTTCCGTAGTCTTTACCTGAGGACCCTTTGAAGTCGCGCTTGCCTCGAGAGCGATTCCAATACTTTCTCCCATGCTTCGCATTGGATAAAGTAAAAAAATTGGAGGAAAAAGTGAAACTTTTTCTAGATTCGCAGATTCGATGAATTAATCATTTTAATTGATAAATATCTATATTATGTGATAATACTCATTTCGATTTAATATTTTCTTACCTAGAGTCAAAAGGCCGTTCCTAGAATAATAGATATTAAGTAATTAATCTCTACTAGTCTGAAACAAGTCTTGACTTGCAGCGTCTCAGTTCTAAAGGAAGAGAGATTATTCTATCTGCGCCCTTTTAGTCATTTTCCTCATTCAGATTATAATGCAAGAATCGATCACCCGCATATTTATTAAATAATTCAAAAAATGAAAAATTATTTATGGTAGAGGCCTTAGACCATGAAAGCCTATAGACACGCCTTCTGCTACTCTCAACACAGAGAGAAGTGAGGCCAACATCACCTACAGATGACGTCAGGTTCTCGCATAACTACTTTGTTTATTGTCCGATTTCAATGATTCTTTTTTTATTGGAAAGGGGGTATATATGGACATGGGAAGGGAGTGTTGCTCGATGCCCGAATTATTGTAAAAATAATAAATATGTAATTTAAATATGGAAAATAAAACATTTTGTTAAAAAAAATAAATAAATATTTTGGTATATTAATTTAATATTAATTTGCGATTATTGGAATCCAAAATAAATAATCTAAACTACGATAAATTTGTCTCAATGTATAATAATTCCTATAGTGGCCATGCTATTTCTCGGTGTCCCTACCTACAGATGACGTGACGTTATCTGTAGGTGATGTTGGCCTCACCAAATCACCACTAGGGCGCGTCTATAGGGTTTTATGGTCTAAAGTAGAGACCCACCTATAAGTACATAAATAATAATAAACATATATATATATATAAAATAAATTGTTCATTTATGCCTAACTTACAAATACATTGACTTAAAATCATTCAAAAAATGAAGTTTTCATTTTTGAACCAGAAGTTCTAAATCTAGAAAGCCCAATTTCTAATCAGTTTTTCGCATTGGAAATAATATTTTAGCACAAGAACAAGCTTTCTACGACTTTTCGTTTTTAACTTATTGTCGGTATCTGAATCCAGACACACAAATAGACAGACACACAGACAGAAAAAAATGATTATTGAAAATGATTTTTCCTCACGTTCCTAACATTTTTAATGAGCAAAAAAAATATTTTTGAAAATTTCAACGTGAATTCAAAACTAGGCTCGCCCGGTAGTCAGGCTTAACTGATTAAAAACAAAAATCCAATTCTAGATTACAAAGTGTATTTAGAAAATCAATAAGATTACCAGAATTCACACACATGTGTGTGTGTTCATTTATTAAAAACTAATTCATTGTTTCTAAAATTAGTCTGCATTTGTTTTCATTTTAATTAAAATACCTGATAAACATCATTTTAAGTAACTAGTAGTGAATGGATGTTTATTATTCATTTACACGTCCGACATTTTGTGCTCTAATGAATAACTTCGTTTCTATTTATTATTCTAAATATGCCATAGAGAGATTGAATTAGACCCTCCTGGGTATAATACAGAGATCTCATAAATATTATTATTCTATTATTTAAATAAAAAATATTAGTAAAAAATGGATTAAATGGAGGTGGTAATGTTTTTATTTAGTATTATCTGTCGAAATACTTTTTTTTTGTTATTAAACGCTAATGGGGTCGAATAAAATTACTCACTCTCGGTCCCGTCCTCGCCAAATGATTTATGCAATTCATAAAAAGCTTATTAAAAAATAGATATATAATATTTTTATGATCGAAACATTAAATTTAACGATGGAAAAGATATATTCATATTAAGACGTTAGAGAATTAAAACATAATCTCGGAAATAAGAAGGGACAAGGAAAAAAGTGAAATTTGCTAAGGAAAAATCCTTAATTTTTTTTTTTTTTATCAATGAAATTTCATTTTTATAATATTTTAAAACATAAAATTGTAATCAAGGCTTATTTTGTTTGTGTGAACCTAGTTTTTTTATAATTAATTTTAATAAGCAGTGGCGGATTTCTGCAAAGGTAGCGCCACAAAATTCAGCTCTAAAAATAAAAAAATAATTTTTATAAAAAAAACAACCGACTTCAAAAAAATTAAATGCAACAAGTAAAATAATAAGAACTCAAAAATCAAATAAAATTCACTAAAAAGTATAAAATAATAATCTAATTTAGTTACAACTAAATGACGAAATATTAACATGAAATCCCTTTTTGAAGTCGGTGGCAGACATACATTTTATCAATCGAACTCGACGGATTTTACTTAGTACGATTGGCTGGCTTATATAGTTTGTTTAGCACCGACTTCAAAAAGTGATTTCATGTAACAATTTCATCGTTTGGTTGTAACTAAATTAGATAATTATTTTATACATTTTAGTGCATTTTATTTTATTTTTGAGTTCTTATTATTTTATTTGTTGCATTTAATTTTTTAGAATTCGGTTTTATTTTTATTTTTTATCAAAATTATTTTTATTTTTCTCTTTTTATTGATATTATCAATAATTACTTAATATAATACCTTGCATGCATCTCGTAAGTGATAGTGTCGGGCGAATGAATCAGAAAATGATAATAAAATTAAATTCATAAAAATAGAAATTCTCTAGAAACGTTTGCGGGTTTTAAATGAACGTTTTAAGATTGATTTTTTTATAAAAGATTTTATTTATTATAATTTCGATTTGCTCATAAGAATTGAAAATTTACGTTAATTCGTCATTGATCATATCATCAGAACTTGACCAAATTAATATGGGACCACCCCTAAGGTACCCTCTTTCCAATATAAGAAGTATCATCGCAATCGGTTCATAAACAAAGACGTTATGCCTGAACAAACATAGAAAAAAAGGTCCAATACCAATGAAAAAAACGGGACCAATCGGAAACTAGACTGAACCCAATGCAAAAAAATCATCAAAATCGGTTCACAATTGGCGAAGATATCAGGTAACATAGACAGAAAAAAAATCAGTCTATTTGAGGACCTCCTCCTTTTTTGAAGTCGGTTAAAAATAGATATTTTATCTAATTTTTTTTTCATAATAAAAATAATTAATAATTTAGCTGTATTTCTTAAATTAAATTGATAAATGAATTGTAGGGTATAGAAAAGTGGTGAACATATTTAGAGGGGGTCCTCAAAATTGAATGGCGACTGTGGCCTCTCAAGTGCTGAATCCGCCACTGCTAATAAGTGAGTGTTTAAGAATTTATGAAAATAGATAGTATTTCAAATTTTTTTTAAAATAAATAATAAATTTATTAATCAATAAAAAAATTACAACTAAACTGATGTGGCCATCCACATGACTTTACCATACGCCTAGACTCTCTCTTATATTTAATAAAATAAGTTATAATCATTTAGGTGGGAGGGTCAAAAAAATAAAATCAAGGCCCTTGGAGCAAACTCAACCAAATATTGTATATAATCAGTGAGTCTATAAGTGCAAAAACTAACCGCCCATTATTTTTTGATCCCCCCCCCCCCCCCCCAACTTTGGCTACTGAAAAAAATAATACTCTTTTCGTCATTATAAGTTTATTTTACTTGAAAATCTTATAATTTTAATTATTAAACCCCTTCCCCCCCACCCATAATTTTGAGTTCGGTTTCAATCAAAATATAATCAGATCTTAATCTCAATGCACCAAAACTACATGTGAAATTTCATTTTGATATTCACATTAGTTTTTGAGCTAGTTCGTCCACAAAATTTTCGTAACGCACAGCATAACGTAGTAACAGTCATTTTGACAAAACATTATCTCGAAAAACACAATTTTTTCGATGTTCACTTATTAGGACTTTTTTGTAGACCGAAATGCCACGGTTTCGTCCAATTTTTTTAATCAAAATAGTTGCAGCTGTTTTTAAGATATTTCGAAAAAACGAAGCACGAAACACTTTTTCCATGCACGATTACAATACTTGACCACACACTAATGTGCTTTTTTTTAATTAACATTATTTATATATTTTTCTTGAGTCTTTATTTTAGTAAGGGTAAAAACGCCTCATACTTTTTTCTATTTTTCTATGAAAAAACAAAACAAAATGAATGATGATGAAGAGCAGTAAATGAGAAATGAAAGTGTCATATCCGGTATAGTTAATTAATTAGGCGTTAAGTCTTGTCCTCTCTGGTATTATTTTCAAATTGTTTAACATTATTTTCTAGGTTTTCAATTACAGAAGATATATTTAATCCAATCCGTATAATGTAGTATTTCAAAAATTTAACATCTCAGGGAGGCATATATTGACACGTTATTGATTTTATAAATATTTAAAAGTAAAAGGGTAATTCAAATCTTGGATCAAAGTAGATAAATTTTATTGAAAAAATTTTGTTTAGCCGAGAGTAGTAGTAATTGTAAAATAAAATAATATAAATTTTAATAAAAAGAAAGGAATGAAGTAAATTCTAAGTGCAATTTATTATATAAAAATAATTTTTAAGAAAAAAATAAAACCGACTTCAAAAAATTAAATGCAACAAATAAAATACACTAAAAGGTATAAAATAATTATTATCTTATTTAGTTACAACTAAACGACGAAATGAAATTACTTTTTGAAGTCGGTACCAAACAAAATATACCTATAAGCGAGCATACCCTCCAAACGTACTAAGTAAGATCCGTCGAGTGCGATTCATAAAAGGTATATGTTTGGCACCGACTTCAAAAATTAATTTCATGTTAATATTTCGTCGTTTAGTTGTAACTAAATAAGATAATAATTATTTTATACCTTTTAGTGTATTTTATTTGTTGCATTTAATTTTTTTGAAGTCGGTTTTATTTTTTTCTTAAAAATTATTTTTATTTTCCTCTTTTTAGTGATGTTATTAATAGTAATCATATCATCAGAACTTGACCAAATTAATACGACACCATCCCTAAAATACTCCCTTTCGAATAAAAAAAGAATCATCGAAATCGGTTCATAAACAAAGAAGTTAGGCCTAAACAAATCTAACAAAAAAGGTCTAATACCTATGAAAAAAATGGGACCAATCGGTAGGTAGACTGAACCCAATGTAAATTTTTTTTTCAAAATCGGTTCACAATTGGCGGAGATATGAGGTAACATAGTCACAAAAAAAATTCAGTCAAATAGAGAACCTCCTCCTTTTTTGAAGTCAGTTAAAAAAGCAAACTCACCTAGATATTGGCTAACTGGGTAGCTTTTTACGAAGAGCAATGCGAGCAGCCACGCTTGCTGGCTTCAACTGAAGATAACGTCTGAAGAAAAGAGAATATCATAAATTAAAGTCGAAAAGTGATAAAGAAATAGAAAAAGGTATGATATAATGATTTTGGTCATTTATTAAATACAGGAATATATAGATTGAGAATCGTTTGATCTCTGCTTTGCAAAACACTTTATTACTTATTTTCAATTTAATACTAGGAAAATAAGTAAAGAAATTATTCAAAGCCGTCGATATGGACAATTCCATTTATTTTATTCATGCATAGATATTTTAATATCATTATCTATCTCTCCTTTATAAAAATAATGAAGGTATATTTTACATTAAAAAAATGTTAATAAAATTTTAAAAGGTATTTTTTACATTACACTCTAGTGGAGTTAAGGTGGTCCCGAATAATTTTTAGGATGTAGATTTCAAAAAATAATAAAAAATATTATTTTTCTCAAAGCAACTTTTTTTGAACTATTCATAAATTAAAATTCTAATGACAAATGGAGAAATTCTCCCGAAACGTTTTAAGATTGTTATTTAAAAGATTTGTATTTATTTATATTATAAAAACAATTATTATAATTTTTTCAATATAACTCTTGCATAATTTTAGAATAAATCTCATTAATTATCTTACTAAAAATTAGGGGACAGTGAAGAAATTTGTATCTCTTGTTAGGAAGTTACAATTCTCTATTTTTAAAGTGCAACAGAATAATTTTAATTGCTTTCAATTTTGTATAAATATTTGACTTAAATAAATTCTAAAATAGATGAAAATTTTCTAAAAATTAGTGAGGACGTTTCCTAAGTTAAGAATTCACTTACAGCCCTTGGCACAAGTGATTATGAAAATCTAAAATTGATTTCATTAAGGACTCTTATTTAAAACAAAAATTCAAGGAGCAGCTGGTAATTGAAGTGAAAATTTGTAATTCAAGGACTCATTAAAAACATAATTAATTATACTTTACCATTTTTATGTGTTTTATTTTAAATAGCTATCATTTATTAATTGATAAGTGATGGAAAGGCATCCGAAGAATAGTGAAAAAAATTATCTCCAATAATATAGATTTAATGGATAATCAGTTTTTTCATCACTCAAAAACCAACGTTTCGGAGGATTTTCCCTTCTTCAGGGTTTTAAAGGGATCACATTAAGGGAAAAAAATCCATTCTTTAAAAATTCTATTGATGACTCTGTTGGGAAAGGACAAATTTCGAGCACTGCTAAAGGAATGAAGGGAGAAATATCTTGTATTTTTCCCTCAATGACCCCTTTTAAACTCTGAAGAAGGAGGGAAAATCATTCGAAACATTGATTTTTGAGTGATGAAAAACGAATATCCAATCAATCTATTTTATTAGAGAAATTTTTTTTCTTTATTCTTGGGATCCCTTTGCATCACTTCTCAATTAAAATTTCTACCAGTCCTTCTCTCTCCAAAGAGAAGATTTCTTCTACTATCATTTATGATTAAATGTTTTTGTTTTCTTAAAAGTTTCATTTTATTGATTACTTATGTATATGTTGCAGTAAAAACCCGTTTTTAGTAAGAACGGGTTCTTACTAGTTAAAACGCGTTTCACTGAATACCTTTGTGACAACTTTAGGGATATTGGTTGAGTTTGGTTCAAAGGTCTAGAACTCTAGAATCTTTATTTTTTACATTCCGCCTCATTTTGGATGTTTATTTTCAAAATGTTTTAAACGAAAATGTCAAAAATTAGAAGCAAAGTTGTAGAGGATGTAATTTTTGACATTTTCGTTTAGAATTTTTTGAAAATAAACACCCAAAATAGGGCGGAAGATCAAAAATGAAGATTCTAGACCAGGGGTCGGGGAACCGGGGTAAATTACCCCAAATGTGGTAAAAATGAAACTATCGGGGGTAAAAAAGACATTTTTTTAAATTTTGTTATTTTATAAACTATTATAGTATTGTTAGTTTGATAGCTTTTCCAGGAATTCAAAATCTTAAAATTAATAAAAGTTAAAAAAAATATAAAAACATTTTAGGTTAAAAATAAAATCAGAGATGGTGGAGTCTTCTGTTTTTTAAATAATTTTTTAAATAAATATTTACATTCTAATCTACCAAGAGGAAACATGGAAAGAAAAAAAAAACATTATATATTTTTCAAAAATTTCAATGCATAAATCTTAATTTGTAACTAATTTGTAACTAAATACTGAAATATTTGTGATAGACTGATGATGAAGGCAATGCCTTCGAAACTATAGTCTCTAGAAATAATTAAAAATTATTTTATTTAAAAAACAGAAGACTCCATCTCCCATTTTATTTTTAACCTAAAATAAAAACATTCTGTTACCATCGACAGTGAAATCTTTTATTCAACTAATATAAAAACATTAATAAATGTTATGCATTTTTTGTCATGATGAGTGTTGTTGTATTTTTTTCTTTTTAAAAAGCAGTCAGTTAAACCCGGCAAGAAATCGGCTGAATGCCGAGGATTGTATTCAAATTGCTCTCATGTCAAAAAGTCCTAATTTTGAAGTTATTTTAGCGAAAATGAAATAACATCATTTTTCTAAAACGTAAAAGCGTTTGAATTATGTTAATGTTTACAATTTTTATTTACTTACAGAGAGTTTTCATGTAAATTCCAATTAATTCAATAAATAATAAATAAGATCCTGGAGCACCGAGCGATGCTTGGTAACTTTTTGCTTCTAAATAGCTTAAGTTTCAAATTTCAAGGCTCTGCGACTTTCCGAAGACGAGATATGAACGATAAAAATATTTATTTTCCGACATGACTAATTTACACCCCTTCCCTTATTGTGACCCTTTTAAATCATGAAGAAGGAGGTTTGATCCTTCGAATTGTCAGATTTTTTAAGAGAATAAAAATTCATATTCTATTAAATTATTTTATAGAAAAATACCTTTATTTAATCAAATAAATTTTATAAATTTTATTAAACCAATTATTTTACATGAATTAATGTATAGATTGTATTTTAGCTTCGACTCCGGAGATTCTCCACCATCGAGTGTCCTTGATCATCTTTTTAGTCCTTGTTTTTTAATAAGAGGAAAAACTAATTAAATAAAAAAACTTCTTTTCCGATAATTATTCCAATTCCATTATGGTCTCTTCTCAATCGAATTCCATCCGAATCACATTTTCAATCATTTATATAATCAAATAGGCAAATTCTAAAATATAATAACATTTGTAATGATCTATTAATGCAATTTAAAATAAAAAACCAGTAATTTTATTAAAAATAAATTGAAAGAAATGTAATTATAAATTTTTATTTCAACAGCCACCTGTGAATAATTATTTCAATTAACAAAAAACCCATCAAAAACAACTTATCCGAAGATGAGACCTTGATAGATCGAATTGTCAACACAAAAACCCGTCTAACCCGTGAATTTCATTCAAATCGTTAGAGCCCTTTTTCGACAAACCAATTCTAAATATATATACAAGAATTGCTCGTTTAATATAAAAAGATAAGATACATTTACCTTGCTTTTTTTTGCTTTTCATGTAGGGGTAATAGCGACCTATGGAAAAATATTTTGGGGTAATAGCTAAAAAAGTTCCCCGATCTCTGTTCTAGACCTTTGAACCAAACTCAACAAACATCAGTGTTAGGGCTCTCCTGAGATGAGTGCTGTGTGGTGCTTTGTGCGCCCCCCATCAAGTCGATGGGGTCCTAACAATCTGTTGAGTGCAGGTTGTAGGTTGCGTGTTCATATAGGTATGGTGCAGGGGAGGGGCTGCTGGTTGGCATTTGGCCCCTCCAGATTCGAATGTCCGAATCCGTTCTCTTCTCCAGTCGAATCGAGTCGCTTTAATTATAGCATGGGTGAATATATTTCACTCGTGCAAAAGCGACTCAACGATCCGACTGAGTCATCTAGCGGCCGTGGCTCAAGGCTCGTCGCCATGAGCAAGAGCGGGCCGCGGGCCGCTACACCCAGTAAACTCTAGTTGCCATAAAGGTTTTCAGTGAAACTCGTTTTAACTAGTTCTTACCAAAAAACGGGGTTTTACTGCAACATACCATATATACTTATCTATCAACCCTACAAAATAAAAAAAAGAAGTATTTTTTTAAAATTTGAAATGTTCCGTCGTAGGAAAAGTTTGAGAAACCCTAATTTAAAGAATCAAAACGTCAGGTTTTTTTTTTATAAAAATTTGTCCTCAAAATTTTTTTATTAATATTTTTCTTTTCTCGATAATACATTCGAAAAATATTTTTCCCTGAAGGATCCCCCCCCCCCCACCCCCCGCCCCCGCTGCCTTTAAAACGCCCATCAAGATTGGTGATCTACTAGATGATAAGAAAAAGGTCTGGTCCCAAACCATCAATCTGTCATCAAATGAATCGAAGTGGATGGTTTGCTCTTAAAAACGAACAACGCTATTCGATGTTTTCGTCTCGAGGACTCGACACTTAGAAATATTTCCCCCTCTTTTTTTTAAGTTTGAGTTCCCAAGAGAAATTTAATTAAATATACTTTAGTCATAAAAAATATTTTCCTTTCAAACAAACACCGTTTATGATTTCGTTTTGTTTTGTTTTTTTATTTATTAAACACTTATGTAATTCTTGATAAACACTTGTCATTAAAACACCTTTACTATATATCTAATTCTGAGGTGAAATAAATTTTTGTAGACTTATCAAACAATAAATCTATACCACTTTGGAATTCCCTGGACTCCTTCACCAGTTCAAATTTATTCTTAGTGAGAATTCACCTCTTAAAAGAAACTTTGATATCAATTTTTTAAGTAGTCCTGGAGAAATTAAGATATTTATTCTTTGTTTTTCCACTTTAAAATTTAATTTTTATAAAAATTCTTCTTTGGAAACATATACGTTTTAAAAGTAAGCTCTACACAAAATTTCAACTGTTTAAGCTTAGAGAAATCGTGATGAAAACTTGATTTTATTTTGTTTAAAAGTTTTTTTTTAATACCATTTTTACCAAACAAACAACGCGTCTTAAAAGTAATCTCTATACAACATTTAAAGTTAGTAGCTCTAGTAGTTCCGTAATAATCGCAATAAAACAGTGATTTTTTTACTTTTATAGTCCTTTAAAATTTGAATTTTCAAATTAAAGGTTTTAAAGTAACCACAATAGATAATTTTCCTATATAGTAATTGGTCCAGTAGTTCCGGAAAAATCGAGATATTTATAGCTACTTTTAAAATTTAATTTTTTTAAAAGCTGTTTCCGGAAGTATATCTTAATCCGAGGGGTGATCCGCGATTGTAAGTAGGTATACACCTCTTTGGAAGTATTTTGGAAGTACTTGGAAATATTTGAAAGTACTTGGGAATATTTTGGAAGTACTTGGAATATTCGGAAGTACTTGGAAATATTTGGAAGTACAAGTTGAAGTAGGTGTACAGCATATTAGGTCGCTGTTCACCCCTCGTCTTAATCTATCTTAAAAGAAACGTTTATACAAAGTTTCAACTTAAATTGAAAATTTTTTGCTAGGGGAAGCAGAATTTTTATATATTGAAGGCGACAATATAAGAGTAGAAATTTATATTTTTACCAATCGGAAACTCTAGACTGAACCCAATGCAAAAAAATTATCAAAATTGGTTCACAATTGGCGAAGATATCAGGTAACATAGACACACAAAAATTCAGTCGAACCTCCTTTTTTGAAGTCGGTTAAAAAGCATTCACGTTATAAAAGTAACCTGTATATTAAATTTAACGTTATACTTCTAGTAGTACTGGAGAAATCGTGATGAAGCTATCATTTTTTTAACAATTCATTTTATATATTAGATTCAAGGCGGAGTGGATTAGTTTTAATTATGTTAGAAGGGTTGTTATTACCCCCTCGGGAATCGAACCCGAGTGCCAAAATTAGAATCCGGCTCAATTGGCTACTCTATAATTTCCCACTCGGGATCGATTCCCGAGGGGGTAATTGTTATTAAAAACCCTTCTGACATAATTAAAAATAATCCAAATTCCATCTCGGATCTAATAAATGAAAACCTCTTGTGATTTATTTAGTTAAATTTTATTTCTATCCGCAATTTGAACTCCTATATATTTGAAATTCAAATTTTTAATGTAACCATCTTTCAAAATTACATGTTTGTAAGCCCCAGTAGTTTCTGTGAAATCGTCATATAAAATGAAACCTTGATTTTTGAATTTCATATATTTTTAGCTCAAAAATAAATAATCAAAATTAAAATACTTTTGAAATTTGAAAGAAAAAAGTTACTCTTAAATAACTATAAATTGGCTATTTTCGTCTGTTTACAATTTGAAATAGAAAGCTAAAATTCAGCAATTATAGATTTAAACATTTCTTCTGAAATGAAAAATAAAAATTTTAAAATATAATTATTTGTGAATCCTACCTAGTAATCAGTGCCGGATTAAGTCAATATAAGGCCCTAGGCGCAAAAAAATTAGGCCCCGGATAACAAAAATGTCTTTGGAAATTAATTAATAGGTATTATAAATATAAAACTTAATTTTCATTACTTACATGTAATTTATTAATCTTATTTTTATGTTTCAACAATTTATAATATTGTACTATATATTATAATATAATAATTATTATCATTATAATTATATGTGTTTTTTCTAGATTTTCCTTTAGCGAATTTCTCAATAATAAGCTCGCAACTCAAACTATTTAATAAATTCTTCAATATAAATAGTAGATAAATAATTTAACCTATTTTCAGAAATTTTGTTTCTAACGTAGTTTTTTAATCTTTTTAAAGCAGAAAAAGAACGCTCCCCTGAAGCATTCGATATTGGCAATGTCATCAAAATTTTTAAAATAATTTCGACGTTAGGGAATGTTGCTTTTAAATGCAAAGCCTTTTGATATATTTGAGAAATATTCAACTTTTCCAGAGAGTCTCTATCTCTGTAAATAATGGTCTGAGAGCCTTAAAACAATCGAGTTTATAAGATTTTTTTAAAAAAATAATGATTGAATTTCATAAGTCAATTGATAAATTTTTTTATAAAAATGAAATGAAATTTTATATCACGATCAAAATTAATATTATAATCAATTTTGGGGGGCCTCCATATTCGATGGGTTCCTAGTGCGCCTTGCTTATGATCCGCCACTGCTATTTTATGCTAATTTATATTTTGTATTTTATTAATATGTTTCACCTAGAACCTACACCATTCTCCCTTAATAAAATTTCTTCTGAATTTCGAATTAGTTATAGGTATATTCGCTGCTCGGGGAGTAGTGAGTAACAATGCTACACTAAGCTCTTGATCCCATAATCCTCATCGGGTCAACATTGAGCCCCTGGGAAAAGCACACGACTATTCTCAAGTCTAATATCCCTGAAAGGTTTCTTAACCCATTTAATTGATCTTTTCAGATGCTATTTATTGGTCACGGCTTAGATATAAAGGTTGATTGGGAGCGGATTAAAACGGATGACCCGAAACCTTTCTCGGGTCACCGACCATGACCATCTCATTAAAATGCCTAGGAAAATTGTACGGAATCAAGAAACTAATCCACAGGGATATCCTCAATGATCAACCATCTACTTTCTCTAATTATCCTAAATTTTTGTTTTAATTTATTGATTTGAAAGTATGAGGTTCTAAGTAAATACATTTTTACATATAAATACAAATCTATTATAAACAAACAATATTCAAACTTGTATTAGAATCCCAGACGTTTCGGAAAAAATTCTCACTTTATCTTTTGTATTTCTGCAGAGTGACAACGTCTGCTTACCAAATTTTTTAATAACAAAATTGTTAATAATGAGGTTAACTTCGAATACAAATCTTTGTTTTGATAATATTAATAAAAAGAATATTGAGATAAATTATAAAAACATAAATAGAGTTGAAATTCTACACTAGTGCTTTTGTTATTTTCAAGTTGGCTGCAAGTAACTTTTTATTTTTACTTTTAAGAATAATTAATTAACTAGACTGTCAAATCTATTGAAAAATGTATCATTCGATTTATAAAAGTTGAATTATTGATTTGTATAAATTTGTTGAAACTGGTATAATTTGTATAGAAGTTATAGGCCTTTTAAAAGCTCGGTCCATTTACTTCCATGTTAAAAGGACAATTTTCAATAATTTATTTCTCGGTAATGGGACAGACGATCAACTTCAAATTTCGAGAATAAATATTTAATACATTAATAATTCGATGGTAAAAATTTGAGAATTTTCTCATATAAATAATAAACAGTCCCATCCCCTATAATAAATAAATATTTTGAAAATAGACATCGATACAAATTATCTTGAATAAAAATAAAAAATATAAATATTTATGAAAAAAAATTTTCTCTAAAAATATTTGATAAATATTAGAAAAAACACTCCATATCTGAGCTTTTGTTGATTGAATTTTTGTTCCTTAAAATTTCGGTCATTTCTAAAATAAAGAGCGGAATTTAGAAGAAAAAAAATATTTTAAAAATGATTGAAATTTGAAACAAAATTCAATATCAAAAGATCATATTTGGACTGTTTTTCTAATAATTATTTATCAAAAAAAATTTGAAAAAAATAATTTTTCTTAAATACTTACTTATAATTTTTATTTTTATTCAAGGTAATGAGATCTCAAAGAAAATCAATCTGCATCATTATCTATTTTCAAAATATTTATTTATATTCATTTCTTAAAACAATTATTTTTCAAATTTCTCCCAATTTACATTGATAAAGGGAGAATTTCTCCAGAAATGTTTAGTATTCTAATACCTAAACGTTTGAATATTTTTTTTTTAATATTTAAATTTATTTACATTTTTACATAGAGATATAATGCTTATTTATTTCTTTATAGAAGAAAAAGTCTCAGTTGGTATAATATATTGATATAATTAAAAAAATATTTGCTAATTAAGTAGTGTTGTTGTTTTTTTGAAGATGAACAAACCTTGTTCATTATAAAATAAATGAACGTGAAGCTTAATTAAAAAATAAACGTTATAGAAAATTATTTAATTAAATCAGCGCAAGAAAGTAATTGAGAAAAGATTATTAGATTACACCCAGTTAAATACTATATTTATTAAAATAATAATAATAATATTTATCGCTAAAGATTAATTCTAAGATATATTAACCCATTAGGTAAGAAAATTAAATTAGACGGAAATTCTATATATTTTGAAAAAATAATTATTATCTTTCCACTTTATTGATCAAACTCTCGAAATAATGAAACGATTAATTTATTTATTATTTTAATTTCTCGACTGGTCTCTTTTTAGTTAGTCATTGGAATTGGAAATCTGACCCCAAGATTTTAATATATTTCAAAAGTAAATTTTAATTATTATTGCTTAAAAGAACAAAAATCAGTTAATTTTTTTCTTTAATAATATCAAGACATAAGCAAAATTGTAATTTGGGCTCTGGACATAAAAAATAAGCTGACGTGTTCTGATGTGGCCATCCACTTGACTTTACCATACAACCTGCCCCCTCATTTATATTTAATATTTATTAAAATTATTTAAAATCATGTAGGGGAAAGGATTAGTTTTTGCATTTTTAGACTTCTGCGGTCCCACTGATTATGTATACAAAATTTGGTTGAGTTTGCTCAAATGGCCTAGATTTTTAATTTGTAACCCCCCCCCCCCGCGCGCCCCCTTAATTTTGAGTCAATATCCACCAAAATCTAATCAGCTCTTAAGCTCAATGAACCAAAACTACGTGTAAAATTTGGTTTCAATATTCACATTAGTTTTTGAGCTAGCTCGTCCACAAAAATTTGGCAACGCACAGTCTAACTAACCGACAAACAGACAGACTAACAGACATTTTGACAAAACAATTATTATCTCAAAAAATATAATTTTTTCGACTTATTTGAGCTTTTTTGTAGAACGAAATGTCATGGTTTCGCTCAATTTTTTTAATGAAAATAATTTCAGCCATTTTTGAGATATTTCGAAAAAAAGAAGGAAAAAAAACACTTTTTTCATGCACGATTACAATACTTGACCATACCCTGTATGGTAAAGTAAAATTTAATTTCTAAAACTTGACCTAAATGAATACTATCATTTAGTAGAGACCATGGGGCGAGTACGTTTTAATTTATAACACTTTGAAGTTAATAAAACTTAGGGAACGCGGTCTGGGTTTATAGTGAAACATTTTTAAATTATAATACGTTGGAGTTGGTGGTGTTTCACAGTGAGGAAAAATAAAATAATTTGAGTTAAATCATTTAATTTTAAATTCTCAATATATTTGGGGTTGTTAGGCCATCATCAGGAGTACATTGAATGAAATATATTGAGAATTTAAAAATTGAATCGTTTAACTTAAATTATTTTATTTTCCCTCACTGTGAAAAACAACCAACTCCAAACTGTAATATTATAACTTTGAAGTTGTGTTGGAGACTGGCGGAAAACAATACTTTATCCCATAGAGCTTCGCTCTGTGCGCTCTGGAAAAGTAAAAAAAAAAATCACTCACAAATATATCTTGATTTAGCATATTAAACATCATCTAAAATTGAAAATGATTTTCTTAAGCGCTGCTTTGGATTTTGATAGCCCGATCCCAGTTGAATCTCCGAATCTAAATGTCTAGTATTGCGGGTTGCCGATTAACAGGCGGTTTGATTTTATTTTTATTATTTTTTTTTTAATACTTAAATATCATTCAAACCCTAATATAACATCGATAATTACAATTTAAATCAAGGTTTTTTTGATTTACTAAAAATATCGTAAGTATTTTTTCAAAATTTAAATACCATTAGTAGAGGAAAACCCCTCAATTTTAGCTTTACAAGTAAATATTTTTTTAGATAAAAATGTAAAACTCGTATCAAGACATAACAGGCTTATATAATACTTTTTATATCATGTCAGAAGGACTCCTCTTCTCAGGAGTTGAACCAAAGTGCTAAACTTGCTATCCAGACAGCTAGCTTAACAAATGGTTCATTCCTACTAACATGAAATTAAATATATCGAATAGCTACCTTGATATGACCTAATAAAACTTAGGGAACGCGGTGTTGGATTATAGTGAAACATTTTTAAAATTGTAACCGAAACTTTGCCAGCAACTTAAAACACTAACGAAAAAGCTTGGCTCATAAAATTGACATCTACCCAACCTAAAGGTACATTAGGGTAACTTTAATGAAATCTAAATAATAATAATTTAAATAATTTCATCTTGATTACACTAAACCCAATCAATCAAAAAATCTCTCATGGTTACACCGTTACACGTTGGGCTTGGTTCTATTTATTACCTTAATTCAATGCAGGACTATATTCAATCCCGTACTCCAAATCCAAATTGGTGGTGTTACTTAACGAGGAACAATAAAATAATATAAAACTAAAGCTTTCAGCATCTTTTTTTACTTTACAATAAGGGCATGGTCAAGTATTGTAGTCGTGCAAGAAAAAAGTGTTTTTTTCCTTCTTTTTTTCGAAATATCTCAAAAACGGCTGAAACTATTTTGATTAAAAAAATTGAGCGAAGCCATGGCATTTCGCTCTACAAAAAAGCTCTAATAAGTAAACATCTAAAAATTTATATTTTTCCAGATAATAAATGTTTTGTCAAAATGTCTGTTAGTCTGTCTGGTTGTTAGTCTGTGCGTTCCAAATTTTTGTGGACGAGCTAGCTCAAAAACTAGTGTGAATATCTAAACCAAATTTCACACGTAGTTTTAGTCCATTGATTTTTCGTTTATTGGGCCACGCAGGTGGGGGCCTCCACTAACAAGAAATATTTACATTATCGGGTGAATTTAATTACAGGATTATTTACATGATTATAGGAATATTAACATAATATATTTACAAAAAAAAAATTTTTTTTTTTCTTTTTTTTCTTTTTTATATACAATTTCTATCGCATGGCGATTTCCCTATAAGTTCTCCTGTTGAAGCTGTAAAAATTCATTAATGAACCCCTCATCGCCCTGAAGGTCATATCGTATAAAGTTCTCTGAGAAATTCCCAGGGCGACAAGGGGAGGCACCGCTTTATGCCACCACACTCCCTTCCACGAGAGTGTGATGGCTTCAACTCTCACAGAACCCGAGCCCACCCCAAACCTTGCCGCAATGTTGCTCACCAGACTGGAGTTGCCCTTATAATAATTGATTTTGTTTCTGTGGGCAACCCCCAGTCCGAGGAGCGCTGACACTATCTGAACATCCAGAACCCACACCGTCCCCGACCCGTCCTTCGCCACGATGTCTGGCTTCCTGTTCCCGGCCGAGCTCTGATATAAATATTCGAGCTCGACCCGCATTCCCTTTTTAATAAGTTCATCAGCCAGACGTCTCACCACCGCATCATGCCTCCTGAGCCTTCCATCGTGCGTCCTCCCACACGACTGGAGAATATGCCCTGTCGTCTCAGTTTTTCTACACCCGGCCCTACACATGGGTGGACCCTCCGGCCGCCTTCCCCTACTTGTTCTAAAGTTGTTCTAAGAACTTAAGAGCTGATTAGATTTTGGTGCATATCGACCCAAAATTAAGGGGAGTGGAGGGGGGTTAAAAATTAAAAATCTAGGCCGTTTGAGCAAACTCAACCAAATTTTGTATACATAATTAGTGGACCCCCAAAAGTCTAAAAATGCAAAAAATAACCGCCCAAAATGGGGGTGGGGGTGTAGGGTCAAAAAATGAAAATCTTTGTCATTTACCAAACTCAACCAAATTTTGTATAGATACATATTCAGTGGACCCCCAGAAGTCTAAAAATGCAAAAACTAACCCCCCAAAATGGGGGGTGGGTGTGTAAGGTCAAAAAATGAAAATCTTTGCCATTCACTAAACTCAACCAAATTTTGTATAGATACATAATCAGTAGACCCCCAGAAGTCTAAAAATGCAAAAACTAACCCCCCAAAATGGGGGGGGGGGGGGTGTAGGGTCAAAAAATGAAAATCTTGGCCATTCACTAAACTCAACCAAATTTTGTATAGATACATAATCAGTGGGACCCCAGAAGTCTAAAATTGAAAAAAACTAACACCCCCCTACATGATTATAAATAATTTTAGGGGTCAGGTTTGTATGGTAAAGTCAAGTGGATGGCCACATCAGAACACGTCAGCTTATTTGAAAATAGTTGGAATGTTTTTCAAAATATCATCACGGGTTCAGATTAACCAAGATGTATTTTAAAAGAGAAAGAATTTTCTTCTTTAGAACAAATTCTAAGATTTTAGTAGAAATATTATTAAATTACGATATCAGAGATGATTCATCCCCTCAGGAGTAGAACCTGAGAATTAACATGCTTTCCGGCCAGTCAGCTCAGAATCCCCTCTGATATCGCATTTTAATAATATTCCTACTAAAATCTTAGAATTTGTCCTAAAGATTGAATTCTTTTAAAATAAAATATTAAATTTTTTTTAAATTTCTCAATATACATTATATTTCGGCTTGTTAGCCTATCATTAGGAGTATATAAAAATTTTAATATTATTTTATTTTTCCTCATTGCGAAACCGCACCAACTCGAACCTATTATAATTTTTATATGATCTTTAAATTCTCTTGAAAATTAAGATTGAAAATAGTTTGTTATTAAATTCAGCTAAAATTTGATCATGAAATGTTTTTTTTAGATATTTTTTTTTTTTTTTTTTTGAAGGGTGTAGAAAATTGAAAACAAAAAAAACATTTTATTGTAAAGAAAAGGATTGGGCTTAATTTAATAATTTTTATCTTTAAAATTAACTTCAAATTTGATTGATTTCATATTCTATGGTTATTTTTCTTTGTAAAGATAAAAATTAAAATCAAAGAAATAGAAATATTTCCTAAGTAAGTTTTACGATGCCTCGTAAAAGTATATTATTATTTGGAACGGGTCAAGTGTCCACCAAGAAATGTAGGGTTCTCTGTTTAATACTTATAATATATAAACGAACTACCCTTAAAATTCCACAGTAAAGTGATAAAAAATTTTATTATTTTCTTTTTTTTATAACCTTTTCAGGAAAGTTTAATCATTTTGAAATTTTTTTATGATTACATATGTGCATCTGACCACTGAGAGCCATTTCTGCTGCTTATTGCTTTATTTTCTTATACAATTCTTTGTATAAATTGAAAAGAGCTGAACCAATTTCATTCCAAGTTCTAAGTTCTCCCATAAGAGCAATGCACATTTACTTCCTAGTTAACTAGCCTCTCTGATTTTTGCTAATACATTAATGAATATATTTACGAATATAATATATAATTTTATTTGTTATTAATCTAAATTTTTTCTTTTTTTTAGGTAAATACCACAGCATTGTCTATTTCTGCAAATTTTTATTACTTACCACATTCCTATAGTGTAAGTACCCAAATTAATTTTATATTAAACTGCTCAAAAAAAATGGATTCTAGTAGAGTTTTATAATCTGATTTTCATGACGTTTTTTGATTTTTTTCTCCAAGAGTATAGCATTTTGAAATTTTGGTAAAAATACCGAAAAGGCCATTTTATCCTATTTTTCAGGCGCTATAACATATTTATGGAAGAGCAATATTTTAAATCAAAATATTTTGTTTTATTAATAAAAAAAATCCCTTCTTTATGACTTGTTTTTAGCTCAATTAGAACTCGATTAGAGTAAATAACTATATTTGTATGTTTTTTATGCTAAATCGAGTTCTAATTTAGCTAAACATGTGTTAAAAATTGGGAATAAAATAAGATAAATTTTTCTACTAATGAAATAAAAATGTTTCGATTTATTATTTCATTTCAATAGACCTTCAAAAATGGTTTAAAATTGCCTTTTTCGAACTTTTTTTTAATTCAAACCCCTGAATTGTAGTGTAAATTAGAAAAATACCATGAGTATCAGCTTAAAAAAAACTCTATTAATATCAATTCTTGAATTTTTTGATAAAAATTTCTATTTAATTTTTGTAGAGAATTATTATTATTATTTACCATTTATGAAAATTATCAAAATTTGTAGCGTGCAAATGAAAAAACAATAGGTACAAATTACTTTCTTACCTTTAAGCATTAGTTTAAACGCAAAATTAAAATGAACTTAATTTATATCGAACAAACATTTTTCATGACTAATTAAGTACTCTTTGTAATGAAATTATTATAATTCTATGAAGGCTCAGAATTATAACAAATATACTTAAAGATTTCAAAGAATGTGCATTCTATAAATTGCCAAAAAAAAGGTTTTTCAAAAAATGTTTTTTATTAATGAATTATTAATTAAAATATTTAAATACACGATATATCCGGGAGACAGGCCAAGCTCATTATTACTGTTCAAAGGTCCTCCATATAAATTATGCGTTTTTTATCTGTTTTTTTGCATTTTTCTACGGAATTTCCGATACTTGTAAGCCCAAAATTTGAATACATCATTATTTCGAAAAGACAGAAATTTTGGCATTAGAAGAACTTGATGAATGACCATTTGTTCTTGAGTTATCGTGAATATTGAAATCCAGATCCTGGACTGCTTGAAAATGACTATATTAAATAATATAATTTCGAAGAAAATTTTTAATAAGTGGGAACGATTATTAATGAAAATGGCATATAATTTGTTTCAAAAAGTTGTAAATGAGCAAATTTTAAAATTTGGATGAAATGTGTAAAAAATTTTTAAAAAAGGGTTGGAATTATTATTAAGGATAAATGAATATCATTTGATTGAAAACGTTGTCAAAAAGTAAATTCTAGAATGTAAATACAATTTAGATGAAAATTTATATATAGGAGTTCAAATTGCCAATAGAAATAAATTTTAACTAAATAAGTCACAAAAGGTTTTTATCTATTAGATCTGAGATGGAATGGATTATTTTTAATTATGTCAGAAGGGTTATTTTTTCTACTCCCTCGGGAATTAAAACCGTGTGCCGAAATCACAGAGTAGTTAATTGACCTGGATTCTAATTTTGGCACTCGAGTTCGATTCCCGAGGGGTGTAAGAACTCCCTTCTGACACAATTAAATAATCTACTCCATCTTGGATCTAATATATGACACCCTCCTGTGATTTTCTTAAATATAATTTGATTCGAAACGTTCTAACAGAGAAAATTTTAGAATTTGAATAAATTCGGATGAAGTGAGTGAGAATGATTAGTAATAAAACAGGGATATAATTTGATTCAAAACGTTGTAATGACGAGCGAATTCTAGAATTTAAAGAAAGAATGTATTGGCCAAAGGGGCAGGAAAGAGATTTGTTTAAAAGGCTGAAAAAAGCGCTGGAAATTGCTAGGGGTTGATTTCTAATTAATTTAGGGCGAGACATTTAACTGAAAGAGAGAGAAAATTGATGTTGTCAGTGGAAAGGCTGAAGACAAGCTGACTGCTTGACCACTTGTAGGTATTTCTCTATTTAGGAGAGAAGCCAGGGAGAGGTCATGGAGGGGGAACTTCTATACTTCAATTGACTAACGTTTTCGCTTTTTTAGTATTAATATTTAACAAAATAAACTTAAACAGTGACTCAATGGTTAAATGGAGCGGGTGGTCTCCTCAACAATCAGTTTTATATTTATTTATTTTTCTTAAAATGCTTGAATAAAACATATACATATATAACGATATAATAGCGAATATAAATATGTATGATAAATACTTCTATATTTTTTTTTAATGATATTGATGTGAAAAGGAGATACACCAAAAGGTGCATCCCCTAAAGGCCTGTATGGCATGGCCCCTCCATCGTGAAAAGAACAGAGTAGAAGGAAAGAAGCCGGGATCACGAACCAAATCTCAGAAAGTTAGATACAATCCCATTTACTAAGTTTTTAAAGGGCTTCGATTATTCAATTATTCTGACTTAGCGTTCATGATTTTGATGTGGTAAATTCTCGGTGCGATAAATTAGGTTAAATTTATCTCCCACTTAATAATATATTTGTAAGAGAGGATAGTTTCAAAGGGTTGACCTTTATCACAGACTGTATCCAAAAGAAATACTTATACTATTACTTATAATATTAATTTCAAATTCAAATTTAGGGAACGAAGAAAAGATTATTTTTATTACAGACAAAAGGATCAGCCGGGGCTCGCTGGGAAGGCGCTGAAATAATTAATTGTTTAATTAATTTCAAATTTTTATACACAAAAATGTAATAGTATAGTTTTTTCATAAAGAGAACAATGAGGTTGTCCTATGCTTGATGGAAATAAACACCTTTATATACCGAATATAAATATGTATTTATATAATCTATTAAATAAAGTAAAAAAACATTTTTTTTTGAAACTATTTAAAATTTAAAATATAAAATACTAGGTCAAACCTTCGAAACTATTGTCTCTAACAAATGGATTATATTTTTGTTAAGGGAGAGTGGTGTGGGTTCTTGGCGAAACATATTAAATAAAGTAAAGACAATTTTTGAAACTTTTTAAAATTTAAAATATAAAATACTAGGTAGATTTCACATAAATGAAAGATCAGATGCTTGTTTAGCACGAATCTATATATATTTCGGGGTATAAGCCCATCTTCAGGAGTTCACAAAGGACACTGAATACAAAAATACAAAAATATTTTAGAAGTAAATTTCTTAATTTTAACAATAAGGGAAGGGAGAGATAAGGTGAGAGGGGGAATGGTTAAAGTTATAAGATTTTTATTTATCTAAATTTAAAATTAAGAAAGGTTTATTGAAGCTTGGGAAGTAGCTGGAACTTTATAAATAGAAATGAATGAAAGGTATGTGTAGGTGCTATTGTTTAGATATACTAGTATACATGGCTATTATTAGTTGTTTCTTAATGTCAAGCTGGTTATTTAGAATATTTTTAAAAATATTATACCCCGAAATATATGTATATAGAGCTGTGCTAAACAAGCATCTGATCTTTCATTTATGTGAAACCTAGCTAGTATTTTATATTTTAAATTTTAAAAAGTTTCAAAAAAAAAAATTTCAAAAATTTTCTTTACTTTATTTAATATGTTTCGCCAAGAACCTACACCATTCTCCTTTAACAAAAATATAATCTATTTGGTAGAGACAATAGTTTCGAAGGTTTGACCTTCGTCATTAGTCTTTTTAATTAGAAATATTTTATCTGTTATTTCTCATGAGTTCAATTACCCTATTGGATATAGATAAATTCGTTTTGTTGTTATGTGGTCACCTTGCAATAACAACAAAATGAATTTATCTACAATAAATCCAATCGAACACATGAGAAATAACAGATAAAATATTTCTAATTAAAAAGATAGATGACGAAGGTCAAACAAAATATAAGTATATATATACACTATAATAATAACCCGTTTTTAGTAAGAACTGGTTCTTGCTAGTTAAAACGCGTTTCACTAAATACCTTTGTGGAAGGTAGATATTATTGATGTTGGTTGAATTTGGTTCAAGGATCTAGAATCTTCATTTTTGAGCTTCCGTCTCATTTGGGTGTTTATTTTCAAAAAAATTTTAAACCAAAATGTAAAAAATTACATCCTCTACAATCTACACCTTCTTTTTAATTTTCGAAATTTTCGTTTAAAAATTTTTGAAAATAAGCACCCTAAATGAGCCGGAAGGTCAAAAATGAAGATTCTAGACCTTTGAACCAAACTCAACCAACATCAGTAAATTCTAGTCGCCACAAAGGTATTCAGTGAAACGCGATTTAACTAGTAAGAACCCCTTCTTACTAAAAAACGGGTTTTTATCTTCAACATATATATAAATATATGGTGGTGGGCGATGACATTTCAACCAAAGGATGCTGTCCAAAAAAGAACCCTTCAATTTTTAAAATTTTATTTTCCTTAAAATTTATTGAGAAATCCAGGGTTTTTTTCGTTATTTTTCAAATTTAACATTAAATTTTTTATGACATGGTATGAAAATACTCTTGTCGTTTTGAAATTTTAGTGATGTGCAGCATTCTCGACCCCATGCCACTGATGTGTATGTGTATATTTACTTGCATCAATGAGAGGACAATATGAGTGATTTCTCTATATGAATCAACAACTCTGCTACTCTCGGCAAATCAAAATCTTTTCAATTATGTATATAGAATGCGCATTCCATAAATCCCAAAACAATTATCTAAAGTAGATGAAAGAAGTTTTATTTTACCCTTACCTTTTATTTTTAAATTTCTCCGCTCCAGATAATTTTTTTAATAGGAATTAAATATATGTAAATGTAAAAAAATGAACATTCATGCACTGAATTTTCACTGTTACGTTAATATATCAAGTTTTATTCATTTGTAGATATTATGGTATAAAAAATAATTCATTAAAAAATGTTGGCGCCTCCCCTGGCAATGGTCCGCGCCTCCCCTGCGAGGCGCGCCTCCCAGGTTGGAAACCGCTGTTTTAAACCAATGTTTAACCGAATGGTAGGGGGGTTCTTTTAATCAAGGTTGCAGAATCCTAGTTCCTTGAACTTTTCGTGGTTTGGCAGTTTTTGACACAAGCGATTGAAAATTAAATGGCCTGAAGATATTGATTGGCCTTAAAGGCCTATGGCTTGCTTCTTGGCCTGATGTCGTGTAGTAATTGCATTCCGAAACGAACTCCGAACTCTTAGCGCCCCCAGCATCGAGGAGATGATCAACCGGACAATAAATACAATGGACCATGCGGGGGTGGACCTAATCCTCTTAGCGGAATCAATCTTTCAAAATAATCAAGTTTTTGTCACTGAACTGAGACGAAAATAACAAGGGGGGGCTTTTTAGTTAGTGCCAGCAGAAGGAATGAAAGAGGGGACCCTGAGGGGGGCTTTAATGAACCTTAACCCTCTTGGTTCGCTTTAATTTAAAGGCAGCCAGCCAACTGACAAGAAGGTGGCTCGGAATATTTAACGCTTATTACCCCGCCTTTGTTAAAAGCACACCTTTGTTTTTTTTTTATATCTACCTATATTTTTTACTATAATAATCAGATTAAAACCCTTTGTAACGAATTTCAAAAAATCTTCTTAAGAAAGAATATTTTTATGGAATTGAACAAACGTGGATAAATGAAGCTTTTTCAAAACTTGGGAAGCTCTTTGCGATTTCGCAAATGCTACTATCGCAACCAGCTTGTATTTACAATAGAGAGAATTGATTAGATTTTGGACCCTCTAACTTAATTTGAAAATTGTATTTTTTTTTTGCTTTTCGGCCTTTCTAGCCATAAGCCAATTTATGATACTACTTATTATTTTTTTAAAATGTGTCTCTACCCCGGGTCAGATTTTGGCCGGGTGCCTAGAGTCGGATTCGAACCCGGGTCCTCTTGGTTAGCAGGCTGGCACGCTAACCCCTAGCTTAACTCGACCCCTTGAAAATTGTATTGATTGTTTTATAATAAATATAAATAAATACAATTCCTTTATAATAAATATTCTTCCAACGTTTATAAGAATACTAAACGTTTCGGGAGAAATCCCCCCTTTATCAATTTGTTAAGAAATTTGAAAAATAGTTTCTTTAAGAAATGAATATAAAGCAAATAAAAACAAACAAATATTTTTAAAATAGTCAAGGGTACGGAATGTCTTGGAAATGAAATTACTTTGAATAAAAATAAAAAATGTTTACAACAAATATTTTTCTTTAACATTTTTGATGGGGTCGGGTTAGGCCAGCGGTTAGCATACAAGCCTGCTAATCAAGTGAACCCGGGTTCGAATCCGACTCGAGGCAACCGGCTAAAAATCTGATCCCTACATAGAATTAATAATTTAATAATAGTATCGTAAATTGGTTGATGGCTGGAAGGGCCGAAAAGCAAAAAAAAAATTTGATAAAAATTAAAAAAATAGTTTATATCTAAATTTTATTAGTGGGTTTTAAAATAAATAATTTGAAAATGAAAAAGACACCTTTTTGTTTATTAGTGCCTTTATCATGACAACGACTGGAAATCTCAAAAAAACATGTTCTGCATTTTTGAACCAAAGATTTGGAATTTAGTCAAATCCAAATTTAGCCAGTTCTTCAAATTAGACAAACAATAGGTACATTTTGTCACCAGACCTCTTAGTAACGAAAACCAGACATAAAGACTTTTATATATTTTTCAGGAATAGACAGATAAAAAATTAATTTTCTCCACGTTTCAGGCATTTTTATACAGAATGAACAAACAAATAAAAAAATTACTAAATACAATAATACCGATTAAAAATTAAATAACGAAATCGGGTCGTGGGTTAAAAATCGAAACTTTGTGGCATATTCTTCTTTCAGTGAAAATTAATTGATTCATAATTAATTAAATCATATACTGAATCTGCAATTCACAATTTCTTTTATGATACTTAATTATGTATACTATCTTGGATTCATGTAAAACATAACCAGAAATACCTGACGTTTTGGAGTCCAAAATACAAGTTTAATAAAGATAATATTAATAATTTAATCTTAATTTTTCAAGAATAATTTTACACTTTTTATGACTGTAAAATTAAGATAGGTATAATTTAACAATTCATTATGATTATTACCACTAGAACCAGAAATATTTACATTAAATTTTATTACCGGCATATAAAAGAGTCCAAATGGTCATATTCCCATACACCCACTCAATTTCTTACTCTAGATATGGCCCCAATTCATTCTTGTCTCGATTAATGTGAAGAGGTAAAAATCGCCGCATAAATTTGGGGAAATGTCTTATGATACGTGTTAGGTTATGAAAAATACGGTATATTGTATACGATGTTAAAAAGATTACGGGATTTATTTAATAAAAAAGAAAAAAATTTAGAATAAGGAATACCTATGTTAAGTTTTACTGAATAAGTTGAAATGCAGAATCTAAAACGGATATCTGAGTGGAATTGGTGACGTCCCCCCTAGCATGACAAATGCTCCCCATTATACGCACAAGTGTCCCAAGTATTTCAAGAATTTCCAATTTGTTTTTTTTCGAAAATTTAAACTTTCTCTCTATTAATAAACCGCATATTTTCAAGCCCACAAATAAAACTATAAAATTAATTATTCGTTTTGAATTATAGATAGGAGGGGAAGGGGGGGGGGGGGCAATCTATACTAATTATAATCGGCTTGTGCCGATATGATTTTTTTAATTTTAAAACCAACTAATAGTTCATGACAAATAAAATTTATTAAAATCTATCTATCAATGGCGTGCGGCCCATGGATGCTGTGGATCCAAAATTTTAAACATTTAAAGTATTTTCATAAATATATAAGATCGACTTCAAAATTTTAGGAGGATCTTTAAATTTTCAAATTATTATACGTTATTTCAAATATTTCTATAAAAAAAACACTTTTTGTTTTGAAAAGTATATTGGTTCTCGAAATGAAATAAAATTGTTGCATAGTTTTAAGGGGCAATTAAAATGAATGATTTTTTTGAAAAGGGTGTGGATAGAAGGTTTGAAGTCCCTGCCTGGAATATCTTCCTGTTCAAGCATGTCATAAACAAGTCCAGACAAGTTTTAGTCGAATAAAAATTGTTCTCATTGAAGAACTATTAAAATAGGAATAATACAAAAAATAATTAAATAAATATGATTTGAGAACATTTGGACTAATCCATTTCTAATAAATAAACAAGAATAAAACCAAGGTCCTAGTATGTACAAAAAAAGAACAAACGAGACAGGAATGCATCAAAATTAACCAAGAAAACCTAGAAGGAGTTAAGAAATTCTGCTACCTAGGAAGTAAAATAACATGGGATGGGAGGAGCAAAAACGAAATTAAATCAAGAATTGCCCAAGCAAAAATGGGGTTTAATTCAAAACAAAAACTACTATGCTCCTCCTCAATCAGCTTAGCAAACAGGAAGTTGCTATTGAAGACATATGTATGGAGCATAGCCATGTACGGGTGTGAAACCTGGACAATTGGAAAAGCGGAGAGAAAGAGATTGGAGGCTTTCGAAATGTGGTGCTACAGAAGAATGATGAATATCAAATGGATGGATAAAATTACAAATGAAGAAGTTCTTGGAAGAATCGGAGAAAGAAGAACCTTGTGGAAGAGTCTGAAGAAGAGAAGAGGTCAGATGATGGGGCACACACTGAGACATGGGGGACTGCTTAGGGATATCTTGGAGGGGGAGGTGGGAAAGAAAAGGGGAAGGGGAAGAACCAGATTAGAATATTTCAACCAAATAATTGGGGATATGGGATGCCAGACATTTAGAGAGGTTAAACAGCGGGGGACAGAGTCGAGTGGAGACGGATTGTTGCATCAAACCAGTCTTAGGACTGTATACTCAATGATGATGAATCCATTTCTAGGAACTCTCAATATATAAGATCAGAAATAACTAAGAATGCTTATAGACAAGTCATAGCTTGGTTTTAGCAATAGAATTAGGAGAAATTTAAGATTTCCTTACAGGACAGGCTGATTCATTGTGGAAGATGGTCGATTTCCATCTGAAGGAGTGTAGATTTAAGTCATAAGAATTAATTTTTACCCCTACCCTCACTCACACAAAGCAGTATCCAATTGGGACGAAGGTCCCAAAATAAATTTTAAAAAAAATGTTAAATTTGAAAAATAACGAAAATGATGCCATATTCGATGAAATTTGCAAAAAAAGCGAAGATTAAAATAAAATTTCAAAAAATGAAGGGTACTTTTTTGGGCAGCAGCATCTCCTAGTTGAATAGTCACCAACCGCCACTGCTATCTATACTTATTATAATCGGCTTGTGCAACGACGCCGAATTGATTTTTTTTAATTTTAAAAGCCTCCTGGCCAGCAAGATGCCCGCCGAAGACGGGCTTCACACCTGGTATACATTTAATTCTCACTAAAAATACAAATTAATCATTGAGAATAGAATTTCACAGCAGATAGGTACTCTGAATGGAACGACGTTTTCCTCAGTCTTCCTCATTACGAAATTCTCTTAACAATATTACGTGTTCAGGCCGGAGGGAAATTTATTTAATTGAAATAAGAGATTGGATGCAGGTCCTCTATGCCCCCCCCCCTCCTGGACTGCATAAAAGGTTAGTAAATTATTTCAAATGGAAAAAGTCACGACGCTTCGAATACATTCTTCAATGAGACGTTCATAATATATTCTAATTAAAAATGTTACTGAACTAATTGAAAAATTCAATTTATTATATACGATTTGTAAGCCTCTCAGTAAAAGTTAAAATATTATACACTGAGTGAATGAAGGCATTTTCTAAATTTAAAACTCTATCAACCAACTTATTTTTCTTATAGTTACATATGGTACTTATATATAATTAAAAACATTTAATTATTTATTTTGGGGTCGTGTAGTTTTTAAATAAAAGTTGAGTCTCTGAAAATTTAAATTAAGGACCTTAGGCCAGTGTAAAATTTTAAGAAAATAGACTAGATAGAACTAATTTTTTTATGTTGTTGTAGTTCAAATCAAATTTTCAACACTGAACGTTGTTGACAGATGCCAAAGCAATGAAAAAATAATAAGGTTATATTTCGTTTAAAATAAAAATAACCTATACTTCATCTATCGTAAAAGGCTCATTTCATATGCATACACCTGGTATTTATATCAAGAAGAGGACAAATTCAATTATTTTTGTTAAAGAATCAACAACTTTGCTATTCAGGGCAAACTAAATCTTTTCAAATCTTATTTGTCGAAGATAGGTAGAGAATTAGGGAACTTTCAGCCAATGATTAAATAAATTCATTTAAAAAGTACAGAATAAATAATATTTTCGAATAAATAAAGAGACAGAGAAAGAAGGACGTTGATAAAAATGAAGACGTGGAAATCCTCTCTAAGAAGAAGAATAAGAAGAAGAATGTCATGAAATCCGCCGTTTCTAATTGCCATATGATTATCTAACAATGTTAATTTTCAATTAGAATCTCTCCGATAGAGATTTTTAATTCTATATAATTATCTAATCTGTCTTGTAATATTAGTATCATTTAATTTATAGCCATCTATTTGGTATTTCGCTATAAAGAGAAGGAAGGATAAACGTTTGAGATTGGAGAAAAAAAACATCCTTATATATACTACTGTGTAATTAGAAATAAGCGTTGGGGTACGTGTGCAAGATACGAAGAATCCAGTCCAATTTTCAATGAAACTCAATTGCTATGATTTAGCATTTGATCCGGGTCATAAACTTTGATAATCTTTAATGTTTTTCCGATTGATACTAAAAAAAACCACTTCCCGATTCCGCTTGACCAGCCTTTTCTTCAAATGATTGGATTTTATCTGTTTTATGTGCTTCAAGGATACTTGACTTTCTATCCAGATTAAAAGCGATATTTTACGCTCAGTGAACTTTTCACACTAAACAAGGCCTAAATCCATCTCTATCAGCTGCCACCTGTGCATGCCAACTCTTTATTCATTCAGATGTAGCAAAATGTAAATTGGAGGAAAAAATTAAAACTATGTTCTGTGTTTGGAAATTTTAGTGATTTGGAAATTTAGTTATAAAGCTAAAATTTGACAAAAATTCAGCTTATTAATAAAATCCTAGCTGAAAATGATTTTTCTCCACGTTTCAGACATTATTATATAAAATGAGAAAAAAAATGTTTTTTGAATGGATTAAATACAGGTAACCCTCCTATAACATGGTAGTAGGTTCCTAGAAAAGTCAGTGTTATGTAAAGCCTTGTTATATGAGACCCAGAGCCAGTACAAAAAGGGGGCTTACGTTCCGAAAATTTATTAAAAAAGAAAAAACATTTTTTTGTTAATTACAAATAAGTAGAGACCAGATTTTTATGCAGTAAAAATTTCCAAAATATGCAGTTAAAAAGGCTGAAATATGCAAGTAATATGCAGAATACGTTGAAATATGCAAATATATGCAGTAAAAATTGGCAAAATAAATTTTTTTATGCACTAAAAAATTAAAATTGAAGACAAAAAGATTATATTTTTGAAGGAGTGCTATGAAAGAAATAAAATTATAAAATAAGCTAAAGACACCAAGTGTCAAAAATGTACTTTTATTGAGTAAAAAATTTCACAAAATTCTCATTATATTTAATATATTAAAAAATCTTTAAACTCAAAGAACTATTAGGTGTTCTTGAATAAAATCAAGATAATAAATATAATAATGTTTCAAAAAATGACAAAAAATCCTTCAAATATGCAATTTTATGCTATATTACTCAAATATGCAAAAATATGCAGTATAAAATTTAACCCACAGTATCCTAGATACATGATTCGGGTAGCGGTAGATAATTGATCCCCTGGGTCGTACGTGGCAGCAAACAAAATATGCAATTGCATAAGAATCCGGTCTCTACATATAGGCCTAAGCTATTTAATTTTTATAAAAAATATAAATGTATGTATAACACAAAACAAAAAGAATCGAAAAAACCCATTATTTTTCGATGGGCCAGCCACTCTAGAGAGGCGGTATGGGTCGAATCGTCCTTTAGTCTGATTGGTCCAGTGTAGTGGTTATTAACCTATCGGTCGCGACCCAAAATTGGGTCCCAAAGCATATTCTTTGGGTCGCGCAAAGTCGTTAATTAAATATTTTACTTATTATTATAAGTTGAAAAATATATTTTGATTTATTCAATATCTACTATTAAAAATGAAAATATGAAAAACACGCTCTTTTTCATTAAATTTTCCTTAGATCGAAAAGTACCTTTGGTTATCTTAATTATTACAAAATAATATTATATATGTGAGTTAATAAAAGTCATTATTGAAAATTGAAGAAAATTTCCCAAGTATCGTCTAAAAAAAGGTAATTATTTTTTTTGGCGGGGGGAGGGGGTCGCGACATAAACATATTTCTCAAATTTGGGTCCCAGCTTAAAAAGGTTTAGAACCACTGGTCTAGTGAAGTGGTTACCAACCGGTTTTTTATAAAAAAATTTATAATTATTTATATAGATTTGTATTTATTTTCATCAAGCAGATGGCAACCTCAATCTTTTCAATTAAATTCAAAAAATGTTAAGTGTAATATTCACCTTAATAATTGCTACGGCCCATACTGAAGATCTAGAAGCCATCTCTCTATTCTCGTAGATGGTTGTCTATAGAAACATCTCGAAAACAGATTAGCATCCCTGGCGTTGGCATGGCGTATCCCTCCCACCCTCCTACCCCTATTGCTAATTCTATCCCTCTTTTTTGAGCTCATAATAAATCTTAAAAATTATACCATGCAATCATTTGTAGTGGTTTTGTAGCGGATCCCACGGAGGGCGAGGCGGTGAACCTGGAAGCCCTAACGACTAATAAAACAACATTCGATAATCTCAGACCCAGAAAAATACCAATTCTAAGGAGAGTGTCTTACTTTGTGAAGATAAATCCCCCCTCTGAAGATCCGTCCTCCTTTGATCCTTTGGACCAGTTGATCCTCCAATAACGATTGAAGGGAATGCTGTAAATCTACCATTTGCTATCCTATCTGAATTTAATTTCTAATCAAAATCTCTCTTTGAAAAATAGTCCAAAAAAATAATTAGACTGAATTCTATGCAAAATTTAGAAAAGTTTATTAAATTAAAAATTTTAATGATGAATTGATGAAAAGGCGAAAATGAATATCAGAAATTTCGAATAAAACAATTTATTAGGATGTCAGTTTAATCCTTCTTAAAAATTACTAATTTACTAATTTAATCATCTTAAATTTTAATTACAATATGCAATGAAAAAAAAAATAAAAAATTGAATGATTTTTACTATGAATTTATCAAATGAAAATGAAAAATTTATTCTAAACATTTATGAAAAGCAACTTTAAATCTAAAAAATTAAATAAAATTTTATTTATTTTATTTTTATTAATAAAATCTCTAATCTAAAATTAAAAGTTGTAGGGTGAAAACTGAAAGAAAAAACATCCTTTTGCAAAAAGCCCTAATTTGATTCCTATATATTAAATTAAACGCCATACTTGTAAAAAAAGATTTTGTACTTATATTGAATGCGAAGCTATGATGTGCAGATTCAAGTGACGTGTAGAATGAAGCCGAGAAGACATGAAGAAGGGATGGACGAAACACCATGGAAAATAAAACAGAACAAAAACTATTAAAAATTTGAAAAATTGCGTAAAATTTTCAAACTAGACTAATATTTAATACATATATGGTAGTATGTTTTCCTACGTATATATATAGTATATACCTATCTACATTTTCAGTTTTATTCTCATTCAAAAAAATATAGTTTTAGTTTGTTTTTACTATAAATCAAATTCTCATTGAGCTAAAAACAGGCGTTATTGGGTATATTGTGATAATAATAATGTGTAATGATCGATGAAGCTTCATTAAAATTAATCAAACTAAATATTTTGATTTCATGTATTGCTGTTCTGAATTAATACGCCTTTAATATAGGCAAAAATCGTATTTTTAAGAGATTTGATCAAATATATTTTAAAAACTATAGCTGATACCGTCTATCCAATGCAATTTTCAAAACCAACACTCCAAAAGCCTCAGGAAATAAGATTATTTTTTTTATTTTGTTGTGTTGTATTATTATTACTATTATTATTAATATTTTTATTGAAAATTTGTAAATTGATCTAATGCAGTACTTTTAAACTATGGGTTGCAACCTCATTTTATGTAATATGTCTCTATCTCAATTTTAACCTATTACTGCACATCGATTAGGTTTCCCATCTAAATAACATGGGGTTTTTGGCATTGAACGATCAATTTTTTATTCCGGCCAAAGTAATGGTTCAAATTTGAAACTCTGTAGGCTTTATCCTTATAATAGTAGCTATCCTTCAGAATTTTTACAGATTTTTAGCTTTACAATTTTGGAGTTACAACTAGATAAAATACTGCTATATCTTAGTATTAGTAAGCTATAGACTCCAAAATTATAATAGCTAAAAATCTGTAAAAATTCTGAGGGATAGCTACTATTATAAGGATAAAGTCTAGAGAGTTTCAAATTTTTTGAATCATTACTTTATAAAAAATTGATCGTTCAATGCCAAAAGCCCCATGTTATTTATATGGGAAGCTTGATCGCTGTGTGGTAATAGGTTAAAATTGATATAGTGACTTGAAACTTGGGGGAGAATTTTTTTTATTTATTTCTAACCATATGAGCCCCTGTCAGCGTAAATATTTGAAAGGAGGACCCTAATATGTATGTTTAACAAAGATTAGCTTTAAAATAAAAATTTTTATGATGATTTACTAGTAAAAATGTTTGTTAATTCTATATAGATATATAATCTAGGGTCGCGAATAAAAATGTTTAAGAAGCGCTGATCTAATGCATAACTTAATTAGAAAATTCAATTAGTATGTTAAATATCTAGATACATACCTCGTGGGTCGAATTAAGGAGCCTCCTCGCAGAGGACTGGGTAGGGAGAAATAAATCCAGCACTAGAGTCGACACTTTACTAGAAAAAAATAAATAAAACCCAATTAATAAATACACTTGTATCTGTAGATATAGAATATTCTACAAAAATTCTACAACTTAACACATTTAAAATTATAGAATGAGGGTTAAAAAAAATTAAAGCCATTAAATATTTTACAAATAAAATTTAAATTTATTTTATTTAATTCAAATCAAATAATTATACTCTTGAAATTATTTAAGATAAAGAGTTTCTAATAAATAATGCGTACCTATATTTAAGTTTTAATTTTTCTTTTTACTTTGAATTTTATATTACATCAGTTGGAAAGTTAAGATTCTAATAAAATAAATAAATAATTTGATATTAAGAATGTCTCTGTGTGTGTAACTAGCGATCGGTTCAAATTCCTTTGAAATCGATAATTTTATATTTCAAGTAAAAAAGCGCTTCAAGAATAATTCTATACTCTGATGAAAACATTTTCTTTCCGTTATTGATAATGATTATCAAATTCTTAAGAAATTAATATTAAAAGAATAAAAAATTAATAATTGCAAAAATACTATTTTATCAAATATTATCAATTTTTAAATAAGAAGACAAAGGCTTATATCTTTTATCCGTAAAATCCATAAATAGTCCAGGAAAATTACGATTTTAACAGGAAATAATTAATAATTTTATTGCTGGAATGCCTTTATTATTACTCCAATATTAGAACCCTAAGTTTTCTCCCAAATCTGTGTTGTGGAAATTTTTCTACCCTCCTCAAAATGAGAAAATTTCGGAGTTTTTTCAGTTTTTCTTCAATAACTCTAAAACCAGCTTATCAAATCAAAAATATATTTAATAGATAAATTACTTGTAAAATGATAAAAATTTCATTTATATAGGTTCAGTAGAACCGGTAATAGCGCCTGTCAAAAAACAGCCCCCTCACTTTTGAATATCTCTAAAACTCTTACTTTTTTCGATTTTTCCCCATTTTAAGCCATTTCTAACCTGAAAACATTTTAATTCCAACTAAAATGAATAATAATTAAATATGTAAAGTAAATAAAAATTTTGTTTGATTAAAGCATGTATTTAGTATATTTTATAGGAGAAATTAGATTTGAGTGTAAAAAAAAAATTAAAAGCTTTGTCCATTTATTGAATATTTTCAAAAATTTAGAATGTTAAAGATTTATTTCTATCATGCTCAGTTGATTTAGTATAAGTATCAAAAAATTTTAATTTTTTTATAAAAGTTTTGAGCCTGAATATTTGATTATAGTATACTTCAAAATTTGCCTTTATTAAAGATTTATAGAAATCCTGATTTTCGGGATTTAAAAAGAAACATTCGTTTTATATTCCTAGAATAATAGAAATTAAGAAATGAATCTCTAATGATCTGAAACAAGACTGAACTTGTATTCGGGATCCTTGCCAGTCATAGCTCCCAAGAAAGAGCGATTATTCTATCCGTGCACTTTTTAGTCATTTTCCTTAATCAAATTGTAATTAATGAATCGCTCACCAGCACATTTATTAATTAATAAAAACTTTTTCAAGACTAGGTACGCTAGAGACGCCCTAAAAATTAATAATAAACTTAAATCTAAATTGTCAATTTATGCTTAAAATATTACATCGACTTAAAATTTAAATTAAATCATTAAAAAATTTATTTTTATCTGCATTTTTGAACTTGAAGTTCTAAAATAAGAGAGATCAAAATCTTCTCGATTCTCCGCATAGAAAATATACACTATAAAAAACAACAGAATTTAGGTTAATCGATTTATAAAATTTTAGAAAAATTAAAGAAAAAAGTTAAAATTTCGTTTTGAATCCATCATTTGTTTTTGAATTAGGATCGTTCACAAAATTTGGTCACACATATACCCACATACACAGAGACAGACACGGGCATTTTTACAAAAATATATCTTAAAATATAAATTTTTCTATTCTAACTAAAAAAACGTAAAAACAACACCTTTTTCATGCACAATTAAAATACTTCTCTATACCCTGTATGGTATAATAATATTTCTATTTGAATTAATTCTATTTATGAATTAAAAAAAAAAATTTAAATTATTTTTCTAAATAAGCCCGTAGGAACTATGGGAAATCACGAGGATTAAAAAATAGTACATCGTAATATTTCACCGAAATTTTTTATATTTTTAAAAAAAATAATTATATCCACTTAGTAATAAGGATATATGGTTAATTTGGAGCTAATTAAATTACCCGAAATAGGCCGATGAATTGAATTTTTAATTCGAGGCACTTGGAGGCGTGAGTAGCGCACCGAGACTGGCGCACCGAGACCTGCGGGCCAGCGGGAAATTTGGGACTACTACAGAGAGGGGGAGGAGGGCGCAATTGACCATGCCAAAATACAAATATTTAAGACAATATTAATTAATTAGATGAAAAACAAAGCATTGTACTCCCAATATAACGTTTTGAAAATATATTTTAAGCACCTTTATAATAAATTTGGGGGGGGGGGGGTGTTTCTAATAGCATAATGACAAAGTTAACCCATTAAAATTTGCAAATACCTTTATTTAAACAAAAAATTGAAATTTTTAGAAATTTCTTTTAATAATATAATTATCGAAATTTTTAAATATATTAACGTCAAATGTGTTAAACAAAAATCATGTTATTTTTGTGATATAGAAGTACAATGTACAAAAACACCGTGAGAATCAAAGTATATATAAAATTCTACTATAGGATCCAGTGTTAAGTTTAGAGATAAACATTTTTATTGTCCAGTGTTATCTCATAACAATTTCACTTCAAACCCATTTGGGTGTTAAGGATTATATTTAAAGCAGATCCGCGTAGGAAGATGGAAAGAAAGGCAGTGGCCCCGATTCGGACAGACCCTGGTCCTCGTGCCCAGTCTGCCTCTTTTGGAAAATGGCCTGTCCGTTAATCGCGTCTTGAAACTTGTCTTTTTGCCCTGGAAGATAAAAGAAGAACAGTAGTCCATCACAACAGGATGTCTATCCAAAGTGAATACTTTAAACCTGTGCACAGATTCCAAACAAAATTATAACTCAAAAGAAAACGAAGATTTATTTTAAAGCCAGAGAGAGAGAGAGAGAGAAAATACGCCTTCCTCTATTACCATATCCAGATGGAATCAGAAATTGGAATATTTTATCGATCTCGAGAAATTGAAAAAAAATACATAGAAGAAAAATTTAATTTATAATGTAATTTTATGGTATTTCTAACAAATAAATGGATTTTTTTTTATTAAAAGATAATTTGAAAAATTCAAAATGCCGAGAGAAACGATTTCTTTGCAAAATTATGAGAGATTGTCATCTATGAATTCGAGTTATGGATACTTCTTAATACATGCCAAAAGGGTTGGGTTCAGCCGATTGGGAAGACACTTTCTCGTGATTTTACTAAAAATAAGATGGATATTAATTTTTTTATTTGTTAGGTACTTTATTACACATATGGTATTAGGGGTCTTCCACAAATTACTTCACACGTTAAGGGGGGAGTGGTTCAACAAAGTGTAAAGGGGGGTCACACAAATGTGACCCACCTGTGATAAGAACGGGGAGTTCCAAAAATCATGAAATTCGTGTGACGTAATTTATGGATGGCCCCTTATAGTATGAGGAAATAATTCAAAAATGACTACAAACATTTTAATAAAAAAATAAGCTCAATCACGACGTTGAGTCTACCAAAAAGGCTTATCTTGTAAACACAGTAAAACTGAAATTTTATTTTCGGAACGGCCTTAGTACAGGTAGCCCTGCGGCATCTCACAACACGTTTTCTTGATCATTCTAACTTGATAGGATAAATTGCGGGAACCCTCGTATAACACTGCAACCTGTAACACGGTTTCGCTCTAACACGATAAAAATTTTGCGAAAACCTTTATATAAATATTTATGTGAAACACCTACCTAGTATTAGTTTAATTAATAAAAATTATGACAAGTTTATTAAAACAAAAAAAAGAATGTAGAATATAAAATTTCAAATTGCCGATTCTAGCAAAGCTAAGATTTTGAAGGAAATCACAAGAGAATTTCAAATACTAAATCCGAGATATTAGCGATTATTTGTACTATACGTCAGAATGGCTGATTCCTCCCCTCCTTGGGGATTGAACTCGAGTGCCAAAATGCTTTCCGGGATGTTAGAATAGTGTATTATATTTAAAAATTATACTTTATACTTTCTATCGATTTTTGCAAAAGGATAGTGAAGATATATTACAGAAATGATCCTGATGAAGTATGATCTTATATTTAAATTTACACACAAATTATAGTATACACGTTTTACTATTGAATAAAACCCAGAAAATAAATAAATAATAATCAGGCAAAGTGTGAGTTTAACCTCATATCGAGGGTTGGCTACCTTAAAACTTACAATATTTTTAAGATATCAAATTATTGGTTCTATTTATCGTGTATTGTACAATTTTTCGTAATTTCATGTTAAGCCTTTTCTAGCGTCAAAAGGTATACAACTCACATAAAAACAGTCAGTTTCGATTTCTCTCACACTGTCATTTTAAATAGAAACAAATTAAAAAAAATTAAACTTAAATCTGCTTGAAGTAATAGTCTTACACTTTATACTCTATGATAAAAAATATTTTTTAGCTTTGACTCCACACAAAATTCGACCCTCCTCAGAATAAGCGTGAGGGTGGCAAGGTTCGGTCGACCACAAAGACGCCTGATTATAGAAGGTGCAATTCCAAAGAAAATTTTATAGTGAATTTTTATATAACAAATGAATATTTACAGTTAAAAACTTTTTATTTTTACGTAGTATATAATTTTTAAAATTCTCTAGATTTTTTTGTTAGAACATACATTTATTAAGGGTTGAAATTTTGTTTGAATCACAGATAATTAATTCATTATAATTATTTATTGAACACGAACAAATAATACAATATAACTACGACGTTATTCTTTTGTATTATTTATTCGTGTTCAATAAATAATTATAATTAATTATCTGTGATTTAAACAAAATTTCAACCCTTCATAAAATTAATCATAAAAATACAAACCTTAACAGCTACATATCTCATAATACCTACATTTATTTTTATCTAGGATTTAATTTAATTATTTTTTTTTGGGGGGGGGGGCGCTAAAATAAAAGTCTTACAAAGGCGCTCCTCACTCTCTCAGCAACTTTGCCTAAATGAATATAATTAAAATTTCAATTACAAGAGCGTACCAAGTCTTGAAAAAGATTTCATTTTTTCCTCTAATTTAATAATTAAGTACATAAACAAACAAGGAGTCGATTGGCTAATTTTAAATATACCTACTTGGAGACTTGACCGAGCTACGAGATTTGAGCCAAAAAAATAAATTATTCATTAAATAAAAAAATTGAACAGGATTTAACATTTTTATATAAACATAAATATTATTCAAATATCGCTTTCTTATGTTCTATTTATTTTATTTTTAATTTATTTTTTTAGATAGATAATTTCCCATTTTAATTTGATATTAAGAACACTTAAGTGAAAATCGAATGATCGAAACTTACCTTATGTAAAGCAGAAGACATCTTCTAGGGTCCTGGAATCTCCAGCAAGCCTTCCTTGTCCACTGCCAGTTCTCAAATGAAAAATAAAACTCGCTCATTTATTCCTATCTAAATTCTTAGAACCCTTTTATCTATCTCTTGATACGAATTTCTTTTTTAATAGAAAACACCAAATAAGTATTTATTTAATTATAGGGACATATATACCTTTTTGCTTTCCTTGCAAAGCACTGGTTAGGGGAGGAGGTGTAGGGGTTAAACTAACTCAACTGAAATTTTGAAAAATATAAAATTTATTTCATTTTTCTTTTTTATTAATATAAAAAAAAAAATTAAAAAAATGAATTTTTATTTATTCAACCACATTATTTGTTCTTTTAAACCAGTAAAGTTCAGTGGTGTGAATGTGGTTCAAGTCAAAAATAAATAAGCTGACATGTTCTGATGTGGTTATCCACTTGAGTTTGCCATACAACCTGCCCCTCACTTATGTACTCATTGTAAATTTTATAATTATGTAGGGGGTTAATTTTGCATATTTAGACTCCTGGGGGCCCACTGATTATGTATACAAAATTTGGTTAAAGGTTGCACAATGACCAATTTTTTATTTTTAACCCCCCCCCTTTTTTTTTTGTTTTAGGTCGATATGCACCAAAAATCTAATCGCTCCTTAATGGACCAAAACTACGTGTGAAATTTGGTTTCGATATTCACACTAGTTTTTGAGCTGGCTCGTCCACAAAAATTTGGTAACGCACAGACTAGCTAACTAGCTAACAGACAACCAGACAGACTAACTAACAGACATTTTGACAAAACAATTATTATCTCCAAAAATATAATTTTTTCGATGTTAACTTATTAAAAGCTTTTTTGTGAACGAAATGCCTTGGTTTCGCCCAATTTTTTTAATCAAAATAGTTTCAGCCGTTTTTGAGATTTTTCGAAAAAAGATGAAAAACACTTTTTTCATGCACGATTACAATACTTGACCATACCCTGTATGGTAAAGTAAAAAAAATGGAAAAATAAGTTCATCTCAAATTTTATGTTGTTTTAATTCCAAGTGCAAAAACGTTGGGTAATTTTTCAAAATCGTATAAAATTCTACTGGTAAAAAAATTTTTAGTTGTGTCACTATTCAGAATATAATCTTGGTTATTTTTAAAGGCTTTAAATTTCTTGAAATAAATAATAAATGAGTTATAAGTTGATGTAGTTGAGTCAGAGTGGGTGCTCATATTTGAGAACAATCGCAGAATAAGCCGATCGAAACGTCGTTGTTTATTATATTATTTGTTCGTGTTCAATAAATAACTATAATTAATTATCTGTGATTTTAATAAAATTTAAATTTTTAATAAATTACTTAGTCCACTTTCAAAATCACCGGCACTTCTGGTATTTGAGCCGTTTATTTGGAAAGTCCAAATTTGAAAAAAATGTGTTAATCCACACAGAGTATATTGTAATCGTGCATGAAAAAAGTGGTTTTTTTCCTTCTTTTTTTTGAAATATTTCAAAAACGGCTGAAATTATTTTGATTAAAAAAATTGAGCTAAACCATGGCATTTCGCTCTACAAAAAGCTCGAATAAGTGAACATCGAAAAAATTATATTTTTTGAGATAACGGTTGTTTTGTCAAAATGTCTCTTAGTTGGTTTAGTTAGGTTGTCTGTCCGTTAGTCTGAGCGTTACCAAATTTTTGTGGACGAGCTAGCTCAGGAACTGAGTTTGAATATCGAAACCAAGTTTCACAGGTAGTTTTGGTCCATTGAGATTAAGAGCTGATTAGATTTTGGTGCATATCGACCTAAAATTAAGGGGGTGGAGGGGGGTTAAAATTAAAATCCGACCATTTGAGCAAATTCGACAAATTTTGTATATATAATCAAATGGACAAGTCTAAAAATGCAAAAATAACCTCCCAAAATGTGGGGGAGTAAAGGTCAAAAAAATAAAAATCTTGGCCATTTACCAAACTCAACCAAATTTTATACCTAATCAGTGGGACCCCAGAAGTATAAAAATAAAAACTAACCCCTCCCCCCTACATGACTATAAATAATTTTACGGTTCAGGTTGTATGGTAAAGTCAGGTGGATGGCCACATCAGAACACGTCAGCTTATTTCATATTACAGTCATTGGAGTATAATATCCTCATGAATTCGTCAAAAGAAATATTTAACACTATAGGTATATACATATATATTACTACTCAGCAAGTATAACAAGTTCTATAATTTGTAGTTTTTTATATCGATTGAAACACTGTGAAGAAATTAATATTTGAAAGGGAAAAATTGGTAGGATAACTTAAAAGAGGGCCAAGTTGTAAATGAAAGTCATGTGGTGCATACAACAGGTTCTTTATTTAAGCCATATTCGAAACATTTCTAGAGAATTAAGAAAAAGGGTCATTTTTTTGCATATTTCCCCATAATAAATACGTACTTAAGTTGAAGTAAAAATATAAAAAAGCACATTAAATCGATTTTATCGTTGCGTTAATTGAGAAACCGCCTTGGCTGTAATCACAAGCTAATGTAAATTGAACTGATATAATTAGGCTGGATGTCGTTATCATCAGAATCCAGGCTGTTTCATCCATTACACCGCTTGAGAGCTTTCCCGTCCATGGCCTTTTTAACCTAAGTGGCTGTGTTATCGCTTTGTCAGGTTTGCCTATCTCCTAGATACCTGGTGGTCGTATCACTGGACAACAATAAATATGATAATACCACTATTATGACGTTTTATTAAATTCCTATGAAACTTTTAAAAAATGTATCAAACTTCTTAAAAAATTATTACTTTCACTTATTCATTATACATACAGAATAAGTGAAGTATTTTGGAATGATTCATTCGGAAACGAACTTTTTGAAGACTAAAAATTTCAATAAATCCAGTCGAACTCCGATATATGGGAACTTTCATATATATCGAAAAAATTATATGGATTGTTTTTATTATTTTAGAAAATACAAATCTTTTAAAAAACAATCTTGAAACATTTATTAAAACCCAAAAGTTTAGGGAGAATTTCTCCCTTTATCAATGGAATTTATCATGATAGCTAGCCATACAATTAAACTTGGGACTCAATTTTAACTTTTCTAATCCCAAAATTTTAGATAAAGAGAGGAATTTAGAAAAAAGATTAATCTTAAACAACGAAGTTTTTAAACAACTAAAACTCAATTAACGAAAAGTCAGATTTGGACTGTAATTTTTAGAGAAAAATAATTTTCAACCTAGACATTTTATAAAGCAACTGCCGGCCTCTTGCTAGCCTCCTCTAATCCCCTTTCATCCCATCGACCCTCTCCTTCCTCCCTGGACCCACCTCCGATCATCATCCACCCCGCCAACCCCTAACTCTGATCACCCATCTAACCCGAGTAGAGGATTAATTAATGATTTTTCGATTTGATATACATATGTACTTTGTATTGATAGTGTACAAAATTTGTTTGAATTTGGTCCAAAAGTCTAGAATTTTCATTTTTTTGACCACCATTTTTTTGGAAATCTGGATATTTTTTGGAGCAACGGATGTGAAACATGAACATTTGAAGAGGCGGAGAGAAGGAGATTTGAGGTCTCCGAAATGTCGTTCTACAGAAGAATGTTGGGTGTATAGAATTACACAAGAGAAAGTTCTTGTTAAGGAAACAAAAATTAAGAGGGTTTTACTTTAGAGGAACATCCCTAATTACCACTAGATTATTTCTCATAATATAATGACTGTATCTAACGTAGAAATGTTTCAAAAAAATGCGACCAATTAAGTTAACGAGAGAGTCAACGTCACTGTCATCTCCCACTAATGATTCATCTCAATGGATTTAACATTTTTCGCGAATTAAACACGAAAAATATTATGTTCGTTCTGCTTATTATTATTATTTTTATTATTCTCTTCCGATATGATTATATCAATTTCTCGCTTCAAAGTTTTTTTTTTTTTTATTCATTTTTACCAAAAACTCACATTTAACTTTTGGAAATAACGAATATTTAATATTAAAATGAAAAGATACGAGTTTTTACTTTATAAAAAAATCTGTAAATGAATTTTTACAGCCGGGGAGAGGAGGAGATGAAGTTGAGTTGAGTTGACAAAGTTAATGCATAAATAAACGAGAGAGAACTTTGAAAAGTGACGTTGTGTATGTGTGTGTGTGTGAGAGAGAAAGGAACTTGAAAATAAAATCTATCAAAAGGGCGGAATGAGGCCAATAATGAGGGCAGCCAGCGAACTTACATTGCCAGACAAATATGAGCATAAAATATATATATAGTACCTATACCTGCGACAAAAGTTTCAGTTTATAATTGGATTAATTTGAATCTAAGAAATAATTGAAGAAAAAAAAATGAAAACTTTTTCTTTCAAGACTCAGTACGCTTTTTGTAAATTTTTCCGTCCGTCTACATTCCTTTGAAATCCCATTAGATGTGTTTTTTTTTACGAGTCAGGGGTATCAATCCCAAGCTTAATCCCTTTTAATCGCCTCTTACGACAAGCAGGGGATACTGTGGACCAACTCTGACCCCGGTCGGCAGGGGGCACCATTAAAGCACATAATTATTTAAATATTTATACAAATAATTTATTAATTTTTTAATACAATTTTTATAAAACAATTTCAAAAAAGCCTATTAAAAATCAAACGTTTCGGGAAAATTTTACACCATAATCGAAATTTTAAAAATTTATTCTGAAAAAATGCTGGTTTAAAAATATAATCCCCACTTCTTCTTCTTTTCACGATGGAGGGGCCAACCCAGGCCCTTAGGGGATGCACCTACCTCTTTGACGTAACTCTTTCTCTCATCAAAATAAATAAATAATGCGAGATGAGCCCCAAGTTATTGTTTGTATTTAGAATGAATGAATGTAGTATATAGAATTACAGAGGGTTCAGGCAGTCAGAAAAATATCTTCAAAGCCAGGGTTTCGATTTAATTTTCAAATCTTCCTCAGGACTTCGGATTGTTATAACTTATAACATATAATGTATATGTTCATATTAATAATACTAAATTCTCATAAAAACATTCTTGCGATGGTCATAAAATAGAACATAACAAAACCCATTTTCACTTGCGTATCATAGATAAAAATACATTAATGATAATTATTAATAAATAAAAGTAAAGAAAATTTTTAATTTTAGAAAATATTGATGAGCAGTCAAAAAAGATAATTTATACTATCTTTTTATTTTTATTTAAAAACCGACGTTAGCCTCTTTTTATAAAAAAAATAAAACGACTTCAAAAAAATTAATTGCAACAAATAAAATAATAATAACTTTTAAAAAATAAAATAAAATACATTAAAGATATAAAATAATTCTCTTATTTAGTTACAACTAAACGGCAAATAACACTGAAATTCATTTTTGAAGTCGGTGCCAAACAAACTATATAAGCGAGCGTACCCGCCAAACGTACTGAGTAAGATCCGTGAAAATTCTCTTCATAAAATATATATGTTTGGCACCGACTTAAAAAATGAATTTCATGTTAATATTATTTTGTCGCTTAGTTGTAACTAAATAAGATAATTATTTTATATCTTTTACTATATTTTATTTTATTTTATATTATTATTTATTTTGTTACTGTAGTTTTTGAAGTCATTTTATTTTTTTAGAGAATATTATTTATTTTTCTCTTTTTAGTGATGTTATTAATAGTGGCTTAATATAATACTTACGCCCTCTCGTAAGAGAAAGCGTCGGGCGAATGAATCCAGTATAAAATTCAATTCATAAATTTATAGAAATTCTCTCGAAACGTTTGCGGGTTTTAAATGAACGTTTTTAGATTGATTTTTATAAAAGATTTTATTTATTATAATTTCGATTATTTAATTATAGGAATTGAAGATTTATGTTATTTCGTCATTGATCCTTATCTTCAGAACTTGGTAAATTAATGGTACCCTCTTTCCAATAAAAGAATCATCGAAATTGGTTCATAAACAAAGAAATTATTATTTGAACAAACATTTCAAAAAAGGTCCAATACCAATGAAAAAAACAGGACCAATCGGAAACTAGACTGAACCCAATGCAAAAAATCAGTCGAATTAGAACCTCCTCCTTTTGAAGTCGATTAGAAATGGCACGCTAACAATTACTAGTCGAACAGAAGATACAGGTATTTATTAGCTGAATACAATTTCGTTATTATTGAAATAATACAACACAACAATAAATACAATCAACAGCATTGTCATTAAAAATGCTTTGGCTGTATCGGATAACGTTGCACGGAGATGATATGTAAAGAAATGAACAAAATTTATACTACAAGATGCATTTTAAGACAAGGCATTTCTGGAAGCAATTAATGTCCCAATTTTTTAGTATCCAATGTTACCGGCAATTTTTATCCAGAACCTACAGTAGTGATTCAATTAAATTTTTTTCAAAATTTTCCAAGGTGTTCTTTAACAAGATTTCCAAATTGGAAGAATGAACTGTGGATATAAAGTCATTAGTTCATTTAATTTTTTGTTCGGCCGACCACACCTTTGATAAGACCTAAATGGAGCTTTTAACCGACTTCAAAAAAGGAGGAGGTTCTCAATTCGATAACAAATTTTTTTTCTATGTACCTGATATCACTACCAATTGCGAACCGATTTTGATGATTTTTTGCATTGGGTTCAGTCTAATTTCTGATTGGACCCGTTTTTTTCATTGGTATTATCGGACCTTTTTGCTATGTTTGTTCAGGCATAACTTCTTTGTTTATGAACCGATTTCGATGATTTCTTTTATATTGAAAGGGGTACCTTGAGGGTAAGTGTAAATTAATAAAAACCGACTTCAAAAAAATTAAAATAATAAATAAAATAATAAACTCAAAAATAAAATAAATGCACTAAAAGGTATAAAATAATTATCAAATTTAGTTACAACTAAACAACGAAATATTTACATGGAAATCCTTTTTGAAGTCGGTGCTAAACAAACTATATAAGCAGGCATTTCCGCCAATTGTACTAAGTAAAATCCGTCGATTTTGATTCATAAAATGTACCTATATGTTTGGCACGAAACTTCAAGGATTTCAATAAATGTTCGTTGTTTTGTTGTGACTTAATTATATTATTATTTTATACCTTTAAGTGTATTTTATTTTATTTTGAGTTTTATTATTTTATTGTTGCATTTAATTTTTGAAGTCGGTTTTATTTCTTTTTTATAAAAATTATTTTTTATATGAAATATTTGGCTAGAATCTAGTTTTTCAAAGTGAATCAATACTAGCCATTACATAGCCCATAGTAGCAAACACTGAATCAATTTTGGATAAAAGCTTTCAAGGAATTTTGATGCTTCATAAACACTAAGGCATGCAGGGAGTGCTATCTTTTAGGTTCCTTGAGCCACATTTGAAGAAAAATTTGTCACGTAAAATATTCTTGTTAAATAGATAGTTACGAAATAAGAGTTAAACGTGGTGTATTGCGAATTAAGCTGAGAATCTTACAAACCCAATTTAAATTTTCAGAACAAATAACTATATTAGAAGAAATTTTTGTCTTTGGAGAGGAGACGGACTAGTAGAAATTTTAATTGAGAAGTGATGGAAAGGCAACCCAAGAATAATGAAAAAACAGGTGACTGGATAATTTGTCCCCCCCCCCACACACACACACTCAAAAACCACCGTTTCGTAAATTTTGCCCCGCTGCCAGGATTTAAAAAGGTTGAACAGGGAAACACAGTGACCCTTTTAAACCCTGAAGAAGGAGAAGATCCTCTCTCCGGAAAAATCGGTTTTTGATTGAAATAGGGGATGACTGTCCAATGAAACATTACAATTAGAGGAATTTTTTAATTATCCTTGGGCTGCCTTCATCACTTCTCAATACAAACAGCGAAAAACTGATAGGTATATAGTTACATCAGAATCTCAATGTTTTAAGGGTTTACGATTTTATAATAATTCGTGCTTTTTGATTTTAAAAGGATGTTTATTAAGCCAAAAAAGTACAGTTTTTACAGTTTACATTCCAACAATCCAAAGAAGTACCAGCAATTTAAATAATTTAAATTAATTAAAATTGAAAACCCTTAAAACATTATGAGATTCGATGTAACTATATACCTGCATATTATTATTATTTGTATTGAGAAGTGATGGAAAATGACCCAAGGATAATTAAAAAAAATTCCCTCGAATAAAATGGCGCTGTAGGACGGTATCATCCCCCTACCCCCACTCAAAAACCGACGTTTCGGAGAAGTTATCTTTCCTCCTTCTTCGAAGTTTCAGGTCCAATGTGACTTCCCTCGTTCAGCCTTTTAAATCCTGAATAAGAATAAATCTACGAAGAACGGTTTTTTGAAGTATTAATAATAACTGACCAATAAATCTATTTTTTCATTATTCTTGGGCTGCCTTTCCATCTTCTCATTCAATTCTACCAGTCCGTCTCTCTCCAAAGACAAAATTTCTTCTAATATAGTTATTTATGTTTGAAAATTTAAGTGGAGTTTGTAAGATTCTCAGCTTAATTCCGCAATACACCACGTTTAATCCTTATTTTCGTAACTATCTGTTAACGAGAATATTTTACGTGACAGTCTTTCTTCAAATGTGGCTCAAAGAACCTAAAAAATGGGATTTCATGCCTTAAAGGTTTATGAAACATCAAAATTCTTTGAAAGCTTTTATCCAAAAATTGGATTCAGTGTTTATACTATATTTCCTAAGGGTTGGCTAGTATTGATTCACTTTTAAAACTAGATTCTAGCCAAATATTTCATATAAAAATAATTTTTATAGAAAATAAAACCGACTTCAAAAAAATTAAATGCAACAAATAAAATAATACACTTCAAAAATAAAATAAAATACACTTAAAGGTATAAAATAATAATATAATTTAGTTACAACATGTTAATATTTTGTCGCTTAGTTGTAACTAAATAAGATAATTATTTTATATCTTTTACTGTATTTTATTTTATTTATGTTATTATTATTTTATTTGTTGGATTTAATTTTTGATGTCGATTTTATTTTTTTTATGAAAACTATTTTTATTTTTCTCTTTTTAGTGATGTTATTAATGGTGGCTTAATATAATACCTTGCATGCATCTCGTAAGAGAAAGTGTCGGGCGAATGAATCAGAAAATGATAATAAAATTCAATTCATAAATATAGAAATTCTCTCGAAACGTTTGCGGGTTTTAAATGAACGTTTTAAGATTGATTTTTTATAAAAGATTTTATTTATTATAATTTCGATTATTTAGTCATAAGAATTGAAGATTTATGTTATTTCACAATGGATCATATCTTCAGAACTTGACCAAATTAATATGGTACCCTTTTCCAATAAAAAAAGAACTGAAATCGGTTCGGCAACAAAGAAATTATGCGCTTGAACAAACATTTCAAAAAAGGTCCAATACCAATGCGAAAAAACGGTTCAACGGAAACTAGACTGAACCCAATGCAAAAAAAATCAGTCGAATTGAGAACCTCCTCCTTTTTGAAGTCGGTTAAAAATGGCCGCTAACAAATTCACCTAGTCTAGACAGAAAGAGATACCAAATTATTAATAAATGAATATGAAAGTTTCGTTATTCTTAATAATACTAACCTAATAATAAAAACCATAATCAACAGCAATAATTAATTAAAAATATTACAGTAACACATCGGATAACGTTATACGCGGAAGATGATGTAAAAAAAGATAGACAAAATTTATATTTCTAAAGGTACATTTAGACAGGCAATTTCTAGAGCAATTAATGTCCCATCTTCTCAATTATCCAATGTTACCGGCAATTTTTATCCAGAACCTACACCCAGTAGTGAATTCAATTAAATTTTTTTTCAAATTTTCCAAGGTGTTATTTTAACAAGATTTTCAAATTGGAAGAATGAACTGTAGATATAAAGTCATTAGTTCATTTAATTTTTTGTTCGGCCGACCACACCTTTGATAAAATTTCGTAGATTTTTAACCGACTTCAAAAAGGAGGAGGTTCTCAATTCGACTGAATTTTTTTTTTTCTATGTTACCTGATATCTTCGCCAATTGTGAACCGATTTTGATGATTTTTTTTGCATTGGGTTCAGTCTAATTTCTGATTGGTTCCGTTTTTTTCATTGGTATTGGACCTTTTTTGCTATGTTTGTTCAGGCATAACTTCTTTGTTTATGAACCGATTTCGATGATTCTTTTTATATTGGAAAGAGGGTACCTTAGGAGTGGTATAATTAATAAAACCGACTTCCAAAAAATTAAATGTAACAAATAAAATAATAAAACTCAAAAATAAAATAAATGCACTAAAAGCAAAAGCAAAATAATTATCAAATTTAGTTAACTAAACAACATTTAGCATGAAATCACTTTTTGAAGTCGGTAAGCAAACAAACTATATAAGTGAGCGTACCCGCCACCGGTTGTACTAAGTAAACCGTCGATTTTGATTCATAAACAAATTATATGTTTTGGCACCGACTTCAAAAGTGATTTCATGTAATATTTTCGTTGTTTTGTTGTAACTAAATTATATTATTATTTTATACCTTTAGTGTATTTTATTTTATTTTTGAGTTTTATTATTTTATTTGTTGCATTTAATTTTTTTGAAGTCGGTTTTATTTCTTTTTTTATAAAAATTATTTTTTATATGAAATATTTGGCTAGAATCTGGTTTTAAAAGTGAATCAATACTAGCCAACCCATAGCCCATAGTAGCAGACACTGAATCCAATTTTGGATAAAAGCTTTCAAGGAATTTTGATGCTTCATAAACCTTTAAGGCAGGCAGGGGTGTCCTATCTTTTAGGTTCCTTGAGCCACATTTGAAGAAAAGACTGTCACTGGCCGTACGTAAAATATACTTGTTAAATAGATAGTTACGAAAATAAGGATTAACCGTGGTGTGCGGAATTAAGATGAGAATCTTACAAACCCAAATTAAATTTTCAAAGACAAATAACAATATTAGAAGAAATTTTCTCTTTGGAGAGAGACGGACTGGTAGAAATTTTAATTGAGAAGTGATGGAAAGGCAGCCCAAGAATAATGAAAAAAATAGATTTATTGGTCAGTTATTCCCCCCCCCCCCCCACACACACACACACTCAAAAACCACCGTTTCGTAGAATTTTGCTTCCTTATTCAGGATTTAAAAAGTTCAACGAGGGAAACACATTGACCCTTTTAAACCCTGAAGAAGGAGGAAAGATCCTCTCTCCGAAACGTCGGTTTTTGAGTGGGGGTAGGGGGATGACTGTCCAATAAAGCTATTTTATTCGAGGGAATTTTTTTAATTATCCTTGGGCTGCCTTCCATCACTTCTCAATACAAATAATAATAATAAGTATATAGGTACATCAAAATCTCAATTTTTTAAGGGTTTACGATTTTATATCGGGCCGTGCTTTTTTTTAGTTTTAAAAGGATGTTTATTAAGCCAAAAAAAGTACAAGTTTTTACAAGGTTACATTCCAACAATCCAAAAGAAGTACCAGCAATTTAAATAATTTAAATTAATTAAAATTGAAAACTATTAAAGAAAAGTCGCTTCCAAGATTGTTAATTAATTTGAGCCAAGCATATATCCAAGAAAGATTAATGATGTTTTTTCTTATAATGAAATTATTTTTTGTCAAAGAGTGATAAAATGGGCCAGCGAGGAAGTCAAAATATATTGACAAAACGTCTGGCCCATTTAATAAAAACTCTGTTTTTAATTTTATCCAATTCCCTACTATTCCTGTTAATAATATTAATATATATCGATAGAGATTTTCTTTAGGAGACGGACTGGTATAAATATGCAATTGGATGTTGATGAAAGCAGTCCACGGTGGTTGTAAAAAATAAGACTATAGAGGTTTTATTATTTTGCATTTATTTGTTAAACCGACGTTTCGGAGATTTATTCTCTCCTTCTTCAGGGTAACAAAAAGTCAATGAAAGTAGTTCAAAAAATAGTTACTTTCTGTCTCCTTTGACAATGCCAAAAAAACATTATAAAAATTATTTTTCATCTCGAATAGAAAACAAAGTAACAAGCAATTGATGATCCATATGTTAATCCTGAAGAAGGAGAGAATAAATCTCCGAAACGTCGGTTTAACAAATAAATGTAAAATAATAAAACCTCTATAGTCTTATTTTTTACAACCACCGTGGACTGCTTTCATCAACATCCAATTGAATTTTAATATATATCTTTTAATTAGGTAAAGCAAAAAAGTACCGAGCAACTAACTCTAGGTCCGCCTTGTATTCTATAAAGAACTACTGGATAATTTAAAAAAAAAAAAATATAACCGACTTCAAAAAAATTAAATGCAACGAATAAAATAATAAAACTCAAAAATAAAAAATAAAATACACTAAAAGGTATAAAATAATTATCTTATTTAGTTACAACTAAACGACGAAATATTAACATGCAATTACTTTTTAAAGTCGGTGCCAAACATATACATTTTATGAATCGCACTTGACGGATAGTACGTTTGGCGGGTAGGCTCGCTTATAGGTATAGTTTGTTTAGCTCCGACTTCAAAAAGTAATTTCATGTTAATATTTCGTCGTTTAGTTGTAACTAAATTAGATAATTATTTTATACCTTTTAGTGTATTTTATTTTATTTTTGAGTTTTATTATTTTATTTGTTGCATTTAATTTTTTTGAAGTCGGTTTTATTTTTATTTTATTTTTTTAATTATTTTTATTTTTCTATTTTTAGAGATGTTATTAATAGTGACTTAATATAATACTTTGCATGCATCTCTTAAGAGAAAGGGTCGGGCGAATGAATCAGAAAATGATAATAAAATTCAATTCATAAATATAGAATTTCTAGAAACGTTTGCGGGTTTTAAATGAACGTTTTAAGATTGATTTTTTATAAAAGATTTTATTTATTATAATTTCGATTATTTGCTCATAAGAATGGATATTTAGGTTAATTCGTCATTGATCATATCATCAGAACTTGACCAAATTAATATGGGACCACCCTCTTTCCAATATAAAAATAATCATCGAAATCGGTTCATAAATGAAGAAGTTATGCCTAAACAAACATAGCAAAAAAGGTCCAATATACCAATGAAAAAAAAACGGGACCAATCGGAAACCCAATGCAAAAAAAATCATCAAAATCGGTTCACAATTGGCGAAGATATCAGGTAACATAGACAGGAAAAAAAATTCAGTCGATTTGAGAACCTCCTCCTTTTTTGAAGTCGGTTAAAAATAATAAACCTAATTAGATCAGAATAAGATAATTTGTGAAAATTGTGTATAAAACGGTATGTGTTCAGTGTGAGGGTGAATATAGGATATATAGGGTACATATTTTGATAGTGGAGGGTGGTCTGCGCACACCTGGACAGGCCAGCTGGAAGCGAGAACACTTCAAATAGCTTTAATGGATTATAAATAAAGCAAACCGAGGGGATAACGAACCTTATAGAAAAAAAATAATATAGTAATAGTAGATTGTTTGACATGTAAAGATAGTTTAGCAAAAAAGCTAAATAATATACGACCGTTAGTGTTGAAGAGCAGATTTTTTCAAGACTTCTAATTTTGGTAAATTGATAATTTTTTGTCTGTGAAGAATTTAAACTAAAAATCTGAAACTTGGTGGAAACGCCTGGCTTAATAATATCAAATTTGGTGCCAAATTCTACCTCATCAACTTATTCTTTCCAATAGTTCTTTATATAACGATTTTTTAATTTTCAAAAGCTGGAGATTATATAACTAAAAACCCAATATTATATCAGTTTTGAAAAAAAAACACAAACATTTTGATATCAGAAAGAACTTTATACGACCTTTTATTCATATGTACCTACTCTTGGGTGTCGAATCTGCACAAGAAAAATATTTCCAAGTTCCTTTTTTTTCTGAGAGTCTGGATTTACGAGACTCATGGTGATTAATAAAATAAATAAATAAATACGAAAAAGAATCAAATCATAGATGTTGTTTAAATAATACTTCAGAAGGTTTCACCCCCTCAGGCGTCGAACCCGAGCGCCAAGCCTGATATCAGGGCAGTCGGCATTACCCTTAAGGCCGGCTGCTCGGATAGCAGGCATGGCGCTCGGGTTCGACTCCTTAGGGGGCAAAAAAACCTTCTGATATAATATTATTTAAAAATATCTACCAACAACGAAGATTTGTCCTTTTCTTTTTCGTATTTATTTAAATAAATTGGTGTTGTTATCGTCCATGTTAAAATTTTTTCTTATATGGCTGGTTATTGGAAACTTGAATTTTGAAATAATTGAAAGTTAAATTTTTAAAAAGTTGCAACGTTTCGTGGTATATTTTTCTACTTATTCAGGAAATCTACAAAACAATTACAAACACATGAAATCATCAAACAAAATATAAGTAAAATTTTTTATACAAAATTTACTTTTAAGCGTAACCTCCTCATAATAAGTAATACCTATATATGTATATGGTCTAATGAACTAAATATTACTTATTATTAAGATTAAAAGTAAATTTTATTTATATTTTGTTTAATGATTTCTATTCTTGTAATTGTAGTAATTGTTTTGTGGATTGCCTAAAGAAGTCGAAAATATACGATGAAACGTTGCATCTTTTTAAAAATTTAACTTCCATTTATTTTAAAGAACAAGTTCCCGATAACCAGCCATATAAGAAAAATTTATTTAAATATTTAAATAAAATTGTTGAAATAAGGCGCCTCCGCGAGTTAGTTTTTATAATCTTTTAAATTTTTCAAGAAATATAAACTGATGTGGCCATCCACATGACTTTACCATATACACTTGGGTCCTCTCTTATATTTAATTAAAATAATTTATAATTATTTACGAAAGTACCCCTCCTCCTCTTAATTAAGGGCCTATTAGAAATTAATGATATTTTCTTTTAATTATGAAACTATTTTTTTAGAAATATCCCCTTTCTTCGATTTTTGTTTGAAAATTTTTTTGACCCTCTCACGCTCAATTTCACATAGTAAGCCATTTTCATAAGATCGTATACTCGTATAGAATTCATGTGCAAAATTTCGTATTTCATTAAAGTCTCTAAGACTACATGAAAAAAATAACTCACTTTTTATTATAGGTTCATTTTATGGTATATTACATTTTTCTCGATTTTTTTTTAGTTTGAAAACCTTATAATTTTAATTTTTACCCCCCCCCCCCCTTTCATTTTTGTTTTGATTTCAACCAAAATTTAATCAGCTCTTAATCTAAATACACCAAAACTACATGAGAAATTTCGTTTTGATATTCACACTAGTTTTTGAGCTAGTGATTCTACAAAAATTTAGAACGTACTTAAGTCCTAACAGACATTTTGGTAAAACAATTAATATCTTGAAAAATATAATTTTTTGGGTGTTCACTTATTAGGGCTTTTTTGTAGACCAAAACGCCATGGTTTCGCCCAATTTTTTTAATCAAAATAGTTTCAGCCGTTTTTTAGTATGTCGAAAAAGCAAAGCAAAAAAAACACTTTTTTCATGCACGATTACAATACCTGACCCTACCCCCCTGTATGGTAAAGTAAAAATTATAAAACATTCAAATGCTGGAATTAATTAAATAAATAATGGTTAAATAATATATCAATTTCTTAGGATTTTAAAAAGATGTGATAAAAAACTTTATGAAAATGAAGCTTTCAAGTTGTAGGTACTGATGGAAATCTGAGATAAAGCAACATGGTCAGACAGCTGTGCTCTCTAACCGTCCGTCTGATGCGTTGAAATTGGTTGTACTAATCCTATCGGTTCGTAATAACAATAATAATACACAATCATATGTATTTGGGCCCTCCTGGTTTTCTCTTTGTTGGTTTTCCTCTGATTGTGAGGAGCTGCGCTCGTTAATTCGGTAGCGCTTCTCTCTTGCAGACATACAGACAGACAGACAGACATCCAATTGGCTGCGGCTGCTCTTGCAGACGAAATAGTTGCGTGTCTTCAGTGCTGTTCATCTATTGAAACGGCTCCTGATCATTCACCTGGCACACGAATTAATTCCATTCGTTCCGGATTGGATATTTTCGAGTTCAACAACGAAGGGCAGCCACTCCAATTGCAGATATACACGGTTATACGGGCATATTATATTCAAATAGGAAGAAATAAATTGATCATCTTCTCCAATACCATGCAATCTTATTAAGTACAACCCAATGATCAAAAAAATTACCCAAGAATTTGTTTTATTGAAATGATTTTATTTTACCGCGAGTAGCAGAGTTATATAAGTATATTGAGAAATCAATTAGATTGTTCTCTGCTTGATACAAATAAATATATACATATGGGGCATTCAACGCCAAATCGGACGTTTTGAAAAATTTTAATTTTTGATTTCCTTCATTTTTACTTTACCATTCAGGGTATGGTCAGGTATTGTAATCATGCATGAAAAAAGTGGGTTTTTTTTCCTTCTTTTTTTTCGAAATATCTCAAAAACGGCTTAAAGTATTTTCATTAAAAAAATTGAGCGAAACCATGGCATTTCGGTCTACAAAAAAGAATTAATAAAGGAACATCGAAAAAATTATATTTTTCGAGATAATAATTGTTTTGTCAAAATGTCTGTTAGTTAGTCTGTCTCGTTGTTATTCTGTCTGTTAGTCTGTGCGTTACCAAATTTTTGTGGACTAGGTAGCTCAAAAACTAATGTGAATATCGAAACCAAATTTCATACGTAGTTTTGGTCCATTGAAATTAAGAGCTGATTAGATTTTGGTGCATATCGACCCAAAATTAATGGGGGTGGAGGGGGGTTAAAAGTTAAAAATCTAGGCCATTTGAGCAAACTCAACCATATTTTGTATATATAATCAGTGGGACCCCAGAAGTCTAAAATGCAAAAACTAACCGCCCAAAATGGAGTGGGGGGTCAAAAAATGAAAATCTTGGTCATTTACCAAACTCAACCAAATTTTGTATACATAATCAGTGGGACCCCAGAAGTATTAAAATGCAAAAACTAACCCCCCTCCTACATGATTATAAATAATTCTAGGGGCCAGGTTGTATGGTAAAGTCAAGTGGATGGCCACATTAGAAAACGTCAGCTTATTTGACATTTTTTAGTATCCATCAAAACTCTTCCTGGAAAATTTTTAAATTTTTTGATCACCGGTTTAAAAGATATCGAATTTCGATTTTACTCATACTTCTTCAAAAATGGTCCAAATTCAATTTTTTTATTTTATTTTTATTTATTTTTTTTTTATTTTTGTTTTCTTAAATACTTACTTTTTAGAAAAAAATACAAAAAAATTATTTAAAATCTTTTTATATACGATTTTAAAGTTTGAAAATTTTAATCTTGTTTTTGAAATTGTATGTAGGTACCTACTCTTCGATTTTTTGATAATTTTTTATTTTAAACTTGTATTCATTCTACAAATTTTAAGACCGGTTTGATAGTGGGCCAAAGATAATTACTATTTTTTTAGATTTTTGATTTTGATTTTCTTTCAACAAACTAAAATACTAATTATTTATTTTATACACCTAATAACGATAAAATTTAAAATAATTCAAAATAATTCAATACCAAAAATTCCAAATATTTCTAATTAAAAAGATTTTTTTAATTTATTTGATATGATGGGAATAATTTTTAGAAATGGATTTCCAAAGGTATCCAATTTGAAAATGATTGGAAACCGCTGGCGTAGATGATAACATTCCACCCAAAATATTGTATTTTTATTGATTAGAGACTAAATTCTTCAGCCATTTAATGTTAGTAGTGAATCATATCACAAGCAATGAATAACTCCACATTACTGCCCTATCTCCATTCATTGCTCCTCTTCTATTATTTCTTTATTATACTTTATTATTATCTTCAAAAAAATCCACTTTCTTTCCTATACATTTCTTGTTGGGTGGAATAATATATTCGAACAATAATATCCGAAGAAGACGATTTCACTTATCTGAATGTTTTCCTATGAGTCACACGTGCCATGCATTTGTCATTCAGTCAGTCACTCTCGTTGCTGACTCAAATGGTTCAATTCTAAAAGGGGAATGGAACGAATTGACAAAACAAAAGAATTTCTACTCACTTATCATTAAGATGAAATAAACCAAAAGAAGATAGTTTCTTACATTATTAGGGTGCCCTAGAATAATAAAATGAAACCCTATTAGTGTAACTACAGTGGCTGTTTGTCATAGCATTTTGTTGCCTGAAAACTAATTAAGATATGCAAACTTGAAATTTACATAAAGGGATATCATTAAAGTTGTTCTCTGTTTGATGCAAATAAACATATACATATTAGGGGGGCCCTTATTTTGGGTATTTTCGAATTTTTACTTGTGCAAGGGCTCATATGGTTTGTAATAAATAAAAAAATATCCCCCAAGTTTCAAGCCCCTATCTCAATTTTAACCTGTGCCTTAGACCGATGTAAGATTCCCATCTAAATAACATGGGGTTTTTGGCATAGAACGATCAATTTTTTTATTCGGGCCAAAGCAATGGTTTAAAAATTTGAAACTCTGCAGACTTTATCCTTATAATATTAGCTACCCTTCAGAATTTTTACAGATTTTTAGCTATTATAATTTTGGAATCTATAACTTACTAACACTAAGATATGCCAATATTCAGATTTACGTTATTTCGTCATTGATCATATCTTCAGAACTTGACCAAATTAATATGATACCACCACTAAGGAACCCTCTTTCCAATAAAAAAGAATCATTAAAATCGGTTCATAAGCAAAGGGAAAATAATTGGGAATATGGGATGCCAGACATTTAGAGAGGTCACACAGCTGGCGGGGGACAGAGTCAAGTGGAGACGGATTGTTGCATCAAACCAGTCTTAGGACTGTATACTCAATGATGATGACATAAACAAAGAAGTTATGCCTGAACAAACATATCAAAAAAGGTCCAATACCAATGAAAAAAAACGGGACCAATCGGAAACTAGACTGAACCCAATGCAAAAAAAATCATTAATATCGGTTCACAATTGGCGAAGATACGAGGTAACATAGGCACACACAAAAAAAAAAAAAAAAAAATCAGTCGAATTGAGAACCTCCTCCTTTTTTGAAGTCTGTTAATAAAATAATAATCATTACTCCAGTATTTTACCATGAGTGGAACAAAAACAAACTTAAGCCTCGTTATCATCTGGTAATCATTGGTAATTATTATATATATTAGCTACAGAACCCTCCAGCCGACTCGCACTTGGCCAGTTTATTATTATTATTGATACTAACATTCTATGTATGATAGATAATAATGGTCCATTGACGACAGACGGCTTTTACATAGCAAGCGAGACGATAAATTTGGTAAGATTAGCATATAAATCAAATTGAAATTGATGTCCTTTGAAGCCTTTAAAGAGGGTTTTGTAAAAATGTCGTGGAAAGATGATTCTTCCATTATTTTTCTGTCAGGGTAAATCAGCAGAGTATTTATTAACAATTTATAAAGAGAGTTTGAATTGAGTTAAATCTGTGCGGAAAAATGTTTTTAACTTCACAAATTATTAAGATTTTATATTCTAAAAAACATTCTTTCTTTTTAACCGACTTCAAAAAGGAGGAGGCTCTCAATTCGACTGAATTTTTTTTTGTCTATGTTACCTGATATCTTCACCAATTGTGAACAGATTTTGATGATTTTTTTTGCATTTGGTTCAGTCAGTCTAGTTTCAGATTGGTCTCGTTTTTTTTTTCATTGGTATTGGACCTTTTTTGCCATGTTTGTTTAGGCATAACATCTTTGTTTATGAACCGATTTCGATGATTCTTTTTATATTGGAAAGAGGGTACCTTAGGGGTGGTCCCATATTGGTTTGGTCAAGTTCTGAAGATATGATCAATGAAGAATTAACTGAAATATCCAATTCTTATGAGTAAATAGTCGAAATTATAATAAATAAAATCTTTTATAAAAAAAATCAATCTGAAAACATTAATTTAAAACCCGCAAACGTTTCTAGAGAATTTCTATATTTATGAATTTAATTTTATTATCATTTTCTGCTTGGAAGATTCAATGGGAAGAGGTGAGGAATAAAACCAATCGACTTGATTGGGGAATAATGGAATTGAAATAATTATCGGAAAAGAGGTTTTTTTATCTAATTAGATTTTTCCTCTTATTAAAAACAAGGACTATAGATAAATAAGGACACTCGATGGTGGAGAAGTAATCTCCGGAATCGAAAGCAAAAAAAAAATACAGTGTATACATTAATTAATGTAAAATAATTGGTTTAATAAAATTTATATCATTTTCTGCTTGATGATTTGGACGATGGGATAGAGAACCAATCGACTTGATTATGGAATAATGGAATTGAAATAATTATCGGAAAAGAGGTTTTTTTATCTAATTAGATTTTTCCTCTTATTAAAAACAAGGACTAAAGATGAATAAGGACACTCGATGGTGGAGAAGTAATCTCCGGAATCGAAGCAAAAAAATACAATGTATACATTAATTAATGTAAAATAATTGGTTTAATAAAATTTATAAATTTATTTATCATTTTCTGCTTCATTCGCCCGACCCTTTCTCTTACGAGATGCATGCAAGGTATTAATTAAGTCAAAATAAAATACACTAAAAGGTATAAAATAATAATCTAATTTAGTTACAACTACACGACGAAATATTTACATGAAATCACTTTTTGAAGTCGGTGCTAAACAAACTATATAAGCGATTGCTAAATTGTATCTGCCCTTGTCTCTGCAGCATATGTCAACACTGGGCGCACGCTGGTCTTATAAATGCGAACATATATCTGTTTCGCCATATTAAATTGTTCAAACACCCGTAGCAGCTCATAGAACCAAAAAGGAAATAAAGTATCATCAAACACGCAAATTCGAAAATGTTTAAATATTTTATAAAATGATAATTGGAATATTTATCTGTAATTTCCTAAAGGTTGAATATAACATTGATAATGAAGGTGTTGAAGCTTTTACTTTTGTGATTGATTTGATTTAGAGTTGAAATTTTGTTAAAATAACGAATAAAGTTAATAATAATTATTTATTGAACACGAATAAATAATACAATAAAAAAAAACTACGACGTTCAGATCGATTTATTCTGCAATCGATCTCAAGTAAGAGCATCTACTCCTGTTAGAGCTGTTGATTAAGTCTAAAATCAACTGGTGTCGGCGAATAAGAATTTCACTTTGGGGGTGTAGCACACACAGTATGGGTTATGTTATTTCCAATCTTCTAAAAAACTCACTAGCTCTTACTCAATAAATTCAAATAAGGCTAATAAAATACTCTCAAGTTGCTCAGCGCAGTTTCACTTCAAAAAAAATTATAATTGAAAGTTTTGCTTGCAGAATTAAATGTTCTTCAAATGTTGAGTAATAGGTATCGCGAACGCGATGCTGTGCGTGTGCATGTATGGCGAACACGAAGGGTCTTCGACGCCAGTTCTTTGCTCCATGCAGTCCATGCAAAAGGCGTCACCTTATTAGGCCGGCTGCACTCTCGGCTCTTGAGTGTTAAGCTCCCAGGCGGACCTTGGCCAAGGACAGCCGAGGTCCCTGGCCCCCCCTGGTCCCCTCTTCAAGCCCCCGATCCCCTCACTTCGCTTCTGTCCATAGAGAGAGTGCTGGAAAAGATGCTAATGCACTGCCACTCGGCTAGTGCAGTCAGTCCCTCTTCGAGAAATTCTATTTACGGAGCGACCTACTTCCGATTCACACCAGATTAGCCCAATTCATTAATTCAAATCGCTCTATTCAGAGACGAGGCGATTTTCTCTCAAGCATTCGAATACTAATATGAATTAAATTAAAATAATTAGAAAAAAAGATTGCTACAAAATTCCGATGTTTTTTTTAAAACTAAAATTGGAGGAAAAATATGGCTTTGTTAGGGAGTTTTTATAAGGGGGGTGGGCAGCCGGCCAGCTTATTAGCCACCACAAGGCTTTAATTTCGGTAATCCGATTAGAGATCTACTAACTTTTTAGTAGAATTGACAAATTTTGGAAGTAATAAATAATTTATTGAGTAATACATAAGTGATGCCTCGTAATAATACAGTTTCGGTTTTTCTAGGGGGTCCCAATGAGTTATGTAATCTCCTCCCCTAACTATGTCCATGAGGAAAAAGTGAACATTTTTTAATTTCCCAGTTCTCTGATAATTTTACAGATGTGGAATCATTGCATTCCATTACATTAAATGCTAACGCCCCCCGCTAAGCTTAGAAGTGTCCTAATATAATAATATATACTATATATATTTATCTAGATTAATTTGTAACACTTAGAGAAATTTCTCTAAAAAAAATTGCCTAGAATCGAACCGACGAACTCTTGAACTATGGTTATCAGCTCTAACCACTAGACCAATGTCACATTAATATTTATATCTTGATTTCTTTTACTAAAACTATATATTAGACTTTGTGTCTAGATAATATTGTATTCATTTGAACTCGAATGAAAATGAAATAACACCAATAGATTTTAAATTAAGAAACATTAAATATATATTAATTAACGAGGCAAATTTGAAATATAATTCTCAGCTAGGATTTTAAACTGATGGCTCCAATCGATTTTCATTAACCAGGCAAATTTGAAATATATATATTCGAATTTTGAAATGAAAGACTCCAATTCATTTTAAATTAAGAAACATTAAATATATTGATAATTGTTCCTCCCCCCCTCGCCACCTCAAAAATTAAAGATGCGAAACTTTTAAGAGACGATGTATTTTCGGTAGTTTACGGGTATACATTTGGAGTGTGGTTTTTTAAGAGGAATAAAATTTTTGGACCGAGACGCTGCCCGCCAGGGCACCAGCCCGGAGGGCCGAGCTTCGAGGGCGTGCCGAAGGCACGCACGAAAAGTTCGTAAAATATATAATAATCTACTCAAAATGAATTTTTATTTTTAATTACTTTTTTATTCATTACAATAGAAATTAAAAATCTAAATATGTTGTTAGATATGATTAATTTAATGTCAGAAGGGTTAATCATCACCTTGGGAGTCGTACCCAAGTGCCAAACTTGCTTTCGGGGCAGTTGACTTAACCCTAGAAACGGCCCCTTCGGACATATAGATATATATTATGTCATTTAAGAACATTTTACTCAACTTATAAACAATTCAAATGTAAAATCTGGCTGGTAATTGAATGAAATTTACTGTGAAATGACGTATATAATTTTAAGATTAAAATTGTGTGAATTTTTAATTTGAGAAAAAATGGCGATTAGTGGCTATATTTTCATCAAAGTGTTGCCGACAAATCTAAGGCCCAGTATCAAAGATTTTTTTAGAAATAGTTTGGGTTTTTAATATATAGTTTGGGCTTTTTATATATAACGTATAGGTAAAATTTTCTATTTTCTATCTATATCAGATAGATATCGCCTCTAGCGATAAGCAAACTAATCAGAAAGCAAGTTTGGCACGTGGGTTTGATTTCTGAGAGGTGATATCCCTTCTGAGATAAATAGAACATATCTAATTAAGTTCTTTGATTCTCAGCCCCAAATTTCTTGATATCAATTTGATGAAAATACTACTGATACTAGTGATTTTAGGTTTTTAAAAATTCTTGATTTAAAAAAAAAAAAAAAAAAAATGAAAAATTAATGTTAATCTAAATTCAAACCCCTTCATAATCGATCACAAACCCAAAGGTTGAAAATTATTTTTTCTTTACCCCGGGGCGCAATCACAAAGACAATTACCTACTAGTATATATTAAATTAAATTATAGAACAACGAAAAGATCGAAGTTCCCGGGTTCGAACCCCGGATGATTCTTTTGTCTATAATAAAAAAATATTTTCTTTGTTCAATAATTTTATTTAATTAATGTTAATATTTTTGGCTTATTAATTTTTTATTTTAAATTTTTTAGTCTTAAAATAACTTGAAAATTTAAAATTTCTATCCTATTTAGTTTACCAGCTAAAAAATACTCTAACAAACATTGTAGCAACCCTAAAAAAAGATAAAATAATATTTTTTAAATAATTTTTTTATCTCTGTTGATTCTTATAAAGTCCCCTGAACTGTTAAAAATTTCTTATATAATTTTACTATAAAAAATGACAAGTTCGGCCTCAAAACTTTACATACGACTATTGAATACTTAACAACATATTTTTTAGTAATAAGTATCTAATTAATGCAAGAAAAAAGTAAAGTTACAATTTATTTTTGTATTTTTGCAATGAGCTAATTTGATTTTACCATATAATATAGTAATTTTATTTTTTTTACTATACGCAATCTTGTAAATTTCCTATCTATTTGTATTGTAAACATAATGTAGTAAAACAATTTTTTTTAATAAAGTTTAGGAAAAGCGGTGTTGGTTTATAGTGAAACATATTAAACACAGGAATTATTTAACGGGTTATAGTGGTGTTTCACAAAGAGGAAATAAAATTAAAAAATTGAAAAATCTTTTAAATTATTTTGGAGATTTTTTATTTATCTCTATACATATTTCGGGCTATGAACCCTTCATCAGGAGGTTTAACAGAAAAAGAGTTTATATAGATAAATAAAAAATCTCCAAAATAGCCCAAAAGATATTGAGCTCAATTATATTCTAATCTCCCAAGAAGAAACATGAAGAAAAAGACATTATATATTTTTCAAAATTTTCTATGTATAAATCTTAATTTGTAACTAATTTGAAATATTTGTGATAGACTGATGATGAAGGCAATGCCTTCGAAACTATAGTCTCTAGAAATAATTAAAAATTATTTTATTTAAAAAACAGAAGACTCTCTCATTTTATTTTATTTTTAACCTAAAATAAAAACAATTCTGTTACCATCGACAGTGAAATCTTTTATTCAACTAATAATTTAAAAGATTTTTTAATTTTTTAATTTTATTTCCTCTTTGTGAAACACCACTATAACCCGTTAAATAATTCCTGTAAATAAATAATTCCTGAATTTTTTTTAACAGTGTGCCAAGTGAAAGTCGTGTGATTCGCACAGTGTTTTAAAAGTTTTAAGAAACAGTGTGCCAAATTTCCTATTTATACAGACAGGACTAGTAATCCATAACCTATATACCCGAGAGTAGTATGTTCCAAGATAGGCAACTTGTTGAACGGCTTTAGTCGCCTTGAGTGTTATTGCCTGCCTGCTTGACTAGGGCTAGAAAATGATGTCAAGATCGTGGATGTAGAGATCTTGATAATAATCCGACACGGAGAGAATAAGGCAACCTTTTAAAACCTTACTTTTAAAGGTCGCTTCGATTTATTCAATATTATTTTATTCGTTTTCAATATAGAGTTATATCTATATAATAAAAATGAATGTTTTTATTTTATTCTTTTATACAAAAGTGTTGGATATTTGTTTCCTTAAATTTTTTCTAGAATATTTTTAATGTTGAGATTTTAAGGATTTAGGAAACACTTTTGAATTTAATTCCATAAAATTTAAGAAATTAATTCCGCATCTCTTAAAACTGGGGTGCCCCCCTAGCTTCATGACTCACTCTATGAAAATGAAAGATTGAGACCACAGGGGGGACCCTTTGTATGCATTTCAGATTTTTTCGAGGGTGTCAAAGTTAAATTTTTTCGATTTATATCAAAACAAATACCGAATTTCGTCTCTCTAAATACTCATCTATTAAAATCTGTAAAAATATCTTGGAAATTAATATTTTATTTTTCTATTTAAATCATTTCCTCTTGGAAACCAATGGCAACCTACCAAGAGTATAATTGTCTAGTAACCTCTCCAAACTAGCCGTTCGGAACCGTTAAAAAATAGGTCCCGTATATCTGTGTAAAAACAGCTAAACACACTCAGCACAGGTATATGTGGAGAGAAGCCGAAACGTCAGAGAGACCTGATATGGCACTTAAAAGAAGAAGATTTAAATCAAAGATTCAGAGGTCACAGGGCGACCTTTGTATTCATTTCAGATTCTTACTTTACCGTACAGGTCAAGTATTGTAAGTACAAGTCAGGGTATGGTCAAGTATTGTAATCGTGCATGAAAAAAGTGTTTTTTTTTCCTTCTTTATTTTCGAAATATCTCAAAAACGGCTGAAACTATTTTGATTAAAAAAATTGAGCTAAACCATGGCATTTCGCTCTACAAAAAAGCTCTAGTAAGTGAACATCGAAAAAATAGTATTTTTCGAGATAATAATTGTTTTGTCAAAATATCTGTTAGTCTGTCTGTTAGTCTGTGCGTTAGCAAATTTTGGTGGACTAGCTAGCTCAAAAACTAGTGTGAATATCGAAACCAAATTTCACACGTAGTTTTGGTCCATTGAGATTAAAAGCTGATTAGATTTTGGTGCATATCGACCCAAAATTAAGGGGGGTGGAGGGGGTGTTAAAAATTAAAAATCTTGGCCTTTTAAGCAAACTCAACCAAATTTGGCATACACAATCAGTGGACCACTAGAAGTCTAAAAATGCAAAAACCAACCGCCCGAAATGGGAGGGTCAAAAAATGAAAATCTTGGCCATTTACCAAACTCAACCAAATTTTGTATACATAATCAGTGGATCCCCAGAAGTCTAAAAATGCAAAACTAACCCCCCCCCTTACATTATTATAAATAATTTTAGGGGCAAGGCTGTATGGTAAAGTCAAGTGGATGGCCACATCAGAACACGTCAGCTTATTTAGAGGGTGCCAAAGTTTCTCCCGAAACCTTTGGATTTTAAATAGGCGTTTTAAGATTGTTTTTTATATTTATATTTATAAAACAATAAAAAAATTTCAATTAATTTTTTTATCTATATATAGCTACTCTATAAAATTTCACTGACCAGATTAAAAGAATCCTTTAAATGGATAAATCCTTTTAAGGGGTACATTGAGCAAATCATCTAGGAGGGTTGGCAAACTCAATGCTCTAGGTATCTACCCTGTGAATGGCACATTTGCAAAGCTCAATATTCCCTCCCCCTTGCACAAATAATATACAAAGGCATTTTTTGCTCTCCACATAGGCAGAGAGACATTCTTCTATCGAATGCACGCGAAATTAAATTATCAGTGGCGTTTAAAAATCATCCTCTCTTTGATAATTCTTGCAACCCATTGGCTTCCAATTGATGTTCCCTCTCTCATTTAAAACGTTCTTTTCTGGATGATTGGACAGAAAGGGTGCTCGAATTAATCCAGGCTAATCAATGCTCTAATTGAAGAGGAAATCTAATTAGTCAGATTATTTGAATTTCGAGAGTTATTAATTTGATAATAAAGGATAACTTTTTGAATATGCCATATAATTATAATGAGGGATAATTTTTTAAAGGGAAGTTTTATACTATATTTGAGTCCAAGTGAACAAATAATTTTATTTTTATTACAATTCACGCAAAAATTGAAGTCTTGTTCTAATATATAAATAAGATTAGATTAACATTTTTAGAATTTTAGAAGGTACGTAGGTAATTAGCGAAGAGCGTATTTAGCCTTGAAAAAGTTTTTACTTTTTACTCCAATTTAGTTTTGAAATTCTTATTGGTTTTTGAGATAAATTTGACACCCCCACACGCTCACACAAAGCCGTACCTAGATATGGTCAGGGGAGCCGCTGCCCCCCTAGACGCAAAGTAATTCTTAAAAACTTTAATTCAAATAAAGAATCTATAGATACTTAGTGAAAGGCAGTGGAAAAGCACCCTTGTGAAAAATTTCCCTAGGAGGATACTCTCACAGGAATTGAGTATGGGACTTGAAGAAGAAAAAGATAAATATAATTATTTTTTTATTTAGGATTTTTTTTAAATAAGTCAAGAAAAATAATTTCCCAATCAATCAGGACTTTTATTTCATAAAAAATACAAAAAGTTTAATTTCACAATGAATGAAGTATAATTTAAATAATTACATTAGATTTATTTTTTAAATTCCATTCATTGTAAAAGGCTATAACTTGGGAAAGTAAAAGTAAATAATGAATAATTTTAAAGGATTTAGAAGTGTCGGTTCTAGGTGAAACATTATAAGTAACTTATGAGGAGAATTTTCTAATATAATATCGAGTGAATCAAACTCAAAAAAACATACATTTGTTTTAATATTTCCTTTTGTGAAACCTAACCTAGAAAATTCTCCTCATAAGTTACTTGTAAATAATGAACCTCTGTAAATTTATGACTATTAATTTTACAATTCTAGAAATTATTTAATATTTATGAAAAAATTTCTTTCATATAGTTAATTTAGTTTTTCTAGAATTTTTTAAAGTTAATTAATTTGTAATCCAGAGTTCCCCCTGGGCCTTGCCCCCCCCACCCCCTCCCCAAAAAAATCAAAAATTTGGGTTAGTACGCCTTTACCGAAACGTACAGATTTTTTAAAGAAATCACCTGATTTTTCATTTTACGATTACTCTAATTACATTACCTAAACTACGGTGAGTTGAAATTGATTAAATGACCCTTTTTTTAATCGACTTCAAAAAAGGAGGAGGTCTATTCGACTGATTTTTTTTTGTGTGTCTGTTACCTCATATCTCCGCCAATTGTAACCCGATTTTGAAGATTTTTTTGCATTGGGTTCAGTCTAGCTTCCGATTGGTCCCGTTTTTTTTGCATTGGTATTAGACCTTTTTTGTTAGGTTTGTTCAGACCTAGCTTCTTTGTTTATGAACCGATTTCGATGATTCTTTTTTTTATTGGAAAGGGGGTATCTTAGGGATGGTGCCATATTAATTTGGTCAAGTTCTGATGATATGATCAACGACGAAATAACGTAAATCTCCAATTCTTATGAGCAAATAATCGAAATTATGATAAATAAAATTTTTTATAAAAAAATCTTGTAACATTCATTTAAAACCCGCAAACGTTTTGAGAGAATTTCTATATTTATTAATTGAATTTTATTATCATTTTCTGATTCATTCGCCTGACGCTTTCTCTTACGAGATGCATGCAAGGTATTATATTAAGTCACTATTAATAACATCACTAAAAAGAGAAAAATAAAAATAATTTTTATAAAAAAAAATAAAACCGACTTCAAAAAACTTAAATGTAACAAATAAAATAATAATAACTCAAAAAATAAAATAAAATGCACTAAAAGGTATAAAATAATTATCTTATTTAGTTACAACTAAACGACGAAATATTAACATGAAATTACTTTTTAAAGTCGGTGCCAAACATATACATTTTATGAATCGCACTTGACGGATCTTACTTAGTACGTTTGGAGGGTACGCTTGCTTAAAGATATAGTTTGTTTGGCACCGACTTCAAAAAGTAATTTCATGTTAATATTTCGTCGTTTAGTTGTAACTAAATAAGATAATTATTTTATACCTTTTAGTGGATTTTATTTTATTTTGAGTTATTATTATTTTATTTGTTGCATTTAAGTTTCTTGAAGTCGGTTTGATTTTTTTTTTTATAAAAATTATCTTGTCTAATATTGATCATGAATTGTTTTTGGAAATCGTATTTTGAGTGCCTCTGACTGGGCTTGCATCCAGTCGCCCTTGGCCTTACGATGGCTTGAATGGGGTTGTTTCTTGTTTGCCTGGAGACATGATCTGGGGTAGATGAAGGGATTTTCCAGGCAAACAGATCCCCTTCTGAACTGCAAAGGTGATCCACGCCCAGGGGGCTTTCTCTTTGTGGGGGAGGATTGGCTGGACTTGAGGACTAGACCGTCGCAGCCCAGACATTCGGGTCAAGCGGGGGATTTTTGTTGAACTCAAGGCGGAGCTTTCCACCTCTAATGGCTTCATTTTGTATTGCCAATTCAATTAACATTTGAGAATATACATTGCTCGAATAAAAATAAAGAAACATTATATAGTAATAGATGAACTAGATTTCTAAATAACCCAAGGTAAAGTACTTCAAGTCCACGACTTGTTTCTCGCTTCAATTTACATATAAATCAGCATTACTTACAAGTTTGAATTCAAAATCGTTGTATGTTAATCTAATTTTAAATTATTTTACGTATGTTTTCAAAGTACAAATAAATCATTTTAAAAGTGGCATGGATTAAGAGGTTGGCATTCATGGACATGAATTATTAATTAATGAAAAAAAAACTCTTGCTGAGAGTAGCAGGCTGTTCATTTTTAAAGAGTAGATCAAAGAGGGTGTAGCAAATATCTCGACGTTAGAAAGCAATTTTGATGTAAGTATCTCGAAAAAATACGAATATCACTTTTATATCAAGAATCAGAAAAAATTGCGTCGAGTTCTTTGTGTCTCCAGAAGATGAATTTTCATTTAGATACAACGTTCAAAATTTTTAAATTTTTTCCATTGAATGTACAGATAAATGTAAAAAGATCATAATCCGCTACTTTTCAGAATCAAAAGATAAGCCAAAATTCCTGCAAATATATATGTTGCAGTAAAAACCCGTTTTTTAGTAAGAACGGGTTCTTACTAGTTAAAACGCGTTTCACTGAATACCTTTGTGGCAACTAGAGTTTACTGATGTTGGTTGAGTTTGGTTCAAAGAACTAAAATCTTCGATAGATTTTTGTCCTGTCTTATTTTGGGTGTTTATTTTCAAAAATTTTTAAACAAAAATGTCAAAAATTACACGTTCTACAACTTTGCTTCTAATTTTTGATATTTTCTTTTAAAAATTTTTGAAAATAAACACCCAAAATAAGGCAAGGACAAAAATGAAAGATTTTAGATCTTTGAATCAAACTCAACCAACATCAGTAAACTCTAGTTGCCACAAAAATATTCAGTGAAACGCGTTTTAACTAGTAAAAACCCTTTCTTACTAAAAAACGGGTTTTACTGCAATATATATTTGCAGGAATTTTGCTTATTTAATTGAATGTAATGGAAGGCAGCCCAGAGGTAGTGAGGAAAGAAAACATTAACACATATCAAAATAAGGTGTAATTTATTGGAATCCTTCCTCCTTTCCTTTCAAACCGACGTTTCGGAAGATTTTTCCCTCCTTCTTCAGGGTCTATAAACCAATATTACAAAATTATAAAAACCAACCCCGTTTTTATAATTTTGTAATGTTGATTTATAGACCCTGAAGGAGGAAAAATCTTCGAAACGTCGGTTTGAAGGAAAGGAGGAAGGATTCAATAAATTACACCTTATTTGATATGTGTTAATTTTTCTTTCCTCACTACTCTGGGCTGCCTTCCATTACATTCAATTAAAATTTCTACCAGTCCGTCTCTCTCCAGAGAAAATTTCGTTGCAAAAAAATTTTGGCTTATCTTTTTAATTCTGAAAATTAGCGGATTATGATCTTTTTACATTTATCGTACATTCAATGGAAAAAATTTTAAAATTTTGAACGTTGTATCTAAATGAAAATTCATCTTCTGGAGACCCAAAGAACTCGACGCAATTTCAAGTTCAAAAATGAAGATATTGGACCCTTGAACCAAACTCAACCAACATCAGTAAACTATAGTTCCCACAAAAGTGAAACGCGTTTTAAGTAGTAAGAACCCGTTCTTACTAAAAACTGGTTTTTACTGAAACATATATATAGTAACATTTATACCACAAACAATTTTAAATCGCTTTTTAACTCCTCTATAAAGTTCCATTTTTTATTACTTTCCATTCACTCTTTCATATTTCCATTAGGGGGGTCATTTTCTAGGAGATTAAAATTCATAGAGAGAAATCAATAAGGTAATTTATTTGTTAGAGACTATAGTTTCGAAGGTTCAACCTTCAACATCAGTCTTTATATTTAGAAATATTTTATCTTTTATTTGTCGTGGGTTCAAATAGCTGATTGGATACCTAGTAGTTATATTTGTTGTTTGGTGGTCAATAAATAGTTATAATTAATCATGTATATTTTAATTTGCATCAAGCAGAGAACAATCTCAATGATTTTTTTTGGAATCAACAATTCTGCTACACTCGGCAAAACAAAATCTTTTCAATTAAATTAAATTTCATTCAAAATCAACTGGTGTGTGCATCATACGACTTTCACCTACAATCTCCTCTTCTTCGAAATTTTAATACCAATTTTCCTTTTTAAATTAGTTCCCTTATTTAGTGTTTTAATCAAGATAAAAAATAGTCATCACAAAACTTGTAATACTTGTTAAGCAGAGCGATTTTTTAAGAAATATATTTTATTTTTTTATTTATTTATTTTATTCACACTGCAAGAGGACTAATTTGAAAGGAGAAAATTGGTAGATGATTTTGAAGAGGAGATTGTAAGTGAAAGTCATGTGGTGGTCACATCAGAATCTTCTTTATTAAATGCAAGAGTCAATTTTGATTTATTTTACCTTTTTTAAAAGTTTAAATTAATACAAAAAAATATTAAAAAGTAAGAATCCTATTAATGAGGATGTAATACTTATTTTTAGGGTACAGTTTATTTATGAGAGATTATGAGTATATGCATAATTAAATTATTATATTTATGATGTGATCTCTCAGTGAGTTGTTGATTTAAGATGATTAACAGTGGGAATTCTCGTCTCCATCATCTAATCTGATTCATTATGTAATCTAAATCCTTTGTTAAATGTTCTATGAGAATCCGAGTTAATTTTAAGAAAATCACGTTTTACTCTCCGCAGAAGAAATGAGATCAGAGATGACAAGAAGATAGACATGGAGGTTGGAGGGGGAAAGACCAAGCCAATTATTTAAGAAAGTAAAAGATTAAGAATATCCAAAGTACAACTTCATTCAAATGAATTATTGCATTTATTAACAGCATGGGAAAAATGTGTGACATGTATTTTTTGGGTATTAATCAATTTTTTATCCATGTTTCGATTTGAATCTTGTAAAGATTGACATTTTTTTTTTTATAATTTTGATTTTACTTGGTACACTCGGTCTTAAACCTTGTACTCCTCGGAAGCAGGAAAAGCCTGGTATAGAATTTTTCTTTATATGGCTATGATTATTGGGAACTTGAACTTTGAAATAATTGGAAATTAAATTTTTTAAAAGTTTCAACGTTTCGTCGTATATTTTTCACCTTCTTCAGGTAATGTATAGTTCATTAGACCATGTCGATCACGCCAGAACAATGACATCCCTATTTAAAAACAGACAATCCTCAACAAGGCTTAACTAATACAAGTTACAATATTAATGAATAAATAGGGGTCGGGGTGGCCGAGCGGCTAGCGTAACAGCCTGCGAATCAAGCGGACCCAGGTTCGAATCCGAATTTCTTCTTATTTACATGTTTTTATTTTATACGTAAAATGTTAAGTTTTTTTTTATTAGTTATATGCATAGTAACTACTCTGTGATCATTAGAATTGAATTGAATTTGTAGGAATGTGAGTTTTGAATTTGTTAATTTATTATATGTATAAATAAAAAAATTGCATATGTATGCATGTTTTTTTTGTTTTTGTTTTTGGGGGGGGGGGGGGTTAAGTCATCGTGTCCGGGCGAGACTTAGTTCTGAGGTGGCAACCTTAATTACATCCGAGGAGGTTGAGATTAAAAATTGCCTGAAGAAGACGAAAAATACAGACGAAACGTTGGAACTTTTAAAAAATTTAACTTCCAATTATTTCAAAGTCCAAGTTGCCAGTAACCAGCCATATAAGAAAAATTTTTAGCATGGACGATAACAACACTAATTTAATCTAGTACCTATAGAATTGATGCTTTGGTGATCGAGTTGTTTATTGAAAGAAAAGCTTTTGTTTAAATCACTTAGATTGCAGATTTTTAATGAGATCTCAACGAAATGCACGACGTTTCGACAGCTAAAAAACTTGAATATAAAATTCTGCTGGGCATTGAATGGAATTCTCAGTGAAAGCGAATTTATCAATTAAAAAAAAAACTTTTAATCATAGGCAATTTATTATATTTAAATTTATTAGATGGTTAGCTCTTCCCATAGCTGGGGCTGCGAGTTTTGGAAAAGCAAATTTTTAATTTTTTTTCGTCCAATTCAAATTTTAAATTAAGTTGAGTTGCTTAATTTTTGATTTGTAAAATATTTGAAAATATCGTATATACTATAATTCATTAAATAAAAGAAATAATGGAATCGGATTTATCATTCTTATACCAAAAATTAAATATTATTCAAATAGCGCTTTCTTCTATTCTATTTTTTTTTCTTAGAGATAGATAATAATTTTCCATCCAACTTTAATATTAAAAACACATAAGTGAAAATCGAATAATCGAAACTTACCTTGTGTAGAGCAGAAGCCGTCTTCTAGCGTCCTGGAATCTCCAGCTAGACTTGCCCACTGCTCATTCTCAAATGAAAAATAAAACTCGCTCATTTATTCCTATCTATTTCTTCGAACCATTTTATCTAACTCTTCGTGCGATTTAATTTTTTATAAAAAGCACCAAAAAATTATTTATTTAAATATACATATTACAACCAAATATCTAATATAAATATACATATTACAACCAAATATCTAAAAAGACCCAAATCATTTATTCCTCCACTAAAAACTCACCTAAATTCCTGGGCCAGAACAAATCAAGAAAAGGCCGAAATGTTTTCACAATACCTGGAAGATACATTCAATCCTTTTCTCAAACCTGTCCAAATTCTGAAAATCTTGAAATTGAAGAATTTTTATCATCCCCAACACAACTATCTCCACAAATTCGACCGTTTACAGTAAAAGAAATAGAGAAACTCCTAGAAAATGAGCCAAATAAAAGAAAATCACCCGGATATGATCAGATTACGATAGAATTGCTTAAAAGACTGCCCAAAAAGGAATTTCTTTTATAACAAAAATATTCAACGCGATATTAAAAACCCGTTACTTTCCTGTGCAATGGAAATTCGCACATATAATCATGATCCTAAAGCCAGGGAAAAAGGATTCTGAAGTCACTTCATATCGACCGATTAGCCTGCTCCCACAAACCTCAAAATTATTTGAAAAACTTATTCAAATCCGACTAAAGACCGACGTCGAAATGGACGAAATAATTCCACACCATCAATTCGGATTCCGACAACAACACTCGACATCTGAACAGATTCATCGAATAGTCAACATCATCCAGACAACATTAGAAGAAAAGAAGATCTGTTCTGGTATGTTTCTGGATATTAAACAGGCATTCGACAAAGTGTGGCATGAAGGACTCCTTTATAAAATTAAAAAACTCTTCCCGGATCAATACTATTGGATTTTCAAGTCATATTTGCAAGATAGATATTTTCAAGTTAAAATAAAAAATGATTTCTCGAGTTACCATCAAATTCATTCAGGAGTTCCTCAAGGAAGCATATTAGGGCCACTACTTTATACAATATACACAGCGGATATCCCAATACTGGATGACACTTTTATTGCGACCTACGCTGATGACACAGCTATACTTGTCACCGGAAATGAGCCAGAAACAGTATCAATCCAGCTCCAAGAACAGCTAAACACACTACAAAATTGGCTACACAAATGGAGAATTCAAGTAAACGAGCTGAAGTCAACCTACATCACCTTCACAAATAAACAAATTATAAGCCCACCTGTTTACTTGAATTCCCAAAATATTCCTTACAACAACAAGGTAAAATATTTAGGCTTGCATTTAGACTCCAGACTCAATTGGACAAATCATATTGATACAAAACGTAAGCAATTAGAACTTAAATACAAAAATATGTATTGGTTAATTGGAAGAAAATCGCAATTGTCATTAAAAAATAAAGTTCTATTGTACAAAACAATATTAAGGCCAATCTGGTCATATGCTTGCCAATTATGGGGTACAGCCAGCGAATCGAATTTGAGCAAAATCCAAAGAGTCCAATCTAAAATTCTTAGGGGTATAACCAACGCCCCTTGGTACATAAGAAATGAGTCCATCCACAAAGACCTTCTTGTTCCCTCGATCAGGAAAGAAATTCACCGCGCATTCATAAAGCATGTAAACAAATTGGAAAATCATACAAACCCATCAGTCATCAATCTTCTCGACAACAGTCAAACGATAAGAAGACTGAAGAAAAATCAAATCACATCCTAGACATAGAAGACCGCTACCAACAAAATAATTGGGAAAACAAATACTATTAGGAAGGTCTTCAATGAATGACTTGCCCTATCACGAGTTGTGTAAATGAATTGCGTGAATGAACCGTATGAACGAGAGTGTGTTTGTATTCTTTTATCAATTTTACTTATAGATACATTTTGTAACTGATTGTAAAAAAATGAAAATAAAAAAAAAAAAAAAAAAAAAATATACATATATCAGTGACGTGCGGTCCATGGATGCTGTGGATAAACGCATCCCTAAAATTTCAAACATTTAGGCCGGTTGAATGTCGTAGCAAATGCTTTTTACCATCTACCCTGTGTTAGTGGTAAAAAGCATTTACTTTGCGACATACAACCGGCCCTTAGAGTATTTTCATAAAAATTCAGGAGGTTCTTTAAATTTTCAAATTATTAACCGTTATTTCAAAAATAAATTGTTTTGAAAAGTATGTAAGTATATTGGTTCTCGAAATGAAATAAAATTGATGCATAATTTCAAGGGGCAATTAAAATGAATGATTTTCCGAAAAGGGTGCTGATAGAAGGTTTGAAGTCCCTGCCAGGTAGGTATAGCTTCCAGTTCAAGCATGTCAAAGACAAGTCCTGGCGAGTTTTGGTCGAATAAAAATTATTCTCGCTGAGAACCTATTAAAATAGAAATAATACAAAAAAGGAATAAATAAAGATGATTCGGGAATCTTAGGAAAAATCCATTTCTAACAACTATCAATATATAAGATATATATAATATAATAACTTAGAGTGCTCTAGACAAGTCATAGCTTGCTTATAGCAATAGAATTTGGAGCCATTTATATTTTTGGACGTATTTCCAATTTTATTACTTGTTGATGATGTTGATTATGATTGGTAAAAGACGAAAATTAAAATAATGGAATTATTTCGATAATTTAAATGAAAAATATAAACATTCGGAACAATTTATAATTTTTATAAAATCTCAATTAGAGATGGTAAATAATAACCCAAAAGAAACTATACAAACTGTTATACATTTTAAGATGATTTAAGAAGTAACTAGAAAATATTTTCTTATAGGACAGGCTGATTCATTGTGGAAGATGGTGGAGTTGAAGTCACAAGATTTAATTTTTGACTCCTACCCTCACTCACACATAGCAGTATCCGTTTGGGCCGAAGATCCCAAAATATATTTTTAAAAAATCTAGTGTTAAAATTGAAAAATAACGAAAATGATGCTGTATTCGATGAAATTTGCAAAAAAAAGCGAAAATTAAAAAATAAAATTTCAAAAAATGAAGGGTACTTTTTTGAACAGCATCCCCTGGTTGAAAAGTCACTAACTGCCACTGATGTACATTGCTCTTTGTCCCCATTTCATGGCAGTGATTAAGGAAGGAAGCGTCGAAGATAACAAACTTCAAAATTTCCGGTTCAAAAATGCAGAAAATATTTTTTCAAAGATTTTATTGAAATTTTAATGTGTTGTCATGATAAAGGCACAAACAAATAAACTATATGTGTTTTCAATTTCATTAACTTAATCAATTTATTTATATTAAAACCCACTTATAGCTTATTAAAATAATTATATAAATAAATACAAATCTTTAATACAGCAATCTAGAAACGTTTATTAAAAAATCAGACATTTCAATATAAATTATTCCTACCCCAATGGAAATTTGAAAAGTTGAAAAAATAGTTTTTTTTAAAAATCAATATAAAGCAACTGTAAACAAATAAATTTTTTGAAAATAGACACAGATACAGATTCCTATTTTAAATTTTTGTTTTAATTTATTGATTATGAAGTTCTAAATAAATACATGTTTACAAATAAATACAAATCTTTTATAAAAAACAAAATTCAAACGATTATTAAAATAACAAACGTTTCGAGGGAAATTCTCCCTTTATCTATGAAATTTTTAGGAAATTTGAAAACATAAGAAAGGAATATAAATTAAGCAACTATATAAACAAATAAATATTTTGAAAATAGACAACGATACATATTATCTTGGAGATGAAATTATCTTGAATAAAAATAAAAAATATAAATATTTACAAAAAATTATTTTCCTTAAAAACTTTTGATAAATATTAAAAAAAAAAACAGTTCATATTTGAAATATTTTGTTAATAGAATTTTTGTTGTTTAATATTTTTTGATCATTTCTAAAATTAATCCTTTTTTTTCTAATTTCTGCTCTTTATCTAAAAATCGGAAAAATTTTCCAATCCTAAAATTTTTTATAAAGATCAGAAAGATTAATCTGAGAATCTGAGAAATAATTGAAATTTTAAACAACAAAAATTCAATTAACAAAAGGTCAAATATATCGACTTAGTTTCTAATATTTAGCAAAAAATTTTAGTGAAAAATAATTTTTCGTAAATATTTTTATTTTTATTCAAGTTAATTTCATCTCCAAGACAATATGTATCAATGTCAATTTTCAAAATATTGATTTGCTTATAGTTGCTTTACCATTCCTTTCAATACCCAAAGGTAGTTTTACATTAACAAAAAACAACAACATAAAAGTCTCCGAAACATTTATAATTAAAGAATTAAAATAAAAATTCTAAATGACATTTTAAGAATTGAGCAATCTTTTAAGGGTTTATTTTTTGCATTTGTGGCTGAATATAACATCTTAGTTCATACTTTATTTAGCATTTCGTCTTCTCTTCCTTTTTATTATTCAAAACTCTTCTCGTAAAAATGGTATTTGTGTGTTTTTTGTGAAAAATAAAAATAAAAGCATTTGACCCAGACTAAGCGACCCAACTCTTTTCATCTAAGTTCATTTTGAGGTCTAAGACAGCGATTTATTTATTCATGGCAAAAATATTTCCGTTTATTCTTGTCGAGGGTATTGATATTTATATTTTATATTCTTTAACATAAAATTATTTGAAGGGGATAGCTCAATCAATCCTCTTCAGATAATGGACGCATTTAATGAACGCGCAACAGTTGAGAGCCAACACATGTAAAAAGCGTCGATTTCCTATCTCAGTGATGGCAAACCACTGTCCAGTCACTTTGTGACCCACCACTCATATTTCAATGACCCACTTCTCTTGCAGACACATATACCCAATAATGTCGAGTTATGCTACTGTAAAAAGAAAAAACATTTTAAGTATGTGAACCGCGAAAGTTAAATAATTTATTTCAATAATTTCTGACTAATAATTCTACAGATCTAAAAATTATATTTATTATTTTTTAAAAAGGAAAAATTTAATTGAGCACCCGACAGGATTCGAACCCGTCACTTTCCTATTTAGCCTGCCTAGGAATGCGTTCACCAAATACACCACGGATGTCGAGATGGCTCTAAGATAAAGTGACCAGACATCCCTCATTTGAGTTTCTTGTCCCACATCGAAAATATCCCACAAAGTGTCCCACTTTGGACAATCTTTTGTCTTGTGGATTAAAAAAATTTATATTTATTAATTATTTGTATTTTTGCAAAGCCTCTGAACGAGGCCCCATGTATGTTTTGTAAAACCGTCACGTGGTAAAATTCTACCTAAATGAATACTACAATTTGTGACTTTGATTGAGACCAAGGGTTCCGTAGTCTTTACCTGATGATCCTTTGAAGCCACTCTTGGCGCGAGACTAATCCAATACTCCATCTGCTTCGCATAGGAAATTGGCTTGCTCCTTTATTTAGTTATACCCTTAACTGATCTGGAAATTCAGTTGTATAAATACCAGGGGCTCCCATAATACGAGATGTAGCTTTTAAATGACGGGATTGTCCTTAGAAACGTTGAATGCTATATTCCAATACTTGTGAGGAATTTTGTAACAATATATCACAAAATGATGAATTATTGAAAAAAGTTATATTTCATCGGAAAATTACAAGTGATTATATCTTGATTTGTTATGTTGATGTTTTAATTTTATCTATGACTGATTTTATTCCATTATGGTTTGCAATATATGATAATAAAATAATTATAAAGATACAGATTCATGTCCCACATTCCATTGTTAAACATCTGGTCACTTTACTCTAATTAAAGTAAAGAAAATTTGAAAAATTTAAGAAACTTTTTAAAATTTGAAAAATTTAAGAAACTTTTAAAAATTTGAAAAATTTAAGAAACTTTTTAAAATTTGAAAAATTTAAGAAACTTTTTAAAATTTGAAATATAATATATTAGGTAAATTTTCAAAAGTTTCTTAAATTTTTTCAGAAATTTTCTTTACTTGATTTAAAAATTTTTCACCAAGAACCCACACCATTCTCCCTTAACAAAACTTTAAGTTGTAATGTCATCCTTCCTTTTTGACGGATTTTCTATTAAAGCATAATTACATTGATTTTAGATAAATTTACTTTAGTACATTAATTTTAATTTTTATTTAAATAAGTGAACCGCGAAAGTTAAATAATTTATTTCAATAATTTCTGACTATTAATTCTACAGATCTCGAAATTATTATTTATTATAATTGAATGTAATGGAAGGCAGCCCGGTAGTGAGGAAAGAAAAATTAACACATATAAAATAAGGTGTAATTTATTGGAATCCTTCCTCCTTTCCTTTCACACCGACGTTTCGGAGGATATTTCCCTTTGAAAGTAAAGGTGGAAGGATTCCAATAAATTATACCTTATTTTATATGTGTTAATTTTTTCTTTCCTCACTACCTCTGGGCTGCCTTCCATTACATTCAATTAAAATTTACCAGTCCGTCTCTCTCTAGAGAAAAATTCGTTGCAAAAAAATTATTTATTATTTTTGAAAAAGGAAAACTTAACACTTTTTTATCAATCAGTAGAGATTGTGGTGTTGGTGCAAGGTGAAACATCTTTAATAAAGATAGGAGTAAATAAATATTTTATTTAATATGGATTTACTATGAGTTGGGGATACTAGGTCAATTTTATTTCACATTAAAATTAAAAAATTAAAAGATATAAAATTTTTTCTTTTTCAATATATATATTTCGGGCTATCATGGGTTGATAGCCTGAAATATATATATTGAATTAAAGAAAAAATTTTTGTATCTTTTAATTTTTTAATTTTAATGTGAAATAAGTGACCCAGTATCCTTAACTCATAGTAAATCCATATTAAATAAAATATTTATTTACTCTTAACTTTTTTATCATTTAAGAATTTTAAAAGTCTTCGTTCATTATTGAACGATAATATCTGAGAAAAGTTTGAGCGTTCTATAGAATTACAAGAAAGTACTTCTGACAGTAGCAGACTGGGCATTATAAATTATATTTAAATAGTAGATACTTGGCAACTTATAGCAGTGATGACAATAATAATTTAGGAATTTTTTCTGCTACTTCCACTTTCTAATGAAGTTCAGGCTTCAAATTCTGAAATTATTATTAATTTTATAGTGGATGGACAAACCCGAAAGAAAATTTAATAGGTAGCATACTAAAGCCTCAAAAAAAGGTGCGAGTTTGTTAAAATCCCAGATGTGAGCTTGAATCAGTTCCAGTGAATGGCTCATCAGAGACCCTGTGAAACTTTTTATTTATGGGTCCCATATATTTCTTTTTAATTTTTTTCTAATAAAACTACTATTTTCTCTCTATATTTGATTTTGAGGTGAAAAACTTTTGTGGACAGTTTGCGTGTGAGTTCACTCAGGTGTGTGCTTTGACCCCGGCAAACTCACCTGCTTCTTCAAGGACTCAATTTATCAAAGATAATGTTAAAAAAAAGCAATTTCGTGTGAAGTAACGCAGATAAAAAGAACTGAATCATACAAGAATGTGAATTTTTAAAACGAAATTATAGAGAAAATTATTGCACACAGCATTATATGTACATTAATAGAAAAATAGAAAATATTTCTTGGATATTAATGGAAATAAAAAATAACAAATTCTTGATTGTGTTTAATCTCCAAGTCATGATGACGAGATTCTATATCGTAGCGGCTGATATTCAAGCTTAATGAAAAATTAAAAATATATTTGTTAAAAAACAAATAAAAAACTGAAGATGAAGGCCAAACCTTCAAAACTAAAGTCTCTAACAAGTTGCAATGGTCACAACCAGTGGTGTCATAGGAAATTTAGCACTGCCAGAACACTGAAATTCCGGGGGGGGTCCTGCTTCGCATATAATAGATAAAGTAAAAACAGTGAAGATGCCAAGCCTTCAAAATTAAAGTCTCTATCAATTTAAATTACAAACTGATAAAATTTACACATAACGTGAAATACAGGAATTATTTAACGGATTATAGTGGTGTTTCACAAAGTGGAAATAAAATTGAAAAATCTTTTAAATTATTTTGGAGATATTTTTATTTATCTCTATACATATTTCGGGCTATGAACCCTTCATCAGGAGGTTTAACAGAAAACAGTTTTCTCATAGCCCGAAATATGTATAGAGATAAATAAAAATATCTCCAAAATAATTTAAAGATTTTTAATTTTATTTCCACTTTATGAAACACCACTTATAATCCGTTAAATAATTCCTGTGTTTAATACGTTTCACTACAAACCAACACCGCTTTCCTTAAACTTTATTAACGTGAAATAGTTTTCCTAAAATTTAATTTTTAAATTAAAAAAAAATTCTATATAATTTATTAATAGCAGTTGAAATTTTGTCTAAATCACACATAATTAATTATAATTATTTTTTGAATAGGAACAAATAATACAATATAACTGCGACGTTTCGATCGGTTTATTCTGCAATTGTTCTCAAGTATGAGCAGATGAGCACCCACTTCCAAATTAAGCCGATCGAAACGTCGTAGTTATTTTGTATTATTTGTTCCTGTTCAAAAAATAATTTTTTTTTTCAAGATTCTAAGATTTTAAAATTATAATTAATCGAGGGGTGATCCGCGATTGTAGGTAGGTGTACACCTCTTTGGAAGTATTTTGGAAGTACTTGGAAATATTTGGAAGTACTTGGAAATATTTGGAAGTACTTGGGAACATTTGGAAGTGCTTGGAAATATTTGGAATTACTTGGAAATATTTGGAATTACTTGGAAATATTTGGAAGTACTTGGAAATATTTGGAAGCACTTGAGAACATTTGGAAGTACTTGGAAATATTTGGAAGTGCTTGGAAATATTTGGAATTACTTGGAAATATTTGGAAGTACTTGGAAATATTTGGAATTACTTGGAAATATTTGGAAGTACTTGGAAATATTTGGAAGTACAAGTGGAAGTAGGTGTACAGCATATTAGGTCGCGGTTCACCCCTCGTAATTAATTATTAATTAATTATGATATATCACTGGCATCCATAATGAGTATTAATTAAAACAGGAATAGCAGGAAATTGGACAATAAATAAAAAACAGAGTTTTATTAAATGGAGCCAGACGTTTCGTCGATTTATTTCGACTTCCTCAAGTGGCCCATGGATCAATTCTCGCATTCCATACGCGAGAAACATCTTAATCTTTTATATTATAGCTACAATATATCTTGGCCTCAATTATTCTACAATCTTGAACTTTTTTCTCTGTTAAAAGGAGAAATAAGTTCAAGATTGTTGAATAATTGAGGCCAATAAAGGTATAATAAAAAAGATTAAAGATGTTTCGTCCCATAGTTGTCTTTTGACAAAGAGTGATAAAATGGGCCACTGAGGAAGTCGAAATGAATCGACGAAGCTTCTGACCCATTTAATAAAAACTCTCGTTTTTTATTTATCCAATTCCCTGATATTCCTGTTTTAATTAATACTCATTATGGATGCGAGTGATATACCATAATTAATTACATTTGATTTAAGCCAAATTTCAACTCTTAATAAATTTAATCACAAAAACATAAATTTATTAATATTTTGATTTAAATTAATGGCTTTTAATTTGGACATAATTTTTTTTTTTTTTTAATTTAATTTATCTCCTTTTTTAATCGACTTCAAAAAAGGAGGAGGTTCTCTATTCGACTGAATTTTTTTTTTTCTATGTTACCTCATATCTCCGCCAATTGTGAACCGATTTTGAAAAAAAAAATTGCATTGGGTTCAGTCCAGCTTCCGATTGGTCCCGGTTTTTTTTCATTGGTATTAGACCTTTTTTGTTAGGTTTGTTCAGGCCTAATTTCTTTGTTTATGAACCGATTTCGATGATTCTTTTTTATTGAAAAGGATTATCTTAGTAATGGTGCCATATTAATTTGGTCAAGTTCTGATAATATTATCAACGACGAAATAACATAAATCTCCAATTCTTATGACCAAATTATAATTATAATAATTATAATAAATAAAATATTTTATAAAAAATCTTAAATCATTCATTTAAAACCCTCAAACATTTCGAGAGAATTTCTATATTTATGATTTGAATTTTATTATCATTTTCTGAGGATGATAGATAGGGTGAGATTGGGGTGGGATGGATGAGGAGCGAATGGGAGGAATTAACCAATCGACTTGATTGGAGAATAATGGAATTGAAATAATTATCGGAAAAGAGGTTTTTTATCTAATTAGATTTTTCCTCTTATTAAAAACAAGGACTAAAGATGAATAAGGACACTCGATCGTGGAGAAGTAATCTCCGGAATCGAAGCAAAAATACAATGTATACATTAATTAATGTAAAATAATTGGTTTAATAAAATTATCATTTTCTGATGAGAGATTGGGATGAAGGGATGGGGAGGTGACCAATCGACTTGATTGGGGAATAATGGAATTGAAATAATTATCGGAAAAGAGGTTTTTTTTATCTAATTAGATTTTTCCTCTTATTAAAAACAAGGACTAAAGATGAATAAGGACACTCGATGGTGGAGAAGTAATCTCCGGAATCGAAGCAAAATACAATGTATACATTAATTAATGTAAAATAATTGGTTTAATAAAATTTATAAAAAAAATTATATCATTTTCTGATTCATTTGCCCGACCCTTTCTATTACGAGATACATGCAAGGTATTATATTAAGTCACTATTAATAACATCACTCAAAAGAGAAAAATAAAAATAATTTTTAAGAAAAAAATAAAACCGACTTCAAAAAAAATTAAATGCAACAAATAAAATACACTAAAAGGTATAAAATAATTATTATCTTATTTAGTTACAACTAAACGACGAAATATTAACATGAAATTACTTTTTGAAGTCGGTGCCAAACAAACTTTGCCTATAAGCGAGCGTACCCGCTAAACGTACTAAGTAAGATCCGTCGAGTGCGATTCATAAAAGGTATATGTTTGGCACCGACTTCAAAAAATAATTTCATGTTAATTTTTCGTCGTTTAGCTGTAACTAAATAAGATAATAATTATTTTATACCTTTTAGTGTATTTTATTTGTTGCATTTAATTTTTTTGAAGTCGGTTTTATTTTTTTCTTAAAATCGATAGTGTCAATATGGTTTGCCTTAAAGGTCTGAATGTATGTCTATATGTGTGTGTGTATTCCTTTCCTTGTATGGGCAAGCGAGATGGTCCATTGGCCAGGCAGGCAGTCAGGCAGGAGTGGGTTAGGGCGGTGCACAGTCGATATACTCGTTGAAGCCTTGACCTTGTGGAATCCTTCCAGCCGAGTCTTCCTTCCAAACCAGAAGCCAAGAAACTCAGATAAATCAACGTTATTATTATATTCCACTTTTAGGAAATGTGAAAGTATCAAAAATACAAGTATTTAAAATAGGTATTTTCGATACTTTTGTATTTGTATCGAAAATAATAATTTCTAAACTATTATGTATCGAAAAATACATGGTTTTTGTTTATTTTCCAGAGAAAATTTTTTCAAGTTTAACATCGGAAATTGGCAAAATGCTGTTTCTTGGGATGAAGACTCCTAAGCAAATGAGCTGGGGTCTACGATAAATGGATAAGGAAGGATTCATTTCGTTTTCAAAATTTGTGCTTTTCAGACAAAGTGTGGTTTATTTGTATGAAGTTTCCCATGCTATTCACTACATATTAAACAAATACCTCTTTACGTTAAAGGGGAGTTTATGCGGTGTTTCTCAGAAAATAAAATATTTTTAAAAAGTTTTGATAAAATTCAATATATTTCGGGTTATTGATCCAAATACGAAATTTCATAAAAATACCCCTAGCCTTTTTTATGACAATTGCGAACAGAATTTGCGCGGACAGAAAACTATTTCTATTAAAAAAACTCTTGATGAAGGTCAAACCTTCGAAACTATAATATGGGCTTTTTTTTATTGTCCTGGCGAACAATTTTAGAGGGTGCAAGAAAAAGCTCCCAAACACCTTCTGCCTTGGCTCTATCTGTGGAAGTAAAGACTAGCCAGGTCCAATACCCCCTCTCGTTCAAACTGACGGGATCCAGAGGGAACAACACGTCTGGAGTCGGACAGAATGCAGAAGCTGCCGCAGGAGGGTCAAGTTTGGCCCTCAAGTGCCTAAAGAGGCTTCACTCCTAATTTGTTTATGGTTTTTTCCCCTAGACGAGTAGCCGATCAAGGCTGAAGTCCCATCTACCCTTTCCCTATTAGTCGCCTCTTACGACAAGCAGGGAGTACTGCGGGTCTATTCTACGCCCAACCTACAGGGCTGAGAATATATCGCTTCGAAACTATATTCTCTAACAAATAAATTATAAATTAATTTAAATTTTAATGGCTTGGTGCTTACTGGAAATGTTTATTTATAATGAAGGATGAATAAAAATCATTCACTTGTTTTCAGTCATTTTAATTTAATTAAATGATAGATCCAAATATTTCTAGGGCCTACGGCAACCTCCTCCTCAGCAGCCTCGCAACCAAGACGGGGGAATCAAATATTGTCAATATAAAGTGTTAGGTGATATCTTAACCTTTGAAAAATTGTAAATATGTATACAGGGAGTCCCATATCACAAAGATAAACCATGAACAGGGGATAGACCAGTTTATATGGTCCTGAACCTAAAATTTTTTTTAATAAAAGTCATTGTTTTAGAGTTAGAGGCATTTTTTGAAAATTGTGAAAATCGTTATCTTGTCCTAAATAATGAGATGCTGTCACTACAAATTTCCACACGTTATAATTATAATATTTCATTATTCGTGTCCATGATTAATAATTAAAAGAATCGTAGGGAGTTGGACAAGACTTTAAATTAAATTTATAATTATAATAATTATTTATAATTATAATTTTTGATACGCAATCCTGAATAATTCTGCTATTGACCAGAATTCAAAATAAAACCATAAGTACACTATACTTGAGGGGGGGGGGGAGTATTTTTGCCGGACGTTTTAAAAAATTTTGATCAGCTAACTTTGAATCATCTGTCCTTTGAACATAATATGTTGTGTAATATGCCTTATATTGCAATATGTATTGTATGTTATTTGTTGAAGGAGACAATAAAAGAGTGTGTCTTCTGCTGGAATAATAAATGTTATTTATAACGAGACTATAGTTTCGAGGGCTTTGCCCTCTTCATCAATCTATTACGTTATAAATAAAATTTATAATTCCACCAGAAGACACACTCTTTATTGTCTCCTTCAATATTTAAAAATTCTACTACCCTCGGCACAAAAACTTTCAAGTATGTTATTTGATTTATTTTATTCTAAGTTGTACTCTAAATATGTCAGGGTAATATTTTTAGTTGTACTCTAATTATCTTTTATACTATGTTACTTTTGTTACCTGCTTTATGAGGCGAATCGCCTCAGAGCATCATAAGGGTGTCCCAAAATTCACGCAAGAAGTAATTTTGATAGAAAACACTGATTTTTAATTAAAAAGTGCAAATTTTTTATTGATTCATAAAGTATACAGTATAGGGTTATGTATGGAATAGGATATCGGGTAAATGGCCTCAACGGCTTTGCTGGCGCATACGCACACTTTTGTTGAAATTTTCCATGATTTTTTTGCATAAATGTGGCTCAATTTTCTCCCTTCAAGGCGTGGGTGGTCAAGAGCTTGTTGGCACAAGTTTTAGAGTTCAAAAAACTTCAAAGAAAAAAGTCTAACGGCGCTAAATCGCATGATTTGGGCGGCTAATTCCAAAACGGGAAATTACACGACCAGAAAAAGACTCATGCAATAAATGAGTAAATGAATTGTTGGAAACACATGTAGTCCACACAATATCTTGCAATTTAGAATCAAAAAACTGGATTATCATGTCGCAGTAGCGAACACCATTAACTGTTATTGCCTCTCCAGCCGCATTTTCGAATAAGAATGGTCCGATGATGCCTCCAGCCTAAAATCCACACCAATCAATGACATGTTGTGGATGCATTTGTTTCTCAATAATCATTCGTGAATTTTCTGAACTCCAATTGCGCCAATTTTGTCGATTAACGAAACCATCAAGATAAAAATGAGTCTCACCGCTAAAGATGATTTTGTTCAAAAAATCAACATCAACTTATTGTTGTTCCATAATAAATTCAACGAATTCTTTTCGCCGATTTGCTATTCCATACAAAACCCTATACTGTATACTTCATGAATAAAAAAAAATTAACAATTTTTAATTAAAAACCTATGTTTTCTAACAAAATTACTTCTTGCGTGAATTTTGGGACACCCTATAAATAAATAAACAAATAAATAAATAAATAAATAAAATTTGTAGCCACAGCATATCATTATTTAGGGCAGGGTAGCGATTTTAACCATTTTCAAACAAATGCCTATAACTCAAAAACTATTATGAGACTTTTATTAAAAACATTTTTAGGCTCAGGGCCGTCATAAAACTGGCCTATCCCCTGTTCAGGGCTTATCGTTGTGATACGGGACACCCTGTATATCAGATTATCAACAAGTAGATATCAAGCAGTTTTCGTTAAATTTGTGTAAACTGATGGGGTTGGCACTATTGGTGAGCTGGTTGTCTCCAGTGAGAAAGAAGTAGGTCCTCGAAATATTTGGATCAATCACTTAATTAAATAAAAAATTACTGGAAACAAACTGGGAGCAAATAATTTGTATTCATCTCTCATTGTAAATGATATATTTACATATTTATATTCGTTATCTACTCTAATTAAACGAGCAAAAATTGTATATTTATTTATATATATATTTGTATCTAGGTTCTATTTTGAAAACGACTCTACCGATTTTGATGAAATTCACGGGTTAGGGGGTTTTTGGGGTGACAATTCGATCTGTCACGGTCTCATCTTCGACAAAATTGTTTTTGATGGTTTTTTTCCTAATCAAATTAATTATTCTCAGGTAGACAAATGCCAATCTTATCTTAGGGATTTAAAAAAGATTCCTCTTTTCTTTTGTACCCAGGTTTAAATCTTTGTTCTCAAAGGGCTTGAACAAGTATTGTGATTGTGGTGTGTTATTGTCAAGCATTAGCTAAACCAGAACAAAGCTCGGTCTTCCAGGTATATATATATATATATATATATATATATATATATATAAGTATTTGTATTTTTTTATTTTTATTTTTTATTTTAAAAATGGCTCTCAAATAAAAATCGACCTTTTTATCAGAATTTTAAATTAAAAATAATATTAAAATAAAGATTTTAACTGAAGGAAGAAGTTACCGAGCATCGCTCGGTGCCTCCAGGTACTTATATATTTATTTACATCTATGGAAAATGGAAAACCTCATTAATTTCTCTTTATATAATTTAACTTTGTATTTTTGCTAGGTTTTCTCAGTTAGAAACCCTGAATATTTCCCCAGTGCATGTGTTTTTGTTGCCTGCAAATCGTTTATTTCTCGCAAAGGGAAATTATTGATTTTATTTAATTAAAAACATGAATAAAACTCCGCTTAGTAGAGGACTAAAATGGAAGTTCTCTCCCTCTATATTGACGACGTCCATGTTCTCTCCTTTTTGTTTCAAATAAATGCATTGATGCACTTGCACAACCTCATGGTTAATTTGCATCACGCATTTTAACAAGAACTGATTTCGAATCCATTCGGGGAACCCCCGGTGACGGCGACGACAGCCCGGACAAGACTCAACACTCGCAGAGCTCAGTGGAAAAATAAATTTAATCGCGTTTGAATCATCACTTTTCAATTTGGTCGTTACAAAAAAAAGTAAATCCGTCTTTTCTGCTTTCGAAATTGAAATCAAATGCTATAAATTGAGTTTTATTGAAGCGAATTTACAACGATAACTTATGTATTGTGAGTGCACGAGGCCTATTTCCAGCCATATTTGTTATTTAAGCCAATGGCAAAGTGAAAATAGATAATATGATTGATTGAAAACGTTTAATTTCAAATGATTTATGATTTCTTCTCAAACACACACAAAAATTTATTAATTGTTTAATTTTTAATATTGTTGGGCGTAAGGCCTTAATATATTTCGATTAATCTGAGAGTGCTGGCTCTAGTAAAATTATCTATATAAAAGAATAGAAGGGAGGTCCCCGGAGCCCCTGCGAAGGAGGGTTCGAATTTCTATCTAATTAAATGAAGTAGCGATCTCACCTGACTCAGATTAATAGTAGGATCAATTTTATTCAAAGGTTGAAGCATTGGCACCCCTCTCCCTTAAGAGAGGCTATGTTAAATTCTATATTATAATTTTTATTTTACCATACAATGTATGGTCAAGTATTGAAATCGTGCATGAAAAAAGTGTTGTTTTTTTTGTTTCTTTTTTTCGAAATATCTCAAAAACGGCTCAGACTATTTTGATTAAAAAAAATTGGACGAAACCGGGCCATTTCGGTCTACAAAAAAGCTCTAATAAGTGAACATCGAAAAAAATGATATTTTTCGAGATATTAATAATTTTGTCAAAATGTCTGTTAGTACGTTAGTTAGTAGGTTAGCAATTTTTTGTGGACGCACTAGCTCAAAAACTAGTGTGAACATCAAAACGAAATTTCACATATAGTTTTGGTGCATTGAGATTAAGAGCTGATTAGATTTTGGTTGAAATCGAACCCTAAAATTAAGGGGTGAGAGGGTGGGGGGGGTAAAAATTAAAATCATATGATTTTCAAAAACAAGCAAGAAAATGAAATACTATAATAATCAACCTATAATAAAAAAGAGAGTTATTATTTTCTTAGGGAGCCAAAATTGGGGGGGGGGTCAAAAAAATACAACTATTAATATAAGTTGTAGACCCTTTAATCGATTTGTACGAAATTTCGCATATGCACCCTATATAACCATATAACCTTATGAAAATGACTCACTATGTGAAATTGATAGTGACCAAAAGAAGAGGGGTTAAAAATATTTTCCAACAAAAATCGAAGAAAGCTGATATTTCTAATAAAATAGTCTCATAATTAAAAGGAGATAATGGGCCCAAATTAAGAGATGTGGGGTTATTTCGTAAATAATTATACATTATTTTAATTCAATATTAAATATAAGAGAGGGCCCAGGTGTATGGTAAAGTCATGTGGATGGCCACATCAGTTTATGAGTTTACCATTCAGGGTATGGTCAAGTATTGTAATCGTGCATGAAAAGTGTTTTTTTTCGATCTTTTTTTCGAAATATCTAAAAAACGGCTAAAATTATTTTGATTAAAAAAATTGAGCGAAACCATGGCATTTCGCTCTACAAAAAAGCGCCCTAATAAGTGAATATCGATAAAAATAATATTTTTCGAGATAATACCTAATTGTTTTGTCAAAATATCTGTTAGTTAGTCTTATTGTCTGGTTGTCTGTTAGTCTGTGCGTTACCAAATTTTTGTGGACGAGCTAGCTCAAAAACTAGTATGAATATCAAAACCAAATTTCACACGTAGTTTTGGTCCATTGAGATTAAGAGCTGATTAAATTTTGGTGCATATCGACCCAAAATTAAGGAAGGTGGAGGGGGGTTAAAAATTAAAAATCGAGGCCATTTGAGCAAACTTAACCAAATTTTGTATACCAGTGGGCCCACAGTAATCTAAAAATGCAAAAACTAACCTCCCTTCCCTACATGATTATAAATAATTTTATTAAATATAATTGAGGGGCCAGGTTGTATGGTAAAGTCAAGTGGATGGCCACATCAGAACACGTCAGCTTATTTTGATTAGCAATCTAGTAACTTAAATTCTGTTAATTTAAGGATAAGGAGGCTTACACACACAGAGAAATAAAGAGAAAGATGATTGATTTGTCAATATATATAAAATTTATTAAAGATTTTATATAAAACAAAGTTAAGAAAAGCGAAATGAATCAACAAAAATGATTTATAATTAAATAATAAAAAGAGAAAAAATATATAATATTAATGAATTAATGCAAATAATTATGTTCAGAGGAAAGCGGGAATCTATCTTGATTCTGCTTCTTTGCAAATATCAGTCAGGCCAATTTTTACATCAATGTTTTAAAAACCTCTTCTGTAAATGTTACATAAATTGACCAGACTAATTTGATTTCAGTTCACTGTTATGACTTAAAGAAATTTTAAATCTTTATAATATATGAATCTTGATATTTATTTTATTATTTTATTTTATTTATTTATTTTTTTTGTATTACTAAGCTTTCGTACTTTTGTTTTGTATAATTTTCTTCTTCGTTTTGTTTGTGTTTTTTGCTTAATGCATTATTTTTTAGTTAATAGAGTAAAGGTGTGTAGTTTCACAGTGAATGAAATAAAACTCAAAGAGGTTTATACAAACTCAATATATTTCGGATTATTAGTCCATCATCAGGAGTTTACTCGTAAACTCCTGATGATGGACTAATAATCCGAAATATATTGAGTTTGTATAAACCTCTTTGAGTTTTATTTCATTCACTGTGAAACTACACACCCTTTACTCTATTAACTAACATCATGTTTCACCTAAAACCTACACCACTTTCCATAAGTAAAACATTATTTTTTAATTTCTGTATTTTTATGCTGCTTTGTTGCGCTCTATCTGTAAATTGTGAAATACTGTAGAATAGGAGATTTAATCGATAAATTAATCAATAATCTTAATATTGATGAATTAATTGAATATATTATTAGATAATGGTCTTAAAATTTTCCAAATATAAGACTTCCTATTTATTTTGAACCGAGGGGTGAACCGCGACCTAATATGCTGTACACCTACTTCCATTTGTACTTCCAAATATTTCCAAGTACTTCCAAATATTTCCAAGTACTTCCAAATATTTCCAAGTACTTCCAAATATTTCCAAGTACTTCCAAATATTTCCAAGCACTTCCAAATATTTCCAAGTACTTTCAAATATTCCCTAGTACTTTCATATATTTCCAAGTACTTCCAAATATTTCCAAGTACTTCCAAATATTTCCAAGTACTTCCAATATTTCCAAGTACTTCCAAAATACTTCCAAAGAGGTGTACACCTACTTCCAATCTCGGATCACCCCTCGTTTTGAACTATTCTATTTTATTGCATCTTCTTGCATTCAATTTCATAAAAAATTATATTGAAAGTGAAATTGTTTTTTTAATGCGATTTTTCCTGTTATTCGTGTGAGTGTGTAGCAAGTGTTGGAATGATGGATTGTTTAAAGAACTTTTAAGGGAGAGTTTTGTATTGGGGGTCGGGTTGAATGGGCGGCACAGGTGGGCTGCCCCTTGAGCCTCCCCGGTGTGTCAAGGCGTTCGGGTGACCCCATTTCTGACAGAAATAGAACCTTCGGCCGATTCTTGCACCTATTAAGAGAAGGCTGAATATAAATACGACTGGGAATGCGATGCATGACGTCACGAGTGACTTCAGAGGGGACCCCCCTTCGTCCCCCGTCCCCTCTTTACTCTATAGTTTCCCACATGAGGAAAAAATTTCCAAATTAAGCGATAATAAAAATTGATATAAAATGTGCGTGTGTCTGTGTGTGGATTTAATACGAGGTTTTTTTGTTAGGTATTCGTGGATCGTGGTGCCCGATAAGCCCCTGCACGCCAGGCTTGGATTGCAGAGGTGGTAAGCCTTAATTTCAGTAGGAGTAGTTGCGTGTCTCGTAGGTAGTTCATCAGGCATCTCATTCATCTGCGTCTGTCCCTCTGTCTGTCCCACAAACACACTCACACTCACCCCCATTCAACAATAGAAAATTCCTTTTTCATTCATTCTCTCTATTTATGTAAAATTTTCTATTCTATTTTTATACATTTTTATTATAATTTATTATACCTTGGATGAACATCTTCATCGCTTCCTTATCAGGACCAGAAATCATGAAACCCCACTAATAAGTGCGCCTGAGTTCCCAACCCTCTCTTGAAATAAAGTGGACATTCGGTGTTTTTTCTTTATAGTACAAGATCCTCGACCCGCACCTATCGAGTTTCCTGATGAAATTAATATTTTATTAATATAATAATAAACAAAACTTGATAGGGTCGACATCCAATTTCTCTGCATACCTATTTTTGATAAAAAATTAAATAAAATAAAAAAAATTAATTAATTAGCAATAAAATTATCTACATTTTCATATATAACAATAAAGGAAAATCTATAACTTCAAAATACTAATTTGAAGTTACCTGTTGATACTCTGTCTACCTGGACTTATGGAGGGAAAAAAGATGACGACCAAACTTTGGCATTTTATATAAATATTTTACTCTCGATTGGTAATTGGTATTTATCCGCAAACTCGATAACTACATTTATGAAATAAAATTAACAACTTTAATTTTTTTATTAAAAATAGCTATGCAGGGAGATTGGATGTCGACCCTATCAAGTTTTGTTTATTAATACATTATATTATCAAAATATTAATTTCATTAGGAGACTCGATAGGTGAAGGTCGACCTAAGTCGGATCTTAGACTATTGCCATTTTATCAAAACGTAATTTCACATATCGACGGTCTAATTCTAATACCCCGTATTTACAAAAAAATCGAAAATATTTTTTTGATGTCAAACTCTAGCAGACGTCGACATCTTCGGCAATAAAAGCCCCATATCTAAAAAAAAATTGTATTTATTCGATTTCTCTCGTTTACTTAATTAATATTTTTTATATACAATATCTGCAATAATTAATAAAAATTTTCACTAAAATTAAAATAGTTCTTGTAATTTAATAACAAAAAGATAATAATAACTTTTTGAATATTCAATTTTCATCTTTGGGTCGAAAACAAAAAAAAATCCTCTAGTTCAGTTGGATTTGTTGGTTACGGGGTATTAGAATTAGACCATCGATATGTAGTTTTTCTGTATTGAGATTAAACGTTAATGAGATTTTTCTTGAAATCAAACCCAAAATTAAAGGTGGGGGAGTTCTTCAGAAATTAAAATTACATAATTTACAAACTACACTGTTAAAAATCCCTTACCTAATTTTACTATACAAAATAAGAAGTCCGGCTTCAAAACTTTTTAAGTAAAATTATATACCAGCATTGTAATCTTACAACATATGAATTTTTTACTAATACAAATCTAAATAATACAAGAAAAAAGTAAAGTTACAATTTTTTTGTATTTTTGCAATGAGTTAATGTGATTTTACTGGTATTTTTTTTACGATACGCAATCTTGTAAATTTCCTATCGATTTGTATTAAAACAGTAAACATATAGTAAATTTACAATTTTTTTAACAGTGTAAAAAATCAAGAAAAATGCAATTAACTTACACTTTCACCAAATTAAAATAAAAATATAATATAATTTAAATAATAAATAGGTAATTAAAATAAATTTAAAGCCCAAATTTTATATCTAGAAATATTAAATACATTTTAGCACTAGTGCCCACTTTAAACGAAATAATGAAAAAATTCCAACATTCTCTCCTTATTAACGATAAATAAAAACGAATTTTATATTTCAAGTATTTTATTAATCATGTGGTTGAATAAAAACAAAACAATATGTTTGATTAAATAAACAATAATTAAAAACAAATAAATCACCCAGGTACTATAAAAGGGTCCTCTTAATAAAAAAAAAAAAAAGTTTTATTTATTATTTCTGGACTAACATAGTGTGTGAGGGAGGGGGGGGGGGGGGGTGTTAAAAAATAACTATTAATATAAGTCTTAGGGCCTTTAATCGATTTGTACGAAATTTCCTATAACCTACAATATGACTTTATAAAATGACTCACTACTTATGTGAAATTGATACTGAACTATAGAGAACGAGGGAGTTCAAAAATAATTTAAAATAATAAAATTTACAAACCGAAATCGAAGAAAGCTTTTATTTACAAAAGAAGAGTCTAATATTTAAAAGGAGATATGATTAATTGCTAAGAGGCCCAAATTATGAAGGGGTATGGGTATGGTAAATTTATCTGGATGATCATATCAGTTTAATTTTTATTATTTTTATTTGTTTAAAATATTGTTAGGGCTTTTTTTAATTTTATTTCTAGTAATATAAGAATAAATGAACTGAACAAATATTTTTTGAAAATGCATTGGACGTTGATAGAGAGCTATGCTCGAGGTCAAAGACATAGTATAATTAATTATATTTTTTATTGCATCATGTAATATAATGTAAGTTGATTAGAAATAAATTATTTCAAATATAATAAAAATAAAGATAATATAACAGGAATAGTAGGGAATTGGATAAAATTAAAAACATAGTTTTGACTTTATCCAATGTGAAGCATGGGTAAAGTATTGTAATCGGTCTCGCGGCAAGCGCGACTTCAAAGGGTCCTCAGGTAAAGACTACGGAACCCATGGTCTCAATTAAAGTCACAAATTGTAGTATTCAATTAGGTTGAATTTTAGCACGTGAGGGTTTTGCCAAAAATTACATGAGGTCTCGTCTAGAGGCAAAAAAGTGGGAATTTTTCATTTAGTGCGTGCGGATGACTTAAAATAAAAAAGACTAAATTCTTTTTGATTTTAAGCCGATTCTTCCACGTTTGCAGTAGAGGTTGCCATTAATAGTCAAAACATCAAAAATGGATTGCAATAACGTTATTCCTCTAGTATTAGATAAAAATCGATAGTTATTTTTGATTTTAAGCCGATTCCTCCATCTCTTCAGCAATGGTTACCAATAAAACCGAAACGTCAAAAACCTAATGTAGAATTGTTATTTCTCAAGTATTAGATGAGAATCGATCGCTATTTTTGATTTTAACTCGATTCCTCCATGTCTTCAGCACTGGTTACCAATAAAACCGAAACGTCAAAAATATAATGTAGAATTGTTATTCCCCGAGTATTAAAAATGAGAATCATCATTATTTTTAAATTAAAGTCAACATGAACTGCAAATTGCAAGTGATATCTGATTAATAATGAAGGAATAAACATTTTAATATTTCAAATGAATTTGGATAAAGTTTAGCAACGATCCATTGCAGTTTATTTTTAAATGGGCCAAACGTTTCGTCAATTTGAGACACTGAGGAAGTCAAAATAAATTGACGAAACGTCTGGCCCATTAAAAAAAAACTATGTTTCAAATTTTATCCAATGCCCTACTATTCCTGTTACAAATTTACTATGGGATACGAATGAGGTACAAAATAAAGATAATTTTTAAATCAAAACTTCAAGCTAGGTTCTGGGGGAAAAACATAAATAAATAAATAAATAAAATAAACGCTTTAGGGCCGACCGCAAGTCAGGTGGTTCGATGAATCATGCGGTCAAAGGACGACCAACAAGTGCCTGTTAAACAGGAAAAGAAGCCAATTCTTCAATTATTGATAAATTCTAGACATTGGGTTCAAATATCGTACCTAATTTCAGAAATATTGATTTTTTTAATTTTTAAATATTTATCTTGAGTGACCTCTTAAAATTTTTTAAAAGAGCTGATTTTTGGTGGGTATTATTAAAAACATGTTAAATTAAGAATTTTTATGCAATATCAAAAATAAAAAAATATTTGTTTTTTTGGGGCGACCCTAATATTTACATAGCTTTGTAGATGGTTTTCAACTTTGTGCTCAATGATGTCCTGACGATGCGATGGCCTGAGCGAGCTGAAACATTTGAAAAAAATAAATTAACTTTTATTTCAATTTGATTAAAAATCCTGGCTACAAATAGAAATTAATATTGTTACCTGAATTTAAAATTAAAAATAATATTAAATATACCGCTTTTACTAGCCCCAAAAAAATACCAAGAAACTTTGGAATTTAGCGAAGATCTCTATCTTTATATTATATTGTGAGAATATTTTTATTTATTTATTATTATTTTTTACATTAAATCTACAAAAAAAGAAAAACTTTTGAAAAAGAAAAACATTATATCTGCTTGGAGAACCGTCAGCAAAGTGGCTAATAGGCTTTGACAAACAAAAATAGTACGCCAAATTAAATTGAATACTTACACAATCATAATAGATTTTTTGATAAAAAAATAACTTTAAATTAAACCAAAAATAACCTAAAATAATTTTTCCACAATTAATTTCATATTATGTAATACTTCTCTTAAATATCTACAAATATAGGGTAGGGCAGAGCACCTTGCTTATTTAGAAATTCAATTAAGAACTTGCCCTCCAATCCGGTACATTGTTACGCAGATGACAGCACCCTACATAATGCCCCTGCATCGCATAAAAACCGTGCAGACATTGCCTCCTCAATAAATTTAGACTTAGGCAGACTTAAAAACTGGGGATCCCAAAACTTAGTTAACTTCAATGCAGTGAAAACTCAGTGTTGCCTTATTTCTAGGCGCGTCGACAGAAACCTCCCAAACATATCATTCGACTCAAACTCACTAGAATTCAGGGATAAAATTTCAATGCTAGGCGTAACTCTAGGGTCTGACCTTTCATGAAATGACCATATCTCAACCACTGCTAAATCTGCAGCGCGCAAGCTTGGTCTCCTATTTAGGTCTAGACGCTGTTATACTCCCAGTCAACTTCTTATACTGTATAAGGCTCAAATTCGTCCCTGTCTCGAATATAGCTCTCATCTGTGGAGGGGTGCCTCCAAGCATTCTCTTGCTACACTGGATGCGATTCAGAAGCGAGCAATTAAACTAATAGGAGACCGAGCTCTAACCAACTCACTCGACTCCCTGGCTCACCGAAGAACCGTTTCTACCCTTTCCCTGTACTACAGATACTATCACGGTGTCTGTTCAGTCGAACTGAAATCAATTATCCCCCCCCCTAAAGCCCTCTTTACGAGAAACACGGGATTTTCGAACGCTTAGCACCCCTTCGCTGTCAAATTGGATAAAAATCGAACAAGCGCTTTCGCCAACTCTTTTATCGCTATGACCTCCAGTCACTACTGGAACTCGCTCCCTGCCACCATCTTTCCCGCAACTTATAACCTTCAGCTATTTAAGACCCGTATCCCCAGATACCTTCGACCCCCACCCAACCCATAAAATTCTTTATTCTTCTTTTCACGGTGGAGGGGCCAACCCAGGCCTTTAGGGGTTGCACCTTTTTGGTGTAACTCCTTCTCTCATCATTTTCATTAAAAAAAGTAAAAAAGAAACGCAGATATATTATTTAATTCTTTGAACAGCATCAAGTACAACGTTTAAATTTTATGTTTACACAGTTTTAAAGATGAAAATTTTATCAGGCAAATTGAGTTCATTATTCTCAATATACTTCCTAAATCGAACTGGGAAGTTTCGTTCAACTCTTTCCAGCATATCGACGGGTGGGTGTGTTGGCGACAGCTTGACGAATGTTGTTCTTCAGGTGAGCCAGGGTCCTAGGACGATCGTTGTAGACAAGTGATTTTAGATAGCCCCGTAAAAAAATAGTCGTAGGGGGCTAAATCAGGCGACCGTTCTGACCAGTGCAGTTCGTCCCTCAAGGAGATGACACAGTGTATTGAGAATACCATAATGGACGCCATCTGCCTGATATCATCTGTAAATATAAAATTTAAACATTGTACTTGATGCTGTTCAAAGAATTAAATATATATATGCGTTACCTTTTTTTTTAATTGAATTTCTAAATAACCAAGGTGCTCTGCCCCACCCTATAGAATCCCAGTCTTGGACGTTTAAATAATTATAAAGTTTAATATACTTTTATTAAAAAATTGGACAATATTAAATATTATATTCGTAATATAATCTAAATGATCTTTTATTTTTTAAAAGAGGTTTTGGTAGAGATTAGTAGTGGGATTTCTTCAGCTTATAGGTAGATTTAAATCGGAGACGAACCTTGCAGGGGGTGTAGATTGCAAGAGAGAGGATTTACTAAAATAGCCGGCGCATGCAACATGGGAATTCTCAATCATCAATTCTCAACCTAAAATCGCCCCCCTTCTTCTTAAACTGTTTATTTTCTTACCAGTTGTTCAAAAAAGAATTAATTCAACATTCTACAACGATAGCGCTTGCTTGAAGAACTAAAGAATCCTTAAGATATTATTAGCATCATCGCTGATTAGAATTTCTTCTAAGTTCATTCAACTTGAATGATATATCTATCTTGTTATTACTAAATGGATTAAAAAATAGAACAAATCAAAAATAAATAATCGTTACGTTATCTATTTCTATTCGCGTTTCATTTGGATTCATTGCCAAGCGATTTATTTCACGATTTTATTGCTTTCCAGAGATTCTCTCACCAAGAAAGCAATAATTGAGTTTTTTTTCTTTTCCCTCATAGATTTCTATTTACAATTTTTAATATAGATACAGAAATACTCAAGGCTCTTGCAATGGAAGGTATAAATCGTACCTACCTGGGGGTTGAACACCAACTTTTCCAAATTTTAAAAAATATAAAATTAATTGGATTTTAAAAATAAAATTCCAATCATTATCACAAGACAATGCATATAACTTATTGACCAAAAATACCTGTAAGTTGTTTCCCTGATCGTATCCATGAGATGGAATCGTAGGTAGTTGGATAAAACAAATTAAATCAAAAACAGAGTTTTCTCATTCAATATGTTGGACGTTTCATCACTTTATTATTTATTTATTTTATTTATTTATTCACAATGTATACTAACATAGGACCTTAGGTCCCACCTAGTGTTTATACAACAATTTAGTTATGAAGTTGCCAAATATTATGACATCTTCAGAGGCTGAAATAATGAGACATTTTTGTTAAGGGAGAATGGTGTAGGTTCTTGGTGAAATATATTAAATAAAGTACTTTTGAGATAAACACAGTTAAGTCGTACAATAAGGTATTTTAAAAATCAACCTATTCTTTGTTAAAAAGTATTTAGTGATTTTGTTATCATGATTCATTGTTTGACTGTCTTTACCTAATTATTTCAGCCGCTGAAGAAGTCATAATAAAGTGACAAAACGTCCGGCATATTGAATGAGAAAATTCTGTTTTTGATTTAATTTGTTTTATCCTACCTACGATTCCATCTCAATACTCTATTAATGAGTAAGTCTGATTTTTAGACAAAAAGTGAAAATCCCAGATGAAACTTGTAGAACGACCGAAAAATTTAAACTGATGAGGATATATTTTCTTCTTCTTTAAGTGCCATACTCGATTCCCAGCGTCGGCGATTAGTATGGAGGGTCTCTATTGTAATTTTTCTGGTGAAATTTTTTCACAGCGGTGGTTTCCAATTGCCTTCTCCTGGATCTAGTGAGGTGCCTTGCATTTTTGACATAAATGAAAATTGTTCTGACTAATAAGGTGAGATCTGAAGTCAAGCGCCTTAGACAGTTCTCTATATCGCCGCCTCACGACCTGATTTCGGCTAATTTAAATAATAGCTCAATCATTATTTCCAAACTGCCTTACATTTCTTTCTTCTTCCCCTATTGCCCTAAGATCTCCTCTTTCTTATATTAATATTTATTAAGATTATGAAAAAAAAGAATTGTTTTATTGTGTGAGATGCCCTGGCACGATTTTACATATTCGTGTTATTTCCATTTCTTAAAGAATCTTGCCATTTAAGAGCCACTAAGGCCTTTTGCTGCCTTGTGTGTGTTATTATCTAAAATCTAAAGGTTATCATCCGATTTGCTATTCAAATCAAGAAGGCAAGGGAGGGTGGAAAGTCCTGGATTTGTCAATAGACCTTATAGACCAGGGCCTAGGGGCGGCAGATTTCAGAGGACGTTCGTTAGCTTTAGTAAGCTGTTAAGTTTGTTCGCGATTATAATAGTCAAACAAGTATTTGTGGATAGGTAGAGTTTTCTATCTATTAAATGTTAAATTTCATTTGTTAAGTCCTAATACAATACAACAATACAAGTTTGACAGACACTGATCTATATAAATCATGGCCCCTAATTTTTCTAGATTAAAATTTCGCGTGAAACACGGAGAATAAAATAGCTTAAGTGGCTCAAGTCTCCCCCAATATCAATTAAAGGATTTAGCTGCCCAAGGGTCTCTGGCCATGGACATATTATCTAGTTTAAAGCCTTTTAGTGTGGCTAACAAACAGCTGATATATTTTTTTTTATGAAAGAGATTCCAGTCAATATTATCTAAGAAGACACTAAACAGAGCCATTTGAAAAGAATTTCGCTCTCTGGTTTAGATCATCAAAAAGAGGGGCTGATTATTATTTGATCCATATGAATGAAAATTATAGGCAAGAGAAGAGATTATATTCAAATTTAAATTTTTATTTTTTATTAATCAGAAGATACACTCTTTAATATGCTCCTTATAAATATACCTAATAGAATATAAAAAAAAACAATAATAATAATAATTACATAATAATTATATAACTGATTAACAATTTGAGTTGTTCACTTAAGCATAATCACTAAATGAAAAGTAAGAATTTGTATGTACCTATGTATGTAGGGCCGTATTTAGGATTTGTGGGCTGGCTCTAACGGGGAAAATATTTTTTTATAATTAACCTACAAAAACCGTCATTTTCAGTAATTATCCAATTAAAAATATACGTTTAAAGTTTATTATTAAATTATAGAAAATTTACGTACAATATGCCTACCTATACAGTACGAGTATTTAGAATTTGATGAACCAAATACAAATGATAATTATGATCAACAAACTTTTATACTCTTTACATATTTACTAAAATATAAAACCTGATTTTAAATGTTGACGTGGAATCATTTTTCACCTGGACAGTAGTACACTGCTGGTGTGGGAGTCCGTGGGACCCTTTGTGGTGCGGACTCATAGGCTCTATCTGTATGTACGTATTATAGTAGATTAAATCACTATTATTTGAACGAAAAAATAATATTTTTCACAATTAACTTGGCTTGATTGAAATATACATATATTGGTAATAAACCGAAATTATAAGATCATTTAACAAGCTTAAATTTGCCCAAACACCAAACTGCAAATAGCGTACCGAATCTTGAAAAAGTTTCACTTTTCCTTCCAATATTATTATTATCTTCCACCAACTTTCTTTTTTCATTTTAGAATGCAAGTCAGATTTTCAAGTATTGCATCTTTTGCATCTTTATCGTTATGAAAAACAAACAAACAAACAATGTTTTAATCGTTTTCTAGATTGGATTGATTAACTGTTGAAAAATATTCTAAATAAGGATCCATAACATCGAAAACTTGATAGAAAAAATAACTACATAATTAATTTTTTTCTTACTGTATGGATGATAGTTTAAGCTAAAAAAGAAACAAGGTCTCTTAAAAATTATTACACTTAGTAGCAATTTAGGTATTACTGGAATAGAATGTTAGACTTGCAACCACTTAAGGCAGTGGTTCCTAACCTTTTTAGTTTCGTTACTCCTATGACCAAGCAAGCCATGTGTATTTACCCCTTGTTAAAGAAATATATGAGAAAGTAAAACTAAAAAGTTATTAAGAATATTGGTTTTCTACTAAAAATTATAATGTTCTTTCAGTTTTAATAGGTTCAATATGAACTTTGATGGTATAATTACTATTTAAATATGAAAATTTGTATACTATATACCAATTAGTATTATTACCCTCTTCAAGTACTTATGTTATCCCCAGGTTAGAAACCGTGGACTTAAGGAGTTCAAGAAACTAAATGAATGATTTAAATATTCCCTATTGCCACCAAATTAAAAATTGAATACCAAGCACACTTCAAAATCATCACTTGCCACTTACTCAGGGTACTGGCCTGGCCCTCTCCTTTGAAATCATCTTGCTTATACACTATATCCAATAAAATAAAATACATGTTTTTAAATTCTATTCAATATTAATTTTATCACATTATTTTTATAAACCTACAATGTTTTTATTTTTTCAAATTTTTTTTTTGCTTTTCCGAAAAAAATTCTAGGTGCGTGACTAAGCATGACCACTTTTAAGTTTTATCATAATATAATAATTTTTGAAGTGAAACTTTTTTTAGCAACGTATTTGTTGGAATTTTCTTGTTACAATAAAGGGGAAATTACCTAATAGAGGGGAAAGAGATAAGCTTTGATTTAAAAATAATAATTTAAATTTCCTAATTTTATTAAATTTTATTTATCATGAAGTATTATTGGATTTTAAAATAATAATTTGAATTTTCTAATTTTAATAAATTTTATTTGACATGAACTATTAGTGGGTTTCAAAATTAAAGTTTCACTTTCTCCGTGAGCTTATATGGATGAGGCTCACACATTTTTTTAATAGATCTTTCGGGATCATTTTGTGAAAGTTTTTTTTTTTTTATTTTGGCTTAGAAAATTAATTTCAATTTTAATATTATGACAATATTTCCATATTTTGGAGCAGTTGTCAAGTCATTAGGGTTCAAAGTACATGCATGTCCTGAGAGTCTTCGATATCTACAGAGATTAATGACTTGAACATTTATCAATACTAGACCGTTCTTTATTTTTCTTATTACCTCTTGAACCATTTAGTATCCGGTCTCTGAGGCTTTTGGCTCTCCCTCTGATAACAATCGTCTAGTTCGGGGGTCCCCAAACTACGCCAAATCAGGCCCTTGAAATTTTTTCATCCGGCCCACGGCTACTACATAATTAATTCACAAATATTCATTATATTAAATACTAATGCCATATAAAGTTGTACTATTAATGTAATTTCCGTATAATCTGTTATATCCGACCATAGTTTTCAAGTTCAAATGTGGCCCTATCTCTAAAAATTTTGGGGACCTCTGGTCTAGTTTAATTAAAACCTTACACTTGAAATCAAAAGACAAGATTACAGCAGTATAACGATTTTAGACTCCGATTCATCCCACCCATGGGATTTCCCATTATGGCTTCGGTCCCTTCTACTTTTAGAAGTAGTGGCCAAAACGTCGTTGTAATAGTGAAAAAAAATTGGTGATCTCGCCTGAAAAACATGTTTCAGATAACAATTTCATTAGATAATTTTACTGTTGATTTATTTATATATATATACCATATTTACGGACTATAATAGGGACTTTTTTCTTCGAAAAATTGCCTCCAAAATTCAGGTGCGTCTTATACTCAAAATTAATATAAATAAGCTGACATGTTCTGATGTGGCCATCCACTTGACTTTACCATACAACCTGGCCCCTAAAATTATTTATCATCATGTAGGGGGGGGGGTTAGTTTTTGCATTTTTATACTTCTGGGGTCCCACTGATTATGTATACAAAATTTGGTTGAGTTTGGTAAATGGCCAAGATTTTCATTGTTTGACCCTATACCACCCCGCCCCTATTTTGGGCGGTTAGTTTTTGCATTTTTAGACTTCTGGGGTCCACTGATTATGTATACAAAATTTGGTTGAGTTTCCTGAAATGGCCTAGATTTTTAATTTTTAAACCCTCCCCCTTAATTTTGGGTCGATATGCACCAAAATCTAATCAGCTCTTAATCTCAATTGACCAAAACTAGGTGTGAACTTTGGTTTCGATATTCAAACTATAATAGTTTTTGAGTTAGCTAGTCCACAAAAATTTGGTAACGCACAGACTAACTAACAGACATTTTGGCAAAACAATTATTATCTCGAAAAATATAATTTTTTCGATGTTCACTTATTAGAGCTTTTTTGTAGAGCGAAGTGCCATGGTTTCGCTCAATTTTTTTAATCAAATTAGTTTCAGCCGTGTTTTAGATATTTCGAAAAAAAGAAGGAAAATACCACTTTTTTTATGCACGATTACAATACTTGACCATACCCTGTATGGTAAAGTAAAATGTCCAGCGTTTGGTTTTTTAAAAAATTGCTTAAAAATTAAGGCTGTATAGTCGGTAGCGTCTTATATAATCCGTAAAATATGGTACTTATAATTTAAATACGTGAAACTAGCTGAATGAAAATTAAGAATTAATAATAGTAATAATAATTCCCTTTAATAAACATTTCTTTTAATAACGATTCTGTTGCCAAGATGAATGAATATAGAGAGAGATTATTCTAGGGACAATAAATCACCCCAAAAGGGGAAACACTCAGTTCAAATTGCATTTAGTATCTCAGCCAAAATAGAAATGATAATTATTTTTTAAATGAATAAGATTAAAAATATAAGAATATATTGAATTTATGAACTAGAAATTAATGTCTTGTATTTTTTTGTCTTTTTTTTCTAGGAGCGAGTCCAAAAGAGCCTAAAAAAGATTTGCTGTCTCCTGGATCCGCGGGCCATGGTAATTAATTAAATATTTTATTTTTTATTTTTTTTATGAGTCTGAAATGAAACTAGCTGTAATTTAGGTGAAGGGATGGGGGCAAAGAGTATGAATCTCTTTTTTAATAAATTCTCTAATTCTTATATTTTATTCATTTTTATAATTAATTCTTTGAATACACCATATTTTGAAAATAATAGATAATAGAATAATTTAGAATAGTTTCCAAGTGCTAAAGAAGACACTTTGGTCTGGCCGAAACGTCATATACTTTTCAAGGATTATTGACCCATAGGCTGTACTTTCGAATTTTTACGCTGACAAGGGCTCATACTTATATTTCGAAATAAATTTAAAAATATCCTCCAAGTCTCTATCTCAATTATAACCTGTGTCCCCAGCGATGTAAGTTTCTCATCTAAATAACATGGGGTTTTTGCCATTGAAAGATCAATTTTTTATTCCGGCCAAAGTAATGGTTCAAAAAATTTGAATCTCTGTTGACTTTCTCCTTAGCTATCCCTCAGAATTTTTACAGCTTTTTAGCTATTATAATTTTGGAGTCTATAACGTAGTAACACTAAGATATAGCAGTATTTTATCTAGCTCCAAAATTATAATAGCTAAAAATCTGTAATAATTCTGAGGAATAGCTACTATTATAAGGATAAAGTCTACAGAGTTTCAAATTTTTTGAACCATTACTTTGCCCGAAATAAAAAATTTATCTTTCGATGGCAAAAACCCCATGTTATTTAGATGAGAAACTTAAATCGCTGGGGGCACAGGTTATAATTGAGATAGAGACTTGAAACTTGTGGGGACATTTTTTTATTATTTATTTCGAAGCATGTGAGCCCTTGTCCGCGTAAAAATTCGAAAATACCAAAAATAAGGACCACCCTAATGTTTATACGTATACGCTATACGAAAATGCAATAAGTGTTAACTGTTACATGAAAAGGCTTACTACCTTACTGACATGTAATAAAAATCATCCATATAAGCTCTGATTCAGTGATAATCTCGTGATTTATTTTAAGAAAGTTGAATCAGATTCTCTAGGAAAAGTGAACTTTTCTATTAGATAACTGTACCCTTTATACGGAAGATAGACAAGCGTGAATTTTTAGAATTGTCTGTTTTTGAAGATATAATTAAATGTTTTTTTTTTTATTATTATTAAAATATAATAAAACAATTAAGAATTGCGTTTTTTATGCATATGGGTCAAATTAACTGAAATCTTTTTACTTTCACTTACATAACTATAAGTGAAAGTATTGTATCCTCTTCCTTACTGGCTGAGATGACATTAAAATTTTTCCCTTATAATTTTCCCATATAATAATTCTCGGATCAAATCATTCTCACACTGCCGTAAAAGTGGCCTTTAATCATCCTTGTAGCCTGTACTAAGTGCAACCCCCCCCCCCCCCCCCCGTTCTTTTAATAAATATTAATAAAACAAGTAGTGTAATGCGTTTCTTGTAAGAACTTAATTTTATTATAGTATTCAGCAGTTTTAAATTGTTGCCATTTTTATTACGTACTTTTATATCTTGGGAGCTGGGTCCTGTGCGGATGCATCTTACGGTCGTAACTAGCCTTTGATGACATACTCAAACTTGTAAGCTAAATATGCAAGATGCGCAACTTATGAGAAAGAAGTTGTGAATGCCTTACCTGCGAGGATCAAGCGTAAAAATCTCGACGTTTAAAGAACTCTTAATTTTTATACGTCATTTATTATCTTTGCCTTCATTAACCCCAAGATTTCAATTTTTACTACACTTGTGGTAAATTACCCTGGTTCTCTAACTAGTGATTTATTGTAAGGGATTTTAGCTCCCTGTTGATTTATACACCTTATGACATAATTTTCTAGTTAGAGATGGAATCGAACCAGCATACACACGCTTCTTGCCGGTAGTTAATTTTACCCTCACAGGCTTACATGCATATTTTACGAATGAAAATAAAGTAAAAAAAAGTGTAGAATATTAATTCTACAAATATATTAATCAAGGCCGGCAAAGATTGTCTATTTTGTCATTTTCTATTTTTAATTTACCCAAATATGAATCATTAAAATTATTCTAAAGATTTCTGGGCTGGAACTCAAATATATTAGGGTAGCTCTATCCACCCAAAGTATTACACACGGCGTGCCTGTAGGTGACAATATCCTGAGGAAGTTTATCCGATGCTTAAATATCTAATAAGATATGGATATTTCGAAAAAATAATAAAATTATTATCTAGATAGAATTTCTGGCGTGATCTTAATTTAACACGTGACTTGACTATATACCTGCCACCCCGTCGCATACTTATATATAATAAAAGATTTTGAATAAAAGAGTCGACCAATGAAAAAACTTTTGATACAAAAATTGTTTTGAATACAAGACTAAAAAAAGGTTATAAAAAAGTCTCAAAAATTACAGTTTCACCTAAGCTAAGGACGTACGTATACCCTCTCAAGAAATCATCCACGAAAATATTTTAGAACCACTTAGAAAATTTAATTTTTATTTCAATATTTTTTATATTAATATTATTATATACCTATATTTTATTTCTAAAAAAATTCTCATTTTTGTTTAAAAAAAGAAATTTGGCCTCCCCTTTCTCCAAAATAATTTGTGTTCATACATAAAACTTCTTAAATTTACCACCACTTTTAGGATGAAATAATGCACTTTTTGCATTCTCATTATTAAATGAATTAAAAAATCTTACTGAATTACTTATAACTCGAGATAATATTGTACCTTCAAATCCGACCCAATCGCTGAAATCTCTTATTTTCACGATACAGGGTCCACTGCGGACTAGAGAGGTTGTGCCTTTTTGGTTCAACTTTTTCTTGTGTCAAAATCATTATAAAAATAAAGTAAAAAGTATTAATTCCAGTGACTATATACTTGGATGTTTTATTTAATTTATTTCAAAATTCTCAGTTATTCTTAAAAATGAGATTTTTTTTACTACATCTGCAAAAAAAAATTATTTTTCGTGCTTGTATAATGTATATGACTAGTTCGCTAGTGAGACAAAATCTAATATTGATTAGCTAATTAAATGAACTGAACGATAAGATTCAAATAAGACGATCTCAATCGTCTGTATAGATAAAAAAAAATCATTTTTTGATTTTCATTTGCTTTTTGTTTAAATTTTTAAAACTAAGTTAAATATTAATTTTTATTTTAAAGAAAAAATCTTAACTGATGTTCTTGGGACTTTTCACTAACCTTGCAGATACTAGTTAATAATGAAACTAAATAGGGAATAATTATTTTACTTAAAAAAAATTATTTTTAGATAAAAAAATATTGTGATTGCCTTGGAAGAAAGTAATTTTCAGGACCTGAATAAATAACGAGACTCGCTACCTCTTTCTTCTCTATTTTTTCTTCAATCTGGTTTTTTCTACAAATTACTATTTCTTATATTTTTACTACAGCTGATTATCGAACTTAAGGAGGTTCTTTCGCGACAATCCACACAAAAAGTTTTAGCCTCGTAACCACTCTATAAATATGAACGGTGCTAAAATTTTAGGTTATGTTTTTTAACGTGACTGTACTTTTTACACTACTATATTCTCTTTATGAATGGATCGTTTCCAAGCCATTGATATTATATCCTCTCCACTAAAAATAATCGCCCAAATGTTTTTTTTTATTTTTTATCAAAACGACGAGGTAAATAATTTCAATTTTTTTTAAGTTACTCCGAATATATTATTCTAACAAATATTAGTTATTCATCAAGATGGTGAAAGTCCTTCAATGAAAAAAAAATAAAATAATGATAATTTTCCCTTTCCTAATCTGCCATATGTAAAAAATGTCATTTTTAATTGCAATTATTTTATGTTTGGTGTGGTAAATCATCTTGAAATTTTAACAGTGTTTATTATGCTTTTAATGACTTATATTCCAAGTTTCGAAGACTTCTTGAATTTTTGCATTTGTGAAAGAACTATCTTAAGTCTACGTGGATTCAGCAGCCTTTAATAAATAATTCTTCTCTTCGTTTCAGGTGAATCCTCAGGCGAACAGCGGCAAAAGAAGGGATTTTTCAAGAATTTCTGGAAACGTTCCAGACATTATTCTCTCGAGCACCAATAGAGTGTAAAAAATAAAAATACTTTTATTATACAAAATTTAATAAATAAAAAAAACGAGAACCCCTCAAGAGAACTGTTATATAAAAATAATAATAATAAAAAAAAACTTTTACGAAAATGTTAATTCTGTCCCCCCCTCCTCCTCTTATTAACACATATATTAATATATTTTTCACTATAATTATAACCTATAAACATGGAACTTAACGTATATATATATATATATATATATATATATATATATATATATATATATATATATATATATATATATATATATCATTAAAAAACAAATAAAAATGCAAAGATTAAGCGTAATTCTAAATTTGAATACACAATGTGTGATTAATTTTCATACAAATTAAAACATCACATGTGCTATTCATAATTTTTAGACTATTTCTGATTTCTGTGTATAGGCAATAAATTGTCAAAAAAAACACTAAGAGTGAAAGAGAGAGAAAAATATATAGTTTTCATAGTTTTCGAATAGATGTATATATATAAAAAAATAGAAATTTATAATTTTGCTTCTTTGAAAATTTTTGTAATTAAATTAAATTAAAACCAAAACTGGGTTCATTGGAAGTTGAGAAATATGCAAAAGGGTTGTCTTAAAAAATAAAGTCGTGGAGTTTTCTAGAGTGGATGGAAAAACTAACTCCAGCCTCACTGGCCTAAAGTAAATAATCAGAGCATCTGTCCTAAAAAGATGTCATTTGACATGAACGTCTGCAGTAGGTAGGTACCTGACCTCTCTAGTATCTAGGAAAAAAAATGTTATTTACTATTATGAACGGCTCTAGGAAAATTCATCGACGATAATTGATCGAAAATGTCGATGAGCTGATCGTCGACCAATAGGGCGTCGGTCTATTGCTTAGTCGGTGAATTGTGGTCGATGAATTTTCCGGATCCCGTTATGAACAACCCACTTGTTCGTGTGAATTGTAAATTTATACGGAAACAAAAAAAAATTTATTAATGTAATAATTTGTCTCTAATTCCTGCCCCTAACATTTTCTGCGGACGCCCATGTCACGTGGATAAACCAACCATTTGCCTTAATTAAAGCTTTCAGTGATTATAAAATACACATCATCTTCTATATATAAAAAAAAAATAAGAAAAAAAAATATTCAACGCACAACTCACCGCTGAAAAATAGCCTAGCTTAAAACATAAAAAAAAATCATATTTTTTATCGAACCAACTACCCTAGTAGAGAAGAATTTCATCGTGCGGATAATCTTTTGAACTTGTTTTTTTAATGTATGAATAATTGGCGATTTATATATATATATATAATATATTCTTACTTATGAAGGATGAAAACAAAAAAAAAATCTATTTTGAGATTTTAGAATATATGCTTTCTCTAGTCCTAATTTTAAAGATATATGTATATATATTATATATAAATAGAAAAAATAAAGGGTATATATATGATATGTATATGTATATGTAAAATTAGCTCACTGAATTTATTTTCAGGCTTATGTAGAAATGAGAAATAAATTTATACGAATTGTTATATTTATAGATTCGAAATGTCAATGAAACAAAAACTACTGGAGTTTAGAAATCAATTTAATATAACTATGGCGACTATTGGCGAGAAGCTGTTCTCTATTGAATGATTTCTATGTAATATATTATTAATCGAATGTATGAAAATGTATGAAATTTTACAGTATGGATGCGTTACACAAAAAGAGATGATCGCGTCAAAAAAAAGAGCAGCTTCTCAATGCGAACACTAATTTGTAAGTTTATTTGTAATAACACAAACATCAATAGCAAAAATAACAAAATATTAATACGTAATAAAAACTATTTAACAATAATTGTTTTTTGTTCTTTTTTCTCACTTTGTTCATTTATTTGTATTTTTTCCTTCTTGAATCTTATTACTATTTAGATGATTTTTTTTTTACTAGTATAAAGGCATCGGTGTGGAGGATGGTCCAATTTTTAGATGTTGCTGGCCGTTTTGGTGATGAAGAAGACACTACTAGTAAACAGATCGGTTTTTTTTCTACTTATATTGATACTTAAAATATAAAGAAAAAAGAAAATTTTAATAGAATATGTTTTTTTTTTTTTATATATTTTCAAAAAGAGCATATTTCGACATTTAAAAACTTATTAAAAATTTTTTTGTTATTTTTCTTTCTTTTCCTGAAAAGAAATAAATTTCAATTAAAAATAAAAAAAAAAATTTGGAGGAGAATAAATTCCTCAGAATTATAAGTATCTTATTTTTTTTTATATATCCGAGAGACCGAATCCTTTCACAAAGTTTATTGGGGGTCGTGAAATTAACAGTACATATTTAAACTAACATGCAAAATATGGTTACAGCAATTAAAATTTACACAAAAAGAATATTTGTTCAATCTGATGAAATTCATAGCTTTATTTCTTTTGTTTTAATTATCTTTTAAATGTAATAGATATCGTATTATATATATACCTATATATATTTTAAAAGAGATTGGCACACTCGAAACTTGACCCATGGTATTCGTTTATTTTTTAAGATTTATTTAAAGATTGAAAAAGTGATTTTATAATAGGCGTTTTTAAATGATTTGTGATGAAAAAATATAACTAACATGTACATTAAATAAAATAGTCAATATAAACAGGTTTTTTTTAAGAGTTTACAACCCCCCATTCATTTAGGAATCGACGGAGGCGAAACCACACAGGGGGGATCCGCCTGAGCGATAATTCAGCCACTCAACCCAAAATTACACCACACTTTATACAAATTTATTCATTTTTGTTGATGTTTTATTTAATTTAATTTTTTTTTCTAAAGACAAGTTGGATGTGAAGAAAAAATGTTTACAAAGCTACGTAGTTTTAAATTAGACCGTAGTAAAAAAAAAATACAAAAAAAATTATGATAAAAAATCACTGATGATGATTCCTTCAGCAACATAGCACAAACTGAGCCTGGCGTTATTAATTCTTATAATATTTATAATATATATATATATATTTCCTTGATTCTTTTTTAACCACCGTAATAAAAGTCTGCAACCCATTGGTAAAATGCCATCACATCACAAAACGCACGTAGGGCAGAAGGGGGCGGCCGACGACGAGATTTTTCCATTCAAGCTTCATGAGAGAATTTTTCATTAAGATTTTCTGAAAGGGATGGGGAGGGAAAGCCAATCCAAGAGAGAAAAAAAGTAAGAGAAAGAGAAGCGTGGTTCGAGAGTCCACAGACAAGGTAGGGGGAAAGGAAAAAGGACTTAAGAGAAAGGGAGAAGAACAGCAGGACTAGAGATTATAAAAACCCTTAACGAACCAGTATCAAATGCAAAATGGATACAACTAGGATCAACTACAAATCTGAATAATTTTATTTTTCTTTTTTTTTTAATCTTTTTTTTCTTTTTTTTAAATGTGTGTGTGTATGTGTGTGTATTTGTGTATTTATATTTGTATTTTTTCTTTTAAATATTTTTCGTGGAACTTCTTCAAGGTACACCTTGAGGAGAAAAAAAATGAGGGATTTTACAAAGTGAGAGATCTCTGTAAAAATGAAAAAATGACGTTTCCATTAATAGAAACAAATGGGGGGGAGGTCTAATCAAGGTGTACTTTGAAGAAACTGGCCTATCTAAGAGTCCATTTTTGTTTTTGTTTTTTCAATTAAGAGCCGATATTATAAAAATGCTCATATACATATATTAGATAGATTATATATATAGGCTCAATTTTTTAGGTTTAGACATACACCCAAGCAATGCTTGCCACAAAATATCTGGACACAGGTATTTTTAAGAACAAAGAAAAATGCAGTTCGAGATATATTCGCCAGTAAGTGCCACTTGGGCACATACTGTGTGAGCCGGAACCTTGATGCACGTAACTGTTCGCTGTATAGAAATGATCGTGGTACTGCTCCCAAGATGGTTCATGTTTGCGAATGGTCACCACAAGAGAACAGTCCGGGCCGCGCCTTCGCCCTGCAAAAAACAAAAACAATTGATTTAGCATCTATAATATAGATTCTATATTAAGATTCTTTTACAGCTGTCAGCTGGAGCTCTACTAAAACACTTGCACTAGATTGTTGTGTTGTTATTAGTAGAAAAGTGTCGACTGAAACAACCTTATTAGGCATTTCCTACTACATTTGTGCCCATAATTATGAAAGTGGACTAAGTCATTGATTGTTAGTTTCGAGATATTTAAAGTTTTATAAAATAAACAAGATTCGAATTCTGTATAATGAGACAACTAGAGATCCACTTAACAGTTCAATTTTATGCGATTTTTCAAAACCGAGAACTTATTATTGTACTTTTTAAATGGATGAAACATAAAATATGAAAAAACTAATTTTTGAGGATTTCCTACTACATTTGTGCCCTTAATTATGAAAGTGGTCTAAGTCATTGATTGTTAGTTTCGAGATATTTAAAGTTTTATAAAATAGACAAGATTCGAATTCTGTATAATGAGACAACTAGAAATCCACTTAACAGTTCAATTTTAAGCGATTTTTCAAAACCGAGAACTTATTACTGTACTTTTTAAATGGATGAAACATAAAATATGAAAAAACTAATTTTTGAATTTTTGACTTTGTCCACTTTTCATAATTATGGGCACTATATAAAAAGCTCTTTTACTGATGAAAGAAGAATTGGTTCAATTTTCAAAATAATAAAATGTAATGGAAATTATAGATGGATATTAAAAAAATTATGTTGATTATTATTTAAAAAACGTGTCTTTTTCTGATAATAATAAGCACTAATTCAATCCAATGGTTAGTTTAAAGTAATTATTTCGAGACAATCCATATAAAAAGTTTTAGCCTCGTAACCACTCTATACATATGAACGGTGCTAAAATTTTAGGTTATGTTTTTTAAAGTGAATGTACTTTTCCTCTTTATGAATCGATCGTTTCCAAGAGACTGTTCTTATATCCCCTCCACTAAAAAAATAATCGCCCAAATATTTTTTTTTATTTTTTATCAAAACTACAAGGTAAATAATTTGAATTTTTTTTTAAGTTATTCCGAATATATTATTCTAACAAATATTAGTTTTTCATCAAGATGGTGAAAGTCCTTCAATGAAAAAAATAATGATCATTTTCCCCACCCTTTCCCAATCTACCATATGTAAAAAATTTCATTTTTATTTCCAATTATTTCATGTTTGGTGTTGTAAATTTTAAGTGTGTTTATTATGCTTTTAATGACTTATATTCCAAGTTTGGAAGACTTCTTGAATTTTTGCATTTGTGAAAGAACTACCTTAAATCTTGAAAGTATTATTTCAATTTTTAAACAGTCAGTTGGCATAGGGGAAAAAAATAATCGATTTCTCTAGTTACACTAGGTCAGTTTTCAACCGGAATAAACAAAAAAAACATGCCAAACTAGATATAGGATTATGAACAGAAATAAATCTAAGGCTCCAGGTATCTTTATATTAAGTCTTATTAAGAGGATAATTATTTTCTACAAATAACTTTCAAAATGATACGACCATGTTTAGTGAATAAAAAAAGACGCTGGTAGAAATTTTTATTATTTACTTAAAATTCATTTTTTCTAAATTATGAACCTAGTCAAACAGAAATAAGCTGACTTGTTCTGATGTGGCCATCCACTTGACTTTACCATACAACCTGGCCCCGCACTTATATTTAATATTTAATAAAATTATTTATAATTATATAGGGGAGGGGGGTTAGTTTTTCCATTTTTAGACTTCTCAGGTCCCACTGATTATGTATACAAAATTTGGTTGAGTTACACGGGCCTAGATTTTCATTTTTTGACCCCCCCCCCCCCATTTTGAGCGGTTAGTTTTTGCATTTTTAGACTTCTGGGGTCCCATTGATTATGTATAGAAAATTTGGTTGAGTTTGCTCAAATGGCCTAGATTTTTAATTTTTAACCCCCCCCCTTAATTTTGGGTCGATATGCGCCAAAATCTAATCAGCTCTTAATCTCAATGGACCAAAACTACGTGTGAAATTTGGTTTCGATATTCACACTAGTTTTTGAGCTAGCTCGTCCACAAAAATTTGGTACGCACAGACTAACTAACAGACATTTTGAGAAAACTCGAAAAATATAATTTTTTCGATGTTCACTTATTGGAGCTTTTTTGTAGAGAGAAATGCCATGGGTTCGCTCAATTTTTTTAATCAAAATAGTTTCAGCCGTTTTTTAGATATTTCGAAAAAAAGAAGGAAAAAACACTTTTTTCATGCACGATTACAATACTTGACCATACCCTGTATGGTAAAGTAAAAATAATAATCGAAAATAATTTTAATAACGTTTAAGAAATTTCTAAACATAAATTAGAGGGGGAAAAATCGTCTGTGAATGTACCAAGTAAAAATTGAACAGTGAAATGTTAAGAGTTTTATTTTGAAGTTTCAAAAGTATCAAGTTATTTTTGCCAGTGACAATGATTTAAGTAATAGCCTTCACATTGGCTTTTAGATAAAGGCCGTTGCTCCCAAACACGAGCGTTTCATTCTCTCCTCGGAAAATCGATATACTTCACTATACACATGTACATGCGCTCAAGGGACTTTGCAAGCTCACTCCGCTAGTAATTAGTGTTTTAAGCAAACGGTTTTGGGCTATTGAAAGGGGGGCTAATTTTTATGGAGTACTCATATCGATGATGTATCTCGAAAAATGAAACTTTAGGGGTAGTCAACAAAACGATTTAAAATTTTAATTATTCTGAAACTAAAAGAAGAAGAACCGTAATTTTTGCGACTCACTAAAAAAAACATTTTCAGGAATTTTGATGTATCTATTTAATTTTGAAAAAGTAGAGAATTTCGATCTTTTTACAAATATGTATATAGTATATTTATAGTAGAAAATATTTTAAAATTTTGAACGTCGTATCGAAATAAAAATTCATCCAAGGAGAACTAGATCCAAACCAGTCGACGCAGTTTTTTTTCTGATTCTAATAATATATAAAAGTGATATTCTTATTTTTTCGAGATAAAGCAAAATTGCTTACTAGCGCATTAATACATATAGATATCAAATAAGTGATATCTAGCGGGCTTCGAAGATAAAAGCATGAAAACTTGACTATAGTAGAGTAAAAATTATTATACGCCTTTTATTAAATTATAACTCAAAAAGTTTTCTCACTAAAACTCACTTCAATGCAATGTTTTAATATAATTAAATTTTCCTCCACGAAATATATCATCAAAGAATGAAAAATATATTAAAGAAAATTTCCTCTTTAAATTAACTACTAAGAAAAAGAATAAAAAATATCGTTATTCTCAAGAAAATTTAATCAAGGTTAAATTTTTTTATGAAATTAAGGGTAGTCTAATGAACCAAAAAGAAGACCATTTTTCACCCATAATCTCATTAAAAACAAGGTTGGTCAATATTCGATTTCCGGGACGGTGGTGTACCGCATAGGTACGTCTTAGGGCCAGTTGTATGCCGGTAGGTAAAGTGTAAAGTAGAGAAAGGGTAAAACCTTAGAATTTACCTTGTACCCGGCCGGATGGCCAATCAGATGACACACACACACACACTTTCATCTGATTGGCCATCCTTCTAAGGTTTTACCCTTTGTCAACTTTTACAAAGACTCTACCAACCGACATGCAACTGGCCATAAAACAGTTCTTTTTTCGGTAAAATGCATTTATTTTCAGTTTTATTTTGAGTGAAATATTAAGGGAAAATTCTTCTTTCTCTTAAGCTGATAATTATCAGAAATGTGGACCCTACAGTACGTAGATCAACACTTTTGAGCCATGGGAGAAGTTGTTTCAGAAGACAAGTCTGAACTGCCCTTAAATATGGACTACTTGCAGGTCATAGTTGTAACAAAATTATCCAAATAAACAGGGTAATTTTGTCGATAAGACTCCCTAAGAAATTATAACTTCCCTTATTTATCAAAAAGAGAGGTTTAAATTTGATCAAATATTTATTCAAAAATTAACAAGTCATTTCCTCTTAAGTATTTACTTAAAAAGGAAATAATAGGATGAACGTACTTTTTCAAAGAAAAATATCTATTGTTTCTCAAGAGAAATATAACTTGAGTAAAAGCTTGTTTCTTTATTTGAACATATAACTGAAAGGATTTCCTATCATGAATTTGATAAATTCTTTAAAAAAAGCTAATTAAATTAATTATTTATCTCCTTGATGTTTTGCAAAAGTTAGATCTATAATAAGGAATAATAATTGACTCATTGAACTCTGGAAGATGAGATAATTTCAGAATTAATTGAATAAATCAATAGAAATGGATATCAAATTCAATGAATGTTGTTTTAAAGAAATGACGCAAAGCATATTATATTGCTTGGATAAAATTATTACTTAATTATAAAGTCGGAATAATAATCAGTTAGATGGAAATAAAAGAGATTAAAAATATGAAAATGATATCACGGAAGAGAGGTTGCGAAAAAGAAGATTGATTTCCCAGTCAATCAAAATTTAATTTTAAAAAGAAAAATACTCAAATGTGAATTAAAACAACTAACTTCAAAACCACCACGGAGTTCTTGTGGACAAATAATTCAAATAAATTATTAAAAAATATATATCTATAGGGCTATATTATATTATATTCGAGAGAACTAGTAGCCGAAATTCTATGAAAATGGCTGAAGACAAATTAATAATAAAATAATAATAGGGTGCATGGTATAAATTAAATATTGAACAGCAAGTAGTAAAAAAAGCAAATTGGAAGAAATAGACTTAACCGACCCTGATTAAATATATACCAAAAATCGTTCCAAGTTTTTATTTTATTTTAGAATTAACCAAATTCTATTTGAGTCTTTTAAAAATTAAAAAATAAAAAAATAAAAAAAAATATATTTTCGAAACTTGCAGAGACAGTCGTTACGAATTAAAATATTGATGATTAATGAATATATAACATCAGCCTGAAAGTCGACTCCAAAAATATAAAAATTAGTTTTATGGAATTTTTTTCAATAGATTCTTTATTAGCAGAGACCGAATTTTTATGCAATGAAATAGCTCAAATATGCAATTATTTTTTATGTAATGTTAAAGGCCTAACAGCAAAATAAATAATTATTTTCGAAAATTTTAATAATACAGTCGAACCCGCTTAGAACTAAACATTGCACCAACCAAGTTTTCCGATTTCCTCGTTAAATCAGGGCTCGTAATAAGCGTGTTCGACTGTATAATAAATAATAAATTGTTAAGGTAAGGACGAAAAAAAATGTAAAACAAAATTTGTTATATGTATGAGAAGAATAGGTATGATTATTACCTAATTTTATTCATAAAAAAATAAATAAAAAAAATTTTATTGAAAAATATTTTTAAATAAAGAAAACAAAAATGAGAAATAAAAACTTTTCTCGGTTTTCGAAAACCCACGAGAACAAAAATAGGTAAAAAAGTATGTACCTATAGGTATAAAAAAACAGTATAAAATAAAGAAAAATTTAATTTAATTGTTTTTGTCAAAATATTCAAATATATGCATTTATCCACAAATATGGGAAAATTTACAAAAAAGGGGTTTAATTGCGTCTGAATGATGCACTAATTTGGGAAGATGTCAACTGTTTAAATAAAGCAGGAATACTAAATATGCAATCGCATAAAAATCCGGTCTCTCGTTATTAGGTATGAAAATATGAATAGTGTTTGTTACCTTTAGTATCCGCACGACACGAGGTAATCGCCTAGTTTCTCTACTACGCTGGCAGCTTGCTGGGGTTGGATAGGATCTTCATATAATGACACGACGACAGCTAGAAAACAGAACAACATGGGTTAGGTTTAACTCTTTCATTTGGTTTGCTTATATGTGAGCAAATAAAGAAGCGTCTGACAAAGAGATTATTATTATTATTATTATTAATGATAAACTAAGTTAAAAGAGAAGGCCTTGAAAGAAAAGCGAAACTTAATTATATACTATTATCGCCAATCAATCGAGCTATTTAGAGTAATGAAAATAAAAACAAAATAGAAAATTGCATTATTGAATATACAGTCAAGAGCAAAATAAACCGGACATTCGATAATTTATAAAAAATTAAATTAAAAAAAATATATTCTTTATCCCATAATAATAAAATTAATATAGCTATACAGTCGAAATATTAATTAAAAATGTAGTCCCTAACAAGGTACAATTTTCATTCGGGAAGGCATTTTATTTGTAATTGTTGGGATCCACATTTTTTCATCTAATAAATTAGAACTATCTTCTTTTGAAGACGAAATGATAGAATTCAGTGAAGAACTTATAGAAAGGTAGCCCAAGGATAAGGAGAACTACAAATTCAGAATAAAAATTAATTGTTTAGTTTCGATGATCTTCCCCCCTTCTTTAGGGTTTAAAAGCCTCAATTAAGAAAGTTTGTAACCAACTCCTTCTTGTCATGTGGTTGTGCTTTTCTGGGGCTAGAATTTGCCATTACATCAACATCTTATACAAAAAACGACTTTTTTGGACTTATAGGACCTTGAAATATCAAACATCTGTAAAAATCTCAACTTCGATTTTTTTTCACGAATACAAGATTTCCACTCCTACTAAGTAATCAGAGCTTTGCTTTTCGCTTCATGTTTCCAAGGAAGATTTCCATTAGTAGATGAAGAATATAAAACCCCAGATTCTATTAGTTGTAAAATAAAGTAAATAAAATGCGTTTATTTTAGCTAATATAATAATTTGTTAATTATCAGATAAATTGGTTTCTTTTCTAGAGAACTAACCCTAATCCCAAATGCTTTAAGTTTAAAATTCAAAATTAGCATAACCCTCTGAAAACTGATTTGTGAATTTTCTAGTCTACTAAACTTTTTTTTCCTTAGTGTCAAAAGGGACAACGTAATTCTAATTTAGTATGAAGAATGTTAGTATTCTTGTATGCATGCGTGTAGAATTCATCAAGTTGATTGGCAAGACAAATAATAATTATAATAGAAAAATTTTATCAAATAATTTGGATTGTTATACTACTTCTAGAGAAGTGAAAAAGTTGCTGGAATCGAGTGAAATGAAATAGGGGGTGGTTGTTTCACAAATCAGTCTAGGACTATTTATTTATTTTTCGAATGGATCAATTATCATTAAATGTAAAATTGAAATAAAAAAAAAGATGAAAAAATTATTAGTAGATTTTTTTATTGAAAAAATGTTACACTGTGAACTTTTTAAATTGCCCCCATGAATATAAATACAGATCAGATACCTTACCTATAAATAATTATATCGTGTTATGTAATTTTGAAAGAATATTATAACAAATTTTCGCAAGTAGTTCTTAATAGGTGACTCATCTTGAAAAATTGTATTAAAGAGTTTAATTTATTCTAGGAAGATAATCAAACTTTGTTTGAAAAAAGAGAGAAATTAACTCATCAGTAAAAGTGTTAAGTCGAGGAAGGTGTTAGGTGTTTGTTAACAAAGGTCCTTTTACACCTCACCTTTAAAATTTACCTATTAACAATCTAATGAAATTTTTTTTTACTTCTAACACTTTTATGCACTTGCCACCATTAATTATTACAGAATTGATTTTCAAATTACAAACAACATATTTCTAAATGTGTGCGTTTATTTTCTTTCAAGTGAATTAAATGAATGAATTGAAATTAGCAATTTGAGAGAGTGAGGAATGTGCATTTGCTTTTTATTAGAGCAGCACAATTGAATGTTGCTTTTTTTAGCCTATTCTATTTTTATTATTTCTAAGGAAATCAGTTCATACTATGATATGGAATGACGTGAGTATATAGGGAAAAAACGTTTTTAAAAGTTTAAGTGAGTTTTTCAAAAATAACTGTTAATTGGATTGAAATTATAATAAACTTTGTTCTAAGTTTCAAATTTTAAGCTCAAACCGTTCGCTGAAAAAAAAATTGACAAATAGCCAAAATTTGCCGAAAGCATATGCTGTCTTAAAAAAATTTGAAATTTTCCATGTCAAAATAAATAATATAAATTTAATCATATTTCTATATCTATATAAATAAAAATGTATGCTTAAGTGATACGTTGAAGGATTTCCGAAAGTTCTTCACCGATTTCTTTGAAATTTTCATACAACATTCCATTCAAATACACGAGTGTTTTTATACATAGTTTTTTTTATAGATATCACACCTGTGGCATGTAAAAAATATTTTTTTTCGAAGAAACAATGCCAGCGTCTCTTTGGGGGTAAAAGCAAACAAACAAGATGGCCGATAATAGCTTTTTGGAAATCTTTCAACTGTCAATATTATTTTTGGTTAAGGGAACAATTTGGACAAGTAATATATAATCCATTTACTGTTTTAATACCTATTCTATAATTATTTGCATTTCCGATTTATTTTCAAAACTATTATTATTTTTTAAACGAGTGGTCGTGTCATCTATTATCTTTATAAATTTCAACCATAAAAAACGAGACGCTCCCCGCCAGAGGCTAGGTGACGCCGGGCCGAAGGCCCAGGAGTCAGCTAGTTACCTATAGATTACGAGGGGTGAACCGAGACCTAATATAGTATACACCTACTTTCACTTTAATTTTTAAGTAGGAGACAATAGATGAGGGGCAATATCTAATGAATTCCTCATAATTCCATAGAAGTGTACACCTAATTCCAAACGCGGTTCACTTCTCGATAGATTATCACTAGTTATTTTCTTAGGATGTACGGGCTAGGAGGTCTAATTATTTATCATTGATAAATAAAGTTATGCTTTAGTTAATTTTGGTTACAACAACTCTTGATTTCTAGATACTTGAATTCAATAGTAAATTAAGAAAATATCTGAGCCGTGTAGCTAGGAATACATATTATTCAGTAGTGGCCTTCGAGAGAGGCGAATTCCTTAATTAGTAATAGTGTTTCAATAACTAAACAATGCAAGAAGAAGAAAATGAAACTTCTCTCACTTAATCCATTCCTACTTAAATGATGTTTCCAGTCAATGTTTTTTTTATACCTTCGGGAAGTATAAGCTCCAGGCGCTGATGGAGCCTTGAAATAATTTTGTTTAAAGTGCATAGTAAATAATGCAATTTACTAATACTATATAATATAAATATTAATATTTTTAATGAAAAATTATTATAATTTTTCTCACGAGTCGTGAAGTGTTTTTTTAAGCGCCAGCGAGTCAAAAAGGTTAAAAAAATGTGACTTATTTCTGATTTCTATAAAAATTGTTACAAATAATTCTCTCCATACAATTATTTTAAATGTAGGAAAAAAAATAAAATAATTGTGTAAATTGAAAAATATAATACATATATATGATGCAGTAAAATGTTGGAGTAAAACCCCGTTTTTTAGTAAGAACGGGTTCTTACTAGTTAAAACGGGTTTCACAGAATACCTTTGTGTCAACTAGAATTTACTGATGTTGGTTGAGTTTGGTTCAAAGATCTAGTATCTTCATTTTGAGCTTCCGCCTCATTTTGGGTGTTTATTTTCAAAAAATTTTAAAAGAAAATGTCAAAAAAAACATCCTCTACAACTTTAGCTTCTAATTTTTGACATTTTCATTAAAAAATTTTTTGAAAATAAACACCCAAAATGAAGCGGAAGGTCAAAAATGAATTTTCTAGACCTTTGAACCAAACTCAACCAACATGAGTAAATTCTAGTTGCCACAAAGGAATTCAGTGAAACGCGTTTTAAATAGTAAGAACGCGTTCTTATTAAAAACGGGTTTTTACTGCAACATATATAATTCGAATTATTGATTTTCTTAAGTTTTCAAAAAGAATCAGTGCAAATTAGCGAGAAACTAGGTGACAAAATCTTTAGAAAGTGAATTAATTATATATCTAATTAATTCTTGTGGAAAACCAAATTTAAATAAATATTTACATATTTCATTTAAATTCCTTTCGAATAACGTGAGTATTTAATAATATCTACTCGAGAGATGAAAAATGATTATTTATTTATTCAAGATGTTTAAAATTTTAATATTTCTCCAATCCCCCCCCAGAACGATGGTGAAAATTCTGCATTTGATCTCAATACAAATGTATAATATTTTAGTATGTAAAAATAAATAATTAAATATGAGTGGAGTTTATTCAATTTCTATGGTATTTTCGTTGCTTCCTTTTTTAGGATTTTGCTACTTTTTAACCGACTTCAAAAAAGGAGGAGGTGCTCAATTCGACTGAATTTTTTTTTGTCTATGTTACCTCATATCTTCGCCAATTGTGAACCGATTTTGATGATTCTTTTTGCATTGGGTTCAGTCTAGTTTCCGATTGGTCCCGTTTTTTTTTCATTGGTATTGGACCTTTTTTGATACGTTTGTTCAGGCATAACTTCTTAGTTTATGAACCGATCTTAATGATTCTTTTTTTAATGGAAAGATGGTACTTTAGGGGTGGTATCATATTAATTTGGTCAAGTTCTGAAGATATGATCAATGACGAAATAACGTAAATCTCCAATTCTTATGACCAAATAATCGAAATTATAATAGTTAAAATCTTTTATAAAAAAAATCTTAAAACATTCATTTAAAACCCGCAAACGTTTCGAGAGAATTTCTATATTTATTAATTCAATTTCATTATCATTTTCTGATTCATTCGCCCTACGCTTTCTCTTACGAGATGTATGCAAGGTATTATATTAAGTCACTATTAATAACATCACTATAAAGAGAAAAATAAAAATAATTTTTATAAAAAAAAAATATAAAACCGACTTCAAAAAAATTAAATGCAACAAATAAAATAATAATAATTTAAAAATAAAATAAAATGCACTAAAAGGTATAAAATAATTATCTAATTTAGTTACAAATAAACGACGAAATATTAACATGAAATTACTTTTTGAAGTCGGTGCCAAACATATACATTTTATGAATCGCACTCGACGGACCTTACTTAGTACGTTTGGCGGGTACGCTCGCTTATATAGTTTGTTTGGCACCGACTTCAAAAAGTAATTTCATGTTCACGTTTAGTTGTAGCTAAATTAGATAATTATTTTATACCTTTTAGTGCATTTTATTTTATTTTTAAGTTATTATTATTTTATTTGTGCATTTAATTTTTTTGAAGTCGGTTTTTTATTTTTTTACCTGACAGGTGTTGAAGAAGAGACTAAATTAGAAAAAGATAAAAACTTGTCAAGATAATTGGCGATATTTTTATGATTAGAAAAAAATGTTAATTCCAAAAACGTTAGTATATAAAAAATATTCTAGTTAATGCGGTTTGATTCCTAAATGAGTGTCAGCTTCCGTGGGGATTAAGTTGAATGACATCGATTTCTGAGGAAAGTAAAGTAGAAATGGATGCTTTGGATGATTACCTTGTTGCGTCTTCATGCAGTGCACACCAACTTTTCCCAGTTTGGCCCTGACGACCCGGTCGGTACCGGATAGGTATATGTACCGATTGCCGGCAAGTGTAACACCCGATGAGGTAAGGAGCTCCTGGTTCTCAAAGCCTAATACAAGCTTGGCTATTTCGTCCTTGGAGATCTCAAACAAGAGAAAGGGACGTTAGTGGCATTCAAACCCGAGAATATATTATAATTACTACTTTCAAAGGTGAAAAATTCCAATCAAGATGAAGTAGATAATGGAATTGATTTTAATTTCATTATTGTATATCTTAAGACTATTTATAATGAATTTATGAATGGAATTTTTAATTTTAAGCGTCATCTTTATTAGTAAAGAATGAGTTGAATATTTATTATAAAAGTTTTAGGTCAATTTCTAAAAATAAAAGACTTATTAAATTTGCATTTCCGGGAAAATTCTAAATTCTAAATTTTAGGCCCTTCGCAATATTTAAAGCTTAAGGAGGTTCGGGACAGCTTATCTATCTGGTTGATCTAAGAAAAAATCCTTTGAATTTCTGCAGAGTGACAACTTCTGCCTACTAAATTTTTTAATTAAAAAATTGTTAATAATGAGGTTAATTTCGAATACAAATCTTTGTTTTGATAATATTAATAAAAAGAATATTGAGATAAATTTTTTCACATTATAAAAGCATTTATTTAACACAAAAACGATTTCAAGATATAGAGTTGGAATTCTACACTAGTGGTTTTGTTATATTCCGTTGGCTGCAAATAACTTTTTATTTTACTTTACCATACAGGGTATGGTCAAGTATTGTAATCGTGCATGAAAAAAAGTGTTTTTTTTCCTTCTTTTTTTCGAAATATCTCAAAAACGGCTGAAAAAAAAATTGAGCGAAACCATGGCATTTCGCTCTTCAAAAAAGCTCCAATAAGTGAACATCGAAAAAATTATATTTTTCGAGATAATAATTGTTTTCTCAAAATGTCTGTTAGTCTGTCTGGTTGGTTGTTTGGTTGTTAGTTAGTCTGTGCGTTAGCAAATTTTGTGGACGAGCTATTTACTATTTACTATTTATGAATAACTAATTAACTAGATTGTCAAATCTATTGAAAAATATATGATTCAATTCATAAAAGTTGAATTATTGATCTGGATAAATTTGTTGAAAATGGTATAATTTGTATAGAAGTTATAGCCCTTTTAAAAGCTAGGTCCATTTACTTCCATATTAAAAGGACAATTTTCAATCATTTATTTCTCAGTAATGGGACAGACGATCAACTTCAAATTTCGGGAATAAATATTTAATACATCCATAAATGATTCGATGGTAAAAATTTGAGAATTTTCTTATAAAAATGTAAACAGTCCTGAACCCCCTTAAGTAGGTATTATACTATATAAGTATAGTTTACATGAAGTATTAAACGGATCAAATGGATAACACATTCATTTTTGATTTGACAGTTTACCGCTTGTTTTTAGTTTAATTAGAACTCGATTTATAGCTAAAAAACTAAAGTTCAAATATTTTAGTTTTTTATTTAAATCAAGTTATAATCGAGATAAGAACAAGGGGTAAATTGAAAATCATAGAGGAATAGGTTTTCTTCTATTAAGAGAAGAAAATATTTTGATTTCAAATATTACTCTTATGATGACTTAAAATGCTTTTAACATTTCTGTTATAAATTTTTAATTTTTTTAAAATTTCAATTTAAGAAAGTCTATAAATATAATGAACAGTCTGGATAATTGTTGAATTTATGCTTCGGTGATTGGGTTGGTTATAATTTGAAAAATGTTGGCAAAAATTACCTATTTTAGATGATATTTCCCTATCAGAATATTCGATATTTCTAGTCAATAATTAGACATTTTATGAAATAGATAGAATAATAAGATTTAATTGATTATTTATTATTATATAAAATTAAAGGTTTTACTTTCTCCTACCAATTTAAGAGACAAATTAATTGTTCCATATCTTAATTATAACCAAGTTTAATTAAATTGCGAAAATTTCACTTTTATATCTCATAAAAAAATATTTATGGAGAAAAAACAGTTCCAAGTAGGTAGTAGAGCGAATCTTGAAAAGTCTATTGACAAAAATTTGTATACTTTGAACCGTAATTCCTTATAATCAAAAAAAATAATAAATAAAATAATAAATAAAATAAAAAATACCGTTGAAACAAAACAATATTCTCTGTAGTGCATTTATAAGTAATCACGATTAATATAAAAAAATTAGATAAATTACACGATAAATGAACAAAGTATACCTAATCGAGGGTATTTCTTGTTGCTTTTTTCATTTATCATGACAGATGTTTTAAGAAAAAAAATAAATGGGAGATTATAAATTGTTTAGCTAGATCGCTAGGTAATAATTAATCCCGTAATAGATCACTAAATGAGTAGTAATTAAATCTTGATAGGTTACAAGGTTTTCAACGTGATTCAAGGAACTATAAAAATTACCTAGAGTCAAAGTGAAATAACATCCAGTTGACCTAAAATAACATTAAACACGATTTTAAATTCCTTTTTGGGTTCACTAAGGGCCGGTTGTATGTCGCAAAGTATGCTTTTTACAACTAACAAAGGGTAGATGGTAAAAGGAGGGACTGGGACTTTCAGTGGCTGTCATCTGATTGGCCATCCCAGTGCCTCCTTTTACCATCTACCGTTTGTTAGTGGTAAAAAGCATTTACTTTACGACATACAACTAGCCCTAAGAGACAGTTGTATGTCGGTTGGTAAAGTCTTTGTAAAAGTTGACAAAGGGTAAAACCTTAGAATTCATTATGTCCCCGGCCGGATGCCCAATCAGATGACACGCACTTTCATCTGATTGGCCATCCCAAGGTGTATATTCTAAGGTTTTACTCTTTATCAACTTTTACAAAGACTTAGCAACCGACATACAACTAACCCTAAGTAATATAAAAATCAGTTAAGGAAGCAATTTGAGTGGTAAAAAAATCATAAGCTTAAAGATACTCGAAAACAATTACTAATTAATTATATTTATAGGCTTGATATTTTCAATGTAGGTATAAGGAAATTTTTTGGGTTAATATGCCATAGTAAGATCTATAAAAAAGTGGATACCGTAGTTTTTATCTGTCATCCAAACTAATTATCTAGGACAAGCAAAATAATTTTCCTCAAACTAAGCTACTTTCCGGAATTTTTTTACAGATTTATAAATTAAAGGGTGGAAAAGTTAGAAAGTGTGGGGCTCCGAATTCAAGTTTTAGATTTAATAGTTAAGAAGCTACAGGTTTGTGATAGCAGGGGTAGACAAACAGACCACGAACTCTCGCCATAAAGATTCGTCAGTTGTTTTTTGGTACCGAGCCCTAAAAAGGGTTCAAATAGTTTTAGATGGGCAACTCTAACAAAATAATATTCCCCATAATCTATAAAGCTAGCCACCCATTCAGTTCGATAAGGAAATGGCTGATGTGGATTCTCATTGAATTCATCAACGCTTGAAAATGACCCCGGAAGCAGAGGCAGCTTCAAATAAAATGTTTAACATTTTTTCATCATACCTAGGAAAATGTAGAAGTTTTAATAACAATAAGAGTTGAAATTAATCTAAAGAGGATGATTTTGTTTCCTATTTCATAAGAACATCATTGATTCTAAGAATATTCTTTAAATTTTGATTTTTACGATTTTTGGTTCCCACAGTAAAATCTCCTTTTTTTCTAAATAATTCACTAATCGTTAATTTAGGTAAATTGCAGTAATAAAATGCAAAAAAAAAAATCACACGAGCGTTTAGATTTAATCAACCTTTCACTTGTCTCCATCAAATGCAAATATTGTCTGTCATTGAAAGTCAGGATATTGTAGAGCCATTGCGTCTGATTAAGCAAGCCTTTAGGGCGAGTCATTATTTTAAACGAGAAATAGCCAGTTTCAATTTCCAGTAACAAATGACTTCGAAAATGGCTATCAATATAAATTAATTGTAACATAAAAAAAAAAAATCGAATTAAAGCAAGAGTTCAATTTTGATAAAACACTGCTTCTAAATTCATATATAGGCTGACTAAATTAAGAATGAAATGTTTTTTTAGAGCATATTGGAGATGATCCAAATGGGTATCCTATTTTTGGCATTACAAACATTACTTCTAACACATATATTCTGTCATTAATACTTTTAAAATATTCCAACAAGAAATCAATATTCCACTAACTAAAAAAAAAAAATTCAAGTTTTAAAACAGAAGATGTTAATATAACATCGAGGGGTGAACCGCGATTGGAATTCGGTGTACACGTCTTTGGAATTCATTAGATAATGGACCTTCATCTATTCTCTATTGTCTTCTACTTGGAAATGAAAGTAGAAGTGGAAGTAGGTGTACGCGATATTAGGTCGCTGATCACCCCTCGTATAACATTGTTCCTAGGTTAACAGCTCAACCCAGTCACTTATAGCTTAGTAGGGATATTTATTATAAATAACATTTCGGCTTTTAATTGAGATTTTGTAAAATTAAAATTGAATCATGTTTTGTTCAACAAATAAAAATTAACAATTTTTTCTAGATATGGTCATAGTTAATAAAATGACATTTAAGTGATTATCTATTCCTTAAACGATATTAAAAAAATTATTTATAATTTAATCATTGAGAATATTTTTGGTGTTCCGTTCTTATCTATCTGGATTGTCTTTTCTGTCGCACATATGTAACATATTAATGCTAAGAACTTGATATTTGATAAGTAGTTTGAGTTTGATGACGTAGAGATAGTGCAAGTGTCAAAAAAAAAATTTTTGACACTCATCCTCAAAAAAATTAAATAAGATTCCGATTAAACGATTGTTTTAATCAAATCCTATTAAACATGTTACTGTAATCTTATTTTGAATGCCCAGTCGCGTTCTATGAGCCTAGGTATATGCTCCCCCCCCCCTCTCTCAACTTTGAAATCCTTAGATTTAAATAAAAATTTGAAAAACATTTTAATGTGACATCTTTTACATTAGTTGCTATAAAATAATTACTTTAGATGATAGATTCTTAACCATACTCGCGTTTGGGCCCTTTTCAGTAGGTACAATGTTTTGAGCTGAATTATATAAATTTAAAATTGTTTAAAATATACTTAAATACATCTAGTCTTATAATAAGATAAGAACTAATTAATAAATCCTAATTTTATAAAATGTATCTATAAAAAGAGCAAATTTAGTAGTAAATTTCCAGAATAATCCATGTTGTTTTTATCTCTTGTCTTTCTCTAATGGAAGAAACATGAATTGCGAATGTGAATCACTGCATTTCGATACCAGATGTTTCTTTCTACAGTGAACAGTTGGTGAGTTCATTTCACAATAATTATCCATCGGGGACAGACATGTTCTTACTTTGCAGAAAGAATATTCCGAGTTAACTAACCTACCTATGTATGTTAAGGACAAAATAACAAACACATGCAACTCATCTTAAGATCTTCCTACGCTAATTGAACTGTGAAAGAAAATAAATATTAATAAGTATATATCGGATTTCTACAACTACTCATCAAAGAAATTTGATCTGCTCATTGATAAATCAATTGTATGCAAAAGAAAATTAATGCAAATAAAAGGGGCCAAGAATTTTTTCATAGGCTCAAGATGATATATTAGCTATCTAATACAATATGATATATTAGCTATCTAATACAATATGATATATTAGCTATCTAATACAATATGATATATTAGCTATCTAATACAATATGATATATAATAATTTCATCACTTTTATTTTTTTATTATACTTTACGAGATCTGAGTATGGTTGCTTTCAACATGAATGACAACATTGAATTAACAAAAAATAATTTCTTAATATAAAATTATTTTTCGATATCTTGATATTGTATCATTATTTATTAAGCGATATTATTCGATCAATGGTAGTAAAATTTGAATTGATAATATATCGAGTTTACGGTCCATAAATAATACTTTAATCGTTTATTTCCAAGCTTTCGATCTTTGAAGATGATGCTAAATCCTAATAAAATAAACTAAAAATCGAAAGTTTGGTAAACGATTAAGGTGTTATTTATTAACCAATAAATAGTCCGTTACGAAGATCTAATAAAAGATCGAAAGTTTGCAAAAAAAAGATTAAGATGTTATTCATTGACCGAAACACACAATAAATAAAATTAATTAGAAAATTTTCAATGAGGGAAACATAGCGTATTAGTCCGAATACAACAAGTCTCGCGATTTATTTATTTAGCGTATGGTTTTACAGAATTATACATACATCAGTAATTAGCAAGATCACATAGGTCGAGGAAAATAAAATAAAAAAACCAAATATTATAAAGTAAAAAGTAAAAAGAAGGAGAACTAGTTTTATATCATAAGGCTGGAATAGACATTTTCTAAAAAATAACTGTAGACAACTTCTAAGATGGTGCAGTCCGGAAAACGCTCTGTTTACTCAGAACGGGGAAAAGTCTACAATCAAGCGGGATCCCGATCGAAAGATATAGAATTCTGAAAAAGACCCCGATGATTATAAGGGGTATTACTGTATAATCCTTATTCTGTGTCTAATCATGCACGAAAATGCCCGACAATCTAAAGGTCCGAATAAAAGACGACTCTTGTTATTTAATATTTCTGGGGGGCGGGGGGGGCTCGTCTTATATTCGGGCTAATATGGTATATTTCAAAAAATAATGTAAGTAAAGTGAAAAGTTCAGCTAAGATCTCGAAATCGAGAGATTTATTTTTATTAGTGATCAAAATTTAGTCAAGATGAAGAATTGAATTGAAAGGCTTAGAGTCTTATATTAGAGGAGACGAAAGGTGAAACGGCCGTTTCAAGGCCGACGTGGACCTTGACATAGTAACACGGACCATGTCTAGAACATGGAGCTCCGTTCGCGATGGACAAAAATCCAAGACGCGAGAAAGCCGAATCGAAGAGGCTGACTTGGCTTGGTGGCAGCATTGATGCTGCTGCTGCAGTGGGTTGCGTCTCTGGGTGGGGATTAGGCTTGAGATAGAGAGGATCGAAGGGAGAGCACAAGTCTCGGTGGGAGAGCAACTCTGCCTGTTGCAGCACACAGCATCCCAAGAGAAAGAAAGAACAAAGCGGAATCCCGAAGGAGACAAGTGACAAGGCTGGCTAGAGCTAGACTACTCAACAATCCAATTCTAGCTATAACCACAATCAAGGGTTAATTTCTGAAAAAAAAGAACCGAAACGCTTGGATAAATAATCAGAAATTCATATTCTTTAACACTTAGTTCTTGAATGAATAAAAAGAACCGGAACGCGCCGTTCCAGACTGTTACCGCCGAAATTAAGCCCTGATCACAATGGATCGATACTTTAACCAACACATTTTTAAGTATCATCTTAGTCCGGATATAAGGCAATCCCAATAAGATGAGTTTTATTTTTTACCTAAAAAAAAAGCATATTGTATAAGACATCTGCAGCACACCACCTGCTCTAAAATCGAAAGGTTCAAATATAAAATGAACCTATTTGCAACGAAATTTTATCTAGAGAGAGACGGACTGGTAGAACTTTTAATTGAAAGTAATGGAAGAAGGCAGCCCAGGAGTAGTGAGGAGAAAAAAAATTAACACATATTAAATAAGGTGTAGTTTATTGGAATCCTTCCTCTTTTACTTTCAAACCGACGTTTCGGAGGATTCTTTCCTCCTTCTTCAGGGTTTCAAGGGGTCAATGAAGAAAACAAATAAAATGCTTCCTTCCTCTTTCCACAGCAGTTTTAAAACTTTTTTCTTCCTTAGCAGAAGCATAGAAAAACAATTTATTTTTATTTTTCTTAATTGAAAAAAAAACATGTTTTTCTGTGCTTCTGCTAAGGAAGAAAATGGTTTTAAACACTGCTGTGGTGAGAGGAAGAGGAAGCATTTTACTTGTTTCCCTCATTGACCCCCTGAAACCCTGAAGAAGGAGGGAAGAATCCTCCGAAACGTCGGTTTGAAAAGAAGGAAGGAATCCAATAAATTACACCTTTTTTGGATATGTGTTAATTTTTTCTTTCCTCTACCCCTAGGCTGCCTTCCATTACTTTCCATTAAAATGAACCTTTTCCATGGAAAAATCTCGCCTATGTTCGGATCAATACGATACTGCAGTAAGATGGATTATAAGAATTTCCGTGATTTTGGGTTGTTTATTAATTAAACAAGACATGAATGAATGAAAAGTTTAAAAATCAATAAAAAAATGAGAGGGATGAAGTTTAATTCTGGAATTATAAATTAATTAACATGAAATAAGTTTCCTTAAGAAATATGCAAATATTTCTGAATGATATTAAAAGATATATTTCATAATACAGAAATTCTTTTACAAAATCACAATGAAAATAACCAAAGACTTTTGCTTTAAAAAATTCTTTACCAAAAAAGGTAAAAATGAAATCAATGGTGGTGGTTGAACAGACCTGCAAATTAGAAAGGCTTGAAATCCGAAATTCGGCTTATATACCAGCCAATTAATAAAAAAAATGAGACATTTTACCATAAATAAAAAAGTTCGGATCAAATAAATATTCGTTCGAGTAGGAACACTCAATAGTTGGTTTAGAATCTTTTAAACATGTAATTTTGTATTTGACTCCCCCATGAGCATCCAAGTACACGGAACTTGGCAACCCTCTGAATAAAAAATGTGTAAAAATTCATGTAATTAGCTTAGTGTGAGTAATTTCAAAGAAAATTAGTTAGAATGAGAAATGAAAAGAACTAGGTATATTAATCACAGACAGACTTAGACGCTTTTAATGAATGATACTAAAAGATATAATTATACGGAAGAATCTTTATAAAATGAATATTTTATTAATAAAAAATTCATAAATAAATATAATTAAGTAAACACAAATGAAAAGTACATATTTAAGTAAATTAAAATGCATCAAATTAAGGCTTTGTAATTCACAACTAGACTAGATCATATAGTTTTACAAATAGAAGTATAAATATGTATAAATGAAAATTAAAAGCTAATATATTTTTCTGCAGCAATTTCAAAGTTTGAAATATATTTTTTAACAAAAAATATTTTAAAATGATGTGATTTCGAAACATGGATTGACATCGAAGAAAATATTAGTTTTTCAAATGCCAAAAGCTCTAGTAAATGTCAAGAAAAGAGGCTGTGGATTAAAGGAGTCTCTATACTTTTTTAGGTCAGAGAGGTAATCTGGAAAGGCAAGGAAAAGATTAAGCAACTTTAGAACACTCTCGGAATGAAAAAAAAAAACAAGAAATATGTTATATCTTGTATTTGTGGGCATCAAACCAAAAATACAGAAAGGCGGAATCATCAAATAAATAATAGATTAATCGAGGTGATTGAAGTCCTATAAGAGGAGAGAAATGGGTGATAAAAGAACCTTTTGAATCCTTAATTGCTAATGTAATGTATTTTTAAAATCAGGATGAATAGCCACTTTTATTTCGGATTGTGTATTATTGAGTTGGTGAGTCATGGTTTAGTAGAGAGAGCGAATAAATGAATAAACAGGGAGCTGAGGCGAGGGAAGGACCTTCTCCCTTGGGCGAAACAACCAACTCAACACTCACTCATAATTCCCAAACAGAGCTCGAAATTTCAATTTCTGAAGAAGAAAATCCTAACGAAGTGTAAGGCTAACCACCGACTTTCATATGAAATTGAGTATAGGTTGTGAAAATAAAAATGACAGAAGATGTATTAGATGCATCTGGATTGTCATTTCATTTATTTTCTAAGGCTGAAGACAGAGAGAAGTGGAATGCAAAAAAGTGAGCAAAGCAACGAAACTAACTTCATTGAAAAGATATTGTTTTGTCCAGAGTAGCAGTTGTTGATTTATAAAGGGAAATCAATTAGGTTATCCTCTCCTTGATGCAAATATATATAACGAATATAAATAATAAATTTCTTTGTTATGGGACAAATTCACTATTACAAAAAAACAAATACAGTGAAACCCCTCAAATTGGAACTAATTGGGGGCTGTAGCCTGTTCGGATATCAATTTGTTCGGATTAGCCGAAAGCTGGTGGTTTGGATATCTTATTGAAGAAAATGGTTCTCTTTCTATCCTTGAGAAGCTGAAGAAAGTTACAATAAAAGACGTTATTTACTGGGTTGCAGAATCGTGGCAAAACACAAGTGTGAACTTACTGCGGAGATCTTGGAAGAAGCTTTGGCCTAGCCTAGAGTTCGAGAAAATACCTAACCAAACTTAAATTTGTCAAAAAAAAACTCGTTCAGATTTCCCGGGATTTCGGATTTGAGGGGTTTCACTGTAACATACACTCGGTCTTTTTACACATAAGAAATAACAGATAAAATATTTTTAATTAAAAAGACATGATGAAACTCAAACCTTCGAAACTATCATCTCTATCAAATAAATTATATACCTATGTTTATTTGCATTAAGCAGAGGACACACTCAGTGATTTCTCTTTAGAAAACTAACTAGTTTGGAATCAAATCAGTAATCACAAGGGATGTTCAAACAAGTTCACGCAAGTTTGTTTTTGACACGTTGCTATATAGTTTCACTATTTTTCCAGGCTTAGAATAGAAATAGATTTCCTTAATTTCAATCCAATTTCTAAAAAAAATAAAGTAAAAAAAAATTAATATTGTTACAAATGGTAATAATTTGAAATTGTCTGATAAACCCACAAAATTAATGTAAAGGATTATCTCATCAAAGATATCTAATCTAAATGGTTCAGTTCAGCAGAAACTCAACCAATAAATCGAAGGCTTAACACAACAAATACACAACGATACGGTTCAATATCACAAGAGTTATTATGTTTGTGTTCTTAAAATAAAAGTTCAATTGATTTTTTATCGAGTAGTTTAAATAAATAAATTAATTAAAATCCATATCAACCTGAACTTAAGTTCAAATCATATTTGATTAAGAATTTCTTTTATTTGCGAAATTTGAATCACTAATTAAATGAATAAGAATTCAAAAGAAGAAATGATTCATTTGATTTTTCTATGATTAGAAAAATGGTGATAAAATTCTATTCAATCATCGTGACATAAATGATTGAAATTAAATGAATAACTAAACATAATAGTTCTGATTAATAAGTTGTTTTTAATTAAATAATAAATTATTAACGTTCCGATAGTGTGCAATCAGAAGATGATTCATAATGAAATAATTTATTATATTACTAGCTGACGCCCGGGCCTTCAGCCCGGAGTCACCTAGCCCCTGACGGGGAGCGTTTCGTTTTATGATTAAAATTTACATAGATAATAGCTGACCCGACCACGGGTTGCTGTGACTAACTCTTAACAAAAATTTAAATATATTAAAAAATAATAATAATTTTGAAAATAAATTGAAAATGCAAATAATTATAGAATAGGTATTAAAACAGTAAATGAATTATATATTACTTGTCAAAATTGTTCCCTTAACCAAAAATAATATTGACAGTTGAAAGATTTCTAAAAATCTATTTAGCCATCTTGTTTGTTTGCTTTTACCCTCCAGAGGCGCTGGCGTTGTTTCCTCGAAAAAAAAATGTTTTTTACATGCCACAGGTGTGATATCTATAAAAACACTCGTGTATTTGAATGGAATGTTGTGTGAAAATTTCAAAGAAATTGGTGAAGAACTTTCGGAGATCCTTCAACGTATCACTTAAGCGTAAGAGTACATTTTTATTTATATAGATATTCAATAAAAATAAATTTCTATTCTGTAAGTTGATAAAATAAATAAGAAAACTAGAATTAGTATTAATTAATACACTTTTGTTAAAATTTAGGTTGGATCTTTTCTATTCACCGATTCAGTCATTAACTTCATTAATGTTGGGTTTGATGTACTAATCATTAGTTTATAATGTCATTTGTAAACAGGCAATTATTTATAATAGAATATCGTACATAATATATAGGTAGGTATACATGTTTTAAATGAGTTAAAAATTTTAAATGCTTTTTTTTAGGGAAAAATCAAATTGATTTAGAAACGAGGGATGAAATATACAAGGATTATATCGAGAGATGAACTGCGTCCTAATATCGTGTACACCTACTTCCACTTTCACTTATATTTCCAAGCAGAAGACAATAGATGAAGGAGCATTATCTAACGAATTCCAAAATAATTCCACATTAATTCCAAAGACGGTGTACACCTAATTCCATTCGAGGTTCACCCCTCGAATTAGATACAAGTTTCTGTTTTGGATTTTTTTATGAAATAACATATATTTTCATGAATATTTATCATAGTATTGTAAAATAAGTGAAAAAATAAAAAAAAAATAAAAAAATATTCAAAATCAAAGAATTTGACTATGCTTAAATGACTTGTAAAATTTTCAAATTTCACCGATGGAAGAATATCAGAAGAAAATCATATTTAATTTCGAAGTCAAGTTCGAGGAATTTGTCAAAAAGAAGAATTCTTTATGATTTTTTTTTTTTTATTGAAATTCTATAATAAAAAAATAGGAAAAAATTATAAAGAAATAATATTGTAATTTTTGGCCGAAATCGAAAATATGCCGAGATGATTGAAGTTTGTAAAACTTGTAAGGTTCGGAAAATAATCAGGAAGGGAATTCCAGTCTAGAAACCAAAAAGAATTAACGAATAGTTTGATTCGATTTGCTTCTAATTTGTCGGTTTGACGTAAGAAAGTTTGTGGGGAAAGTAAAAGAGCAATGAGTTCAATGGATTATGAAAGTTAAGTAATATTAGATACAATTTATACTTTGTTGGATAACCTCTCTGTGACTTGCTATTAAAGTAGTGACAATTAAATCACACTAAAATAAATAATTAGGGTAGTTGTTTCACCATATGGGTTTTCTTAGGATTTTTTTGATAGATTATTATTTAAATACTTCTGCATCGATTGGTGGCAAAACGAAATTTATGAACAATATAGTTCCGGATATATTAAATTCCAAAGATAGACTTTTTCAGACTCTTATACATTGCACTATACGGGATACTGGACAGTTTACATACATATTTAATTATAATTAAGAAACTCTTCTTCCCATTTTTATAAAAAACTCAACCAACATTAAACAATAACTAATACATTTTTTAAGAAAATTTTAATTCATAGTTACAACACAGTTTCTGAAATAATAATGAATAAATATTGAAAAATTTACACTAAAAAAAAGCTGGCAACAAAGCATATATTTAACCTAAAAAGTGGATTAACTTTAGTACTTTTTGACGTTTTTTCGCTTCAGCCATTATCGCAACAGCTTTCAATCGCTTATTAAGAACTTTTTGTTTTATAAATCTCCATTTATAATGTATTTTATTTGACATTTCTATGATAAAATATATACAAGCTCGGACAATGTTGCCAGATTTGTTAAACGAGCACGGGATTGGTAGTAGTGGTACATAAACAACAAAAAGTTTTGGGCTTATGCATTATGAATTCTTAATGTCTGTTCTACATTTTTTTTTTATATACTCTAGCATTAACTTTTTGATAGTCTTGTCGCGAAACAACTACCTTTAAGGATTAAGAAAAACACTATAGTTTGAACGAGTATTCTTTAAAAATGCATTAATGAATCTGATAGTGATTTTCTGCATTTTTTATTCAAAATTTCTGAAGCCAAAATCTAATCATTTTCGTTTTGAAAATACAAAAATGTTGGCACATGAAGTAACTTTGTTTTCCTGGCCAAAGTACTTGAAAAGGACCACAAATCTAATGAGCAAAACATCATGTTTTTATGTTGTATATGTTTGTGTTAATAAATATATTTAGCATAATATGGTTCTAATCAAAGCCTTCTATTAAATTATTCAACCACTAAGCTTTAATCAATTGATAAAAATTCGGAATCAAGTTTAAAATATGTTAAGATATAATGGCTGTACTATTTGGACTAAGGTCAATAGATTAGTTAAACAAAGAATTTTTCGATGATGTCATGTGAATAAACAATCACTATTTGGGAAAGAAGATAGGAAAATCAAGTAGCTGACTGGGAATGGGTGTCCCATCCATTCTATTCATCGATGCAGCCCACCAACCAGACAAGAAAAGAAGCAAGCCCCTTGCGCCTTTCGAAATGGCCACTCAAAGAAAGGCATCCCTAGTTATCGACATGGAAAAAAATTAAATCGGCTCATATTTATGCAATATTTCAATTCTCATGATTGAAAATGAATAAAAATCATACTAATAAAATTATTTTAAACACAATTGGATTAAAAATTGAATATTTTTAACACAATTGAATTAAAAATTGAATTTACATGAAACATTGAAATAATATATTTCATTATTCGTGTCCATGATTAATAATTAAAGGATCGAAGGGAGTTGGACTTGACTTTACCATAAATTAAATACAAAGTTTTTATTTGAATAGGCCGAACGTTTCTCGCAACTTCTTCAGTGGCTCATTTATTAAACTTATCTGTCTGGTGGTTTTGACTAAGAGAAAAACCATTTTCAAACAGTATCTTTACAAATCACTCAATTTTATCAAATAGTGTAATAATGTTTTATATTATTTGATAAAATTGAGTGATTTGTAAGGATACTGTTTGAAAATGGTTTTTCTCTTAGTCAAAACCCCAGACAGACAAGTTTAATAAATGAGCTACTGAAGAAGTTGCGAACCAGCAACGAAACGTTTGGCCTATTCTTTGTATTTAATTTAAAGTCAAGTCCAACTCCCTACGATCCCTTTAATTAAAAAAATATGTTTAAGAATTAATTTTGGTGGATGGGTTAGATGTTAGAAAATATTCAGTAACTTTAATAAAATTTTGTTAAGGGAGAATGGTGTGGGTTCTTGGTGAATACATTTTTTTAAATTATTGGATAAAAAATACTTGGTAGGTTTCACATTAAGATATAAAAATAAATTCGTTTTATTTTTATATCTTAATATGAAACCTACCAAGTATTTTTTATCCAATAATCATTTTAAATAAAGTAAAGAAAATTTTGAAAAATCTTAAAACTTTTTAAAATTTTTGTGAAACCTACCAAGTATTTTATATTTTAAAAAGTAAAGAAAATTTTGAAAAATTTTAGAAATTTTTTAAAATACTTATAAAATTTTTTGTGAAACCTACCTAGTATTTTATTTATTTATTTTTTTGTTAAGGGAGAATGGTTAAGGTTCTTGGTGAAACATATTAAATAAAGTAAAGAAAATTTTAAAAAAGTTTCTAAAAAATTTTTCAAAAATTTTCTTTACTAGTATTTTATATTTTAAATTTTAAAAAGTTTCTAAAATTTTTCAAAATTTTCTCTACTTTACTTTAATAAAAATTAAATAGTGATTTGAAATTTATGTAAATTAATCAATCAAAAGTAAAGGTAGGTTTGGACTATGTTTCGTCACAATAAATGGCAAAACCAAAAGCTCACATAGATAAGGTCTATTTTCAAATCGTAAAGAACTCAAGTAAACCCATTCGAAGAAGTTAGAATAAAGAAAAATGAAATAGATAAATTTTACCAATGATTTCTTTATCGTATTTCCTATCATTGTTATTAAATATACGTAGGCAATTTTCTTTTTTATATATATAATATTGATATGAGAAGGCGTTACATCAAGAAAGTGAGGCCCCCAAAAGCCTGGTTGGACCTTCCATCGGGAAAATAAGAATAAGAGGAGATTTTATGGGCTGGGTAGGAGTCGAAAGCATATGTGGATGAGTATTTTTAAGATAGAGGGTCGCATCTAACCAATTTCACTTTTAGGTCTCTTTAAAACAATTCGAGTGGATTCAAGAAATTACTTTTTTTTTAGATTTGGACTTATAGAGGATCATAATGGCTGCCATCACATTCTTTCCATGTAGGGTGCTTAACTTACGAATCTATTGGGTTCCGGTGCATTCAACTTGTCAAGGCCGTTGGTAATTTTGACTAGTTTTAGTATCTTATGAATCTACATTATATTTAAATAAAAATCTTTAGAGAAAATATAGATTCATATATTTTCTTTAATTTAAAAAATAAAATTTGGTTTTTATTCAAATAAATGAATGATTTATCTATCATATACAGATTTACACTGTTCATTAGGAATAAAACATTTTCGTGAATATATTCTCTGGTTATTTGTAGATCTATTTTAAAATATGAAAACTCATATTATTTGGTAAATATAGGAATTATAATATAAAAATATCATTGAACTAAAGTGAAGAGAAAAATAAAATGGAAACTTGAGTAAAATTTTGAACCTGAATTTGATTTTTCTTTGGGACCCCATATGGCTTGTGTAGTATTTGAATAGTTGAGAGAAATCTTTGTTAAATATTATTTCTCATATATATTATTCTAGGTTGTCTACTGAATATAAAAAGTTCTCATTTTTTAGGGTTTCGTTTACAAGTAAAATGGAGGCTTTTTAGTATGGCTACAATGTCTGTCTGATCGTCTGTCAGTACAAACTTAAACTTTTTTTTCTTGGCTTTTCGGTCTTTCTAGCCATAAGTCAATTTACGATACTACTTATTATTTTTTTTTATTTGTCTCTACCCCGGGGTCAGATTTTAACCGGATGCCTCGAGTCGGATTCGTACCCGGGCCCACTTGGTTGGCAGGCTGGCACGCTAGCCCCTAGCCTAACCCGACCTCCCCAAACCTTAACTTTACAAGATTTTTAATCATATTAAAATTTTAATTATTATTTTGAAGATTCAATTATTTGAGGGGATAAAAATAAAAAAATACCTTTTTAGTCTTAGGGAGAAGAAGTATCCCTGTAAAAGATATCTTTTAGTAAAATTTTTAAATTTATTTCTTTTAAAAATGACGATGTGTGGAAGAGAGCTCCCAGGGTGAATTTTTTGTACCTGTAGGCGTTTAGAAAAAAAATTCTAGAAATTCCACCATTCCCTTCTTATCATCGAGAAATAAGAAGGAATTGGGTATCTCAAGTATTAGGAAAATTATACGTTACAAAAACCTGGGTATTGAGTTTATTTAAATGACTTTCAAAGAGATATGATGTTATATTCCATGATTAAGATTTATATGCTTTGTAGTTTACATTGTTATAAAGAAACAAAAATTGTTTTGTTCCTTCGAACATTTTGAGATTTTTTTTTGAGCCCCCTAGAAACAAATTTTGTAAATATTTATTATTCATTAATACATAGAGATATTTAATGTAAATGAATCTATATATAAAATATAATAAACTATGAAAAATTTCCATGTAATTTTTTATTTTTTATTTTAATAATAATTTCAAAATTACTATGTAGTGATTATAAATTTTTTAGAAAAATGTAATAATTGATGGTTAATGTGTATAAATATATTGGAAAGAAATAAACGCGATTTATGAATGTATTTTTTTGTTAAGAATAGGCAGGCATGGAATAAAGAAAGGGAAGGGACCACGTCGGCTTTCATGCCGCCATTTTGACACTGATGGCTGCCAGGCAAATAACAAGGGAACACCATCCGGCTAAGATAACTCGCTAAGTAAAGAAAATTTCCAGTCAAATCACGCAAATAATTCAACTTTGCGTTTATATCAATTGGAAATTAATTTATAATTCATCAATTGTAAGAAATTGATGTGAGTAAATAGGAAAAGTATTTCGTGAGTTTTCGGGGCGATTTATTTGAAAAATTCACATAAAAAAATGAAAAAATAAAGAAATGTAGGATTAAGGAATAATATATAAGTGAAGAAATCACCTCAAATCCCTCGGATTTTGCCCAAACGTTGCCATCGAGGCCTGCGATTGCCGCTTTTGTTACACAACGGGAGGCGATCAATTGCTTATCAACGTAATCCTGCCAGCTCATTTTTTCGAACACTGATTTGTTTTTTTTCCTAAATTCAATTGGTAGTTATTGAAATTGTTGCGGGGGGGGCTACCGGCGTCCAAGTTAAGTGGCCGAGCAACGTTGGTTGGTTAACAAGGCAAAGCAAAACGTTTATCTATCCACACACGGAGGGAGTTCACGAACACTGAACGTTAGCCGGAGAGCGGCGGCGGCGGCGGGTGCGGCGGCTCCCGGACGGACGATCCTTGCGCCACGTATCAGCCAAACGCGAAAATAGAGCCGCTTCCGGCCGAGTCAAATCAAACACTAAAACAACACTTTTGACCATCCAAACCAGTTTAATTTTATATTTTCGAACAAAATTAATTATTTTAAATATTTACAAACATTAAACAATACATAGATTCTATTAAAAGTAAATAATATGTTTGTTGATCAAAAGCGGCTGTTTTTAAATCAAAAGTGAATTTTTTTACGACCTCGCTGTTTGCAGTTTCGGTGAATTAATAATTTTAAATGATAACTATCTAAGACTGGCATTCATTTCGATTTAAGATTTCCTTATTTAGAATGAAAGACCGTTTCTTAAGCAATAAAAATTAATCTCTTCTAAGCAGTGGCGGATTAATTCAAGTGGGGGCCCTAAGCGGTTAAATAATGGGGCCCTCAAAATCAATTAAGCAAAAAAAAAAAAATTCTGAACCATGAACGATTATATCCAAATTTTGGTACTTATTAACAAAATTGAATACAAGTGTTTTTTTTTTTTTTTGGCTTTTCGGCCTTTCTAGCCATAAGCCATTTACGATACTATTTATTTAATTCAAATTTGTCTCTACCCTGGGGGTCAGATTTTAGCCGGATGCCTCGAGTCGGATTCGAACTCGGGTCCTCTTGGTTAGCTGGCTGACATGCTACCGCCTATCCTACCCGACCCCCAAAAACAAGTGTTATAAAACAATGTTTAAGAAAACACTTAGGGCCGGTTGTATATCGTAAAATAAATGCTTTTTAGCACTAACCAAGGGTAGATAGTAAATGGAGGGCCATCCCAGTCCCTCCATTTACTATCTACCCTTGGTTAGTGGTAAAAGTCATTTACTTTACGACATATACAACCGGCCCAAACAGAATCGGCCTTTTTGCGGCCCTTTACAAGCACGGGGCTCCCGCAGCCGCTCATTCCGCTTACCCTATGATCCGCCACTGCTTCTAAGGCCTTAGCAATGGCGTAAGTAGTTAGAGAGTTTTCCTAGGGGGGGGGGGGGGCAACCGGCCAGCTGATTAACCACCACAAGGTTTCAATTTCGCTAATCCGATTAGAGATCAACTAACTTTTTAGTAGAATTGACAAAAATTGGAAGCAACCAAATAATTTAATGAGAAATACATAAGTGATGCCTCGTAATAATTAAGTTTCGACTTCTCTAGGGGAGCACTGCCCCCTTTCCCCTCCCCTAAATACGCTCATGGGCCGTGGCCATAAAATAAATTTCGGGCGGTGGGGGGTGGTTACCCACCGAGAGATTAGGTGATAAACTCCGAGGAGTATGAGACATGATCTCCCAGGTACCCATGTTGTTTTTTATCAGATTATTTTTATTAAATTTTGATTGAGCGATTATTTATATCGTGTAAAACTTAGATTTTTACATCAACATTTTGGGGAAGAGTTCCTAACACGGTAGCCCTCTCCTCCATCCGCTGGCTACGGCCTTGTGCATATCTGAAACAGGTCTGGGCTTGTATTTGGCAAATGCCTTAACCAGAGCCGTATTTCTAAATAGGCTAAGTAGGTTGCAGCCTAGAGCGGCAAATTTTCAGGGGAGGTATTTTGGCAATTTATTCAAAAGTTAAAATGAAGGATTTCAGACATTAATAATATTTTCCGTACGAATTTAAGAATACATGTTACTTAAAAATATGTTTTAGTCCTTCTACATAGCCTATTTTCTAAAACTATAATAAAATACAAATTCACAGCATGTTAAGAAAATATGAACTCCAGGGGGCAGCGAATGGACTTCAGAGTTGTTGATTCATAAAGAGAAACAAAAAGAGGTTGTCCTCTGCTTGATGCAAATAAACATCAATCAAACAAATAAATATATATATATATATATATATATATATATATATATATACAGATATATAATTTTGATTATATATGTGTGTATGTTTATTTGCATTTACAACCTCTTTGTTTCTCTTTTATGAGTCAATTATATGTTTTTCTGTTCATTGTTTGTTGAAACAATATTTGTTAAACAAATTTCGCGTAGTGGGTGTTTATTTTATTACGTTTTGTAAATTTAAATTGTTTTTATTCGTTTTTTTGATAAATTAAATTGTTACGTTTTTCCTTTTTAATATTACGTATTTTTTCATGCATTTCTCATTACGGCATAAGCATGGTGTTACCTTGCTCAGCAATTTGTTAAAAACTTGCTCGTTCATCCTATAATAATTTTGGTAGTCTCTTTCAGCATTCGTAGATGAAATTTCCTGAATTAAATTCATATGCGTTAACTTAGCGCCCTTCCTAAACCACTCTTTCACCCAAACCTTCGTTTTGCAATTTTTCTATTAGCTAATGCTATAATTATATCAACACATGCTTTTTCTTGACATCTTGTCTTCGCGGTTTGTCCCTGTGGATTGAGCCAAAAAAACTTCAATCTGTCAGTCGGAATGATAAAGTGTAGGGTTCTGCATGATTGAAGTAACAAATGATCTGATTGATTCAATCTGACTGACAGTCAGAATGCCGCTTATGACTTTTCATTGTTAAGTTATTGTGGCTACCTGAATTCAGACACACAGACAGAAACGAATCATGGTTGAAAATGATTTTTCTCCATTTTTAAATACTTCTTAATTTTCTCAATAGGCCTGTGCCTGTTTCTCCAAATAAAGGACGTTATTCAATTCAATTTTTACTCAGGGTGTGTACATTTAGGCCCGTTACCATCTTTTTTTTGGCGTTCCTCGGCTTTTTATACCCTGGGGACGACATTCTTTTGCTACTTTGGCCAATCGATCCTCTCCCATACGATCTACATGGGGTGCTCATTCTCTTTTTCTAATACCGACCCAGTCGACTATATCTGATATGACGCTTATCTCCCTTAAATGTTCACTGCTGACTCTCTCTTCTTAGGGCCGGTTGTATGTCGCAAAGTAAATGTTTTTTACAAGTGACAAAGGGTAGATAGTAAACGGAGGGACTGGGATGGCCAATCAGATAACACAAACTTTCACTGCCTGTCATCTGATTGGCCATCCCAGTCCCTCCGTTTACCATCTACCCTTTTGTCACTTGTAAAAAGCATTTACTTTGCGACATACAACCGGCTCTTAGTGTTTTCCCCTGTATGGTTCTAATTATCCTCATCTCGGTTATTCTGAGAAGTTGTTGGGTGGAAATTGTATCTGCCCTTGTCTCTGCAGCATATGTCAACGCTGGTCTTATAAATGCGAAGCTGACATATATCTGTTTCTCCATATTAAATTGTTCAAGCAGATATTCTGGCTCCTTTAGTCAATTGAGTTTAAATACGGTTTAAAAACAATTAGCAAAAAAAAAAATCGAAAATTTTTCCGAGATCTCCTGTCTACAGGCTACAGTAAAAAATAAAAAAATAAAAAATGCTCTTTCTTTCCTCAGGAACTCATTTCTGATGAGTACGTGGATTGCGACCACGGGGTTATCCGAGCTAAGTCTGACATTGCTTCCACTTACTTGTGTCAGGCTTCTCTTTTTCTCTCTCCTATACGGCCTCCCTTGGCCAACTCTTGTTTTTTTTTTACCGACTCCGACGCTATTAGGTTTTCGAGGGCTAGGAGTTGATTTCCTTCATTTTTTCTTCTCTTCAACATGTGGAAGCGACGAGAAACCACCACATTACAAATCCCGAGAATATGCAACATGACGATTTCTCTTCGAGTAAAAGAATTCCGGAGGTAAACTAGCCCCTCGTTCGGATCCTCGGGAAGGGGCTACCCGAGGAGGACCATCATAAAGGGAAGAATATTTCAACCAAATAATTGGGGATATGGGATGCCAGACATTTAGAGAGGTTAAACAGCTGGCGGGGGACAGAGTCGAGTGGAGACGGATTGTTGCATCAAACCAGTCTTAGGACTGTATACTCAATGATGATGATCTTTTGGCAAAAACAAAAATAATCTTGTGTTGTAGGGTAGCTATGTGACGTCGATAGGTCTTCTTTTCTTCAACAGGCACGCATAATTTAAAATAATAAAATTTTCAAAAAATTGGTTGTCAAAAGAGGGCCTGTCGCTGGACTCCTTGACATCAACCCTAATTTCCGGAGACATCTCCTGTTAGTCCAAACACTTAGGTTGACTTGTCGAGTTTGTAGAAGGCGCTGTTGAATTTAACCTGCTGTACAATACCGATCCCTCAATACCTCCAATAGTATGAATGGGTCATCTCTCTCATTTGAAGCTCTTAATTCGACCAGATCCCGGTCTCCTGGCATAAGATTTGGTTTCTCTATATCGTTTTACAGCTCTGTGGATACTTCCAACCGATGTTTTAAGTCTGAGCGACATACCGATACGATCTTCCATCATTTATTAGAGCTACAGCTTGAGCTACTTCCTCGGTCTTTAGAGGCATTATGCTTGGAGAATATTTCAATTGAACTTAAATTAAAAGATGAGATATTCAAATCAGAACTGATAAACATTAAAATATTCAATTTAATTCGATATTAGACGATAATCATTTAATACAATTCAATGAAGGAATCAGATTTCAAATCTGAAAATTTATGCTAATTTAATTTGAAAGGGGTTTAAATTAAAGTAATACATTGTTTTCACTCTAAAAATGTTTAAAAATATTGTACAATCACATAATGTATTAAAAGTTTAAATAAAATATGTTTTTTCTGAAAATTATTTGAAAAAACTAAATTTTTCTAAGTGTTCTACTTTTTTGCACCAGTGTATAAGAGAGGGGTCAAGTATATGGTAAAGTCATCTGGATGGCTACATCAGATTATTTTTAATTTTAGAGGATAAAAAAATAATAACCAAAGATAATGTTATAATTAATTTAAGGTGAAGTGGAATAAAGATCGACTAAAAAATTCATATTTAAATGTTTATGACACATTTTCCTATTGAAGAATAACATATCGTCGCGTTAGAGCAAGTGCGGATCCAGGAATTTTTTTATGGGGGGGGGGGGGGGAGAATGTATATAAGATGCCCGATGTATATAAGATCTACTTTTTATCTCGAAAGTGTGTCGCGATCGAATTGTCCAAGCGGGGGGGGGGGGGGTTCAGAGACGCCCCCCCCCACACACACACACATAGAACTTTATTTTCAATTTTAAAAAAATGTTTTTTTTTTTTTACAAGGTTCATATCTCATATTTTAAGTTCATTAAAATAAAATAAAAAATTGTTATAAATTCCCTGTCGATTTGGCCGCCGTTTATTGGCCTCTATGAACTCTGCCCCTCCCCCCCCTGGATCCGCCCTTGCCTTAGAGTGTAAACCTGCTAAATCCATTTCTTTATCATATGTGACATATTAATACCATTCGAAAGAAAAAGAGATGCAGCATCGTCACAGTAAAACTGCTACTTAAATCTACGATCGTAAGTTGTAGAAAAAAAATGTGAAAAATAGTTTCTTTCCATAACAACAAATATTAATTAAATTTTGTTTGTTTTTTTCTCTGCCCTATAAAATTTCCTTGTTGTGAGTTAGCAGGTTTACACTCTAAGGCGACGATATGTATTTTTTTCCATTTGAAAATTGTGTTATATGCTTGTAAAACTGAAATAAATAAGAATAAAACAAATACTTACCACTAGGTCAAGTTTATTTTCAAATTTCCCCCCTTTGGACGTGGGCCCCACGTTGGAAAACTCTGATTTATAGGATTCAATTGTATTAAAAGAACTCGCAAAAAAATAATATCTTTCATAGACAGACAGAAATTTATCAATAAACTAATGTAGCTACAGCTTATGATAATAATAAAACTTGAGTAAGATGCGAGGTAGGTTTCACAAAAAAAGAAATAAAACAAAATTGAGTTTTGAATTTGATATATTTCGGGGACTCCTGAAGATGGACTGACCCCTGAAATATATCGAATTCAAAACTCAATTTTGTTTTATTTCTTTTTTTGTGAAACCTACCTCGCATCTTACTCAAGTTTTATTATTAAATTAAAATGTTTCACCTAGAACCAACACCTCGTTAAAAGTTACTACAGCTTAGGGCCTACACACAAAAGTTGTTGAAGATTCTGATTATCCAGGAAAGAAATAAATAAAAAATTGCCTAAATTAATTCAATGGTATTTTAAATCACCAATGACAGACACACATAGAACTTAATATGGTGTTTTTGATATAGGTTTTGAGCTCACAAAGGAAATTATACAAAAAGGCCTTTAATGTTTTAGCTTAGTCTCAATGATCTTAAATCCGTTTCTGTTCATATGATTCCTCATTTGAAAATTAGTATTCCCATATGTTAATAAAATTAATTGAATTCTGAAATTATTTATACCAATTAGTAGAAAAGATAGGTAAGATATAAGAGTTGATTTTTTTTTTACAAATGAAAATGCTCTTGTTGAAATTCGTGTTTCGTCCACGAACCCATGGTAACACAAGCAATGTCAAATTCGGGTCCGATTCCAGCTGGTACCAGGTATGTGTGAAATATTTTCTCTCTTTATATTCTAATTTAATTTATTTATTATAAATATATATGTTGCAGTAAAAACCCGTTTTTAGTAAGAACGCGTTCTTACTAGTTAATTTTCACCTTCCGCCTCATTTCGTGTTTATTTTCAAAAAATTTTAAACGTAAAAGCTAAATATTAAAGAAAAGTTGTAGAGGATGTAATTTTTGACATTTTCGTTTAAAAATTTTTGAAAATAAACACTGAAATGAGGCGGAAGGTTAAAAAATGAAGATTCTAGACCTTTGAATCAAACTCAACCAACATTAGCAAACTCTAGTTGCCATAAAGGTATTCAGAGAAAAGCGTTTTAACCAGTAAGAACGCGTTTTTACTGCAACATATATCTATCTATCTACTCTTATTAAACGAGCAAAAATTAATAATTTTTAAGGATTTAGGTGTCGGTTCTAGGTGAAACATTATAACTTATGAGAATTTTCTAGGTTAGGTTTCACAAACCTTTTTGTGAAACCTAACCTAGAAAATTCTCCTCATAAGTTACTAGCAAAAATTGTTTATATATTTTTTCTATTTTGAAAACGGCTCTAACGATTTTGATGAAACCAACTCTATTAACAAGTTTTAAGGATGAGAAAGCGATCTTGCTAGGTCTGGACCTCATCAAAATTCATCTTAATTGACTTTTTCTTAATTAAAGTAATTATTGATAGATGAAAATCTCAATAATAAAGTTTGTTTACATTTTGTTCAATTATCTTTTATTTATTAATTGTTTTTTTTTTATTTTAAAACCCACTAATAGGTTATAGCAAATATTATTATATATTTAAATTAGAAAAAAATTTAATAATTTTAGACTGAACCAAAAAGTTACCGAGCAACGCTCGGTGGCTCCAGGTACTATATTTATGTGATAGCAAATTTGTTATTATCTTTATTACAAAATCGAAGACATGTCCTCATTGTTGAAGTTTTGGGCTCAGAATAGAAAAGCTTTGATGAAATTAGAAAATTTGTTATTTCAGGATGTTTTGAATTAAAGGTTTTTCAAGAGATGTATAGTCAACCGGTCGACCGATCTGTCCAAAATGAAGTATAAAATTTTAACTTTACCATGGGTAGTTGACCTGAAAGAATTTTGCAGTTGATCATTGAAAACTTCTCTTTCTTTTCTTATAAATACTTCTGTATCCACTCTCTTGTAGAAGGCCATAAATTGAGTGAAAAATTGTCAAGAGTATTTTCTATTTTTTATTTATCTTAAAACCGATGATTCAGTATTTAGAAATAGTGATTAATAGTTGTAAAATGGCAAAAATTTAGGATAAAATATCGATTAAACTATTAGTAGTTTCCGAAATGTTTTTAAAGAAATTTAAATTTTTTTCTGATTTTAATTCGAAAAAACTTGCCAATTATCAAATAAGCCTAAATTTTCAAATGATTCTTTTTTTGAGTTGATAATAAAAATTTTCGATTCATAATAAAAGTAGTATTTTTTTATGTGTGTATCTTAAATAAGGTATAAGGCTAGATATTCATTTTTCAATTTTTATATTTTTGTCTAGAGTTTCAAACGTTTTTCTTTTTTTATTATAAAGTTTTTTTTTATATAACATGTATAATAAGTATAATGTGTAACGTAATAAAAGTAAATAAAAATGCTATAAAATAAAGTGTATCAAAAAAAATCGATGGTAAAAACAGAAAAATTTTTATGTTGTACAAATAAAATAGGAATTTTCAAAGGAAAAATCTGTGATGATAAATGATAATAAATGTTTAAAATCAAATTAAGAAAAACTATTTGTAGGAGTTGATTAGGAAATTTTGATCTTTATTTCCAAAAAAATTCTTCAGGCAGATGGTCGGCCATATTTTAAAGCCTGAAAATATAGAAAAAGGAACATAAATATAAGGCATTTTGTCTTTTCTTATATTATTTTTTAATAATAATGAATTCCAGACTTGTATTATCTAAGGGTAATGAAGAGAGAAAAGAAGAAGATTTTAGATTTGAGAATTTTTATTAATATGCTAAATAAGGTCGTACAAAATTTCAATTGTGGAAATTTAATCCGCCTCCGACATCGTTTTTGGTTAAAATAGCCCCTCCAAAACCCAACTAAACATTTGCCTAAACAACAAAACACTTGTATAGGTAAATAATAATGCAAACCAAATATTGTAAAATTATAATATCTGTATAATTTATGTATTGAAGAATTTACTACTGTAAAAGTTTTGTTGAGACAATGTAGCTGGGCCCTGAAATTGTTAAATTCACAATGTAGAATGTAAGTGGATATTGACAAACTACTATGTACCCTAACGAACATATTTTCAAAATAGGAAATAAGAAATTGTAAAAGCATTTTTGTTCAAGTGCTTACAAGTATTCTGCTTTCAAGAATAAATACCTAAGTTAATAGCTGAACAGAATTTGTCCAGTATTAGATAATTCACACAATTACGAATTAAATTAACCTTTAATTAATTAACATTGAATTATAGTTAAAAATATATATTATATATAATACAACAAATGAAAATTATAGCTTACAAATGATTATTATTTATTATTATTACTATTATTAATATATATTTGACAGAAAAAACTAATGACGCGACCAATACCAATAAGTTCGGCCTTAATGAACTGATTAAAAACGACACAGGAGTTTATATATTTAGCAGAAAACTGTAGCAATTTGATTTGATCATAAAGTTTTCAATTCAAGCTCCACCAAGAATCTCAGGAGATTCCGATAGCAGCACTTTGATTTATAGACTGTCTGTGGATGACCACGAGCTTCAAGTGCTCATCGAAAGCCGACCAGCGCAGGAATATATAAGAATAATCACAAATCACAAAGTCACGTCAAGTCCGGAAACCGCTAAATGCAGGTCAGAACCTCGATACTCACACCGTCAAACTCGAGGCTACACAGTACAGCACTATGAGGGGGCAGACTTTAAATCAAGTCAGCTACGTTCATCGGCATCTCGTCGATATGCGTATTGTAGAACTGCTCAATATCCTTAAGGGTGCGTTTGTCTTCCTCGGTGACAAAGTTGATGGCCACACCTTTACGACCAAAACGACCACCTCGGCCAATTCTAAAATAAATTCAAAACAAAAGTTGGTATTGAGAGAAAAAAACAAAAACAAATCATTGTTTACAATATCTTGATTCAGATTTTAATATTAAAGTAAATTGGGTGAAAAAGGTGTGCACATAAAATTTCTAATATTATTCGAAAGTTATTTTGATTATTTATGTCCATCAATTAAATTAATAAGTTGTTGTAGGGAAATAAGGACAATAGCTTATGCAAGAATTTTTTATTTTATGCCAACGTTTCGTCAACTTTGTTGACTTCCTCAGGGCTCAAACAAATTAATTGCTTTGCATATTTGTCATTATATAAATATTTATTCTTAGCAAACACATATAGGCACAGATTGAAAACATTTCCTATTTAAAGATTTAAATAGAAATTTTTTTCAATCTGTGCCTATATGTGTTTGCTAAGAATGAATATTTATATAATGACAAATATGCAAAGGAATTAATTTGTTTGAGTCCTGGAAGTCAACAAAGTTGACGAAACGTTGGCATAAAATAAAAATACTTGCATAAGCTATTGTCCTTATTTCCCTACAACAACATATAATTATTCGAAAGTTTCATTAGCTTAGGGGTGTACAGCTTCGGATGTGGTTAGTCGACTCAATCGAATCCCATGCGAACTTCTTGACTTCTCTAAGGGCCAGTTGTATGCAAGGGCGGATCCAGGGGGGGAGGGGGCCATCGCCCCCCCCACCTAGAGGCCCGTGCCTGGCAAAAAATTTGTAAAAAAAAAACAAAAACATTTTTTTTTTAAATTTTAAAATTGAAAATAAAGTTCTATGTGTGTGTGTGTGGGGGGGGGGGGGGGGGGGGGGGGGGGGGGGGGCGACTGACCCCCCCTCCCCGCTTGGACAATTCGATCGCGATACACTTTCGAGATAAGTAGATCTTATATACATAGGGCACCTTGTATACATTCGCCCCCCCCCCCCCAAAAAAAATTCCTGGATCCGCCCATGGTTGTATGTCGGGTGGTAGTCTCTGTAAAGGTTGACAAAGGGTAAAACCTTAGAATTCACCTTGTGTCCGACGGGATGGCCAATCAGACGAAAGTGACTGTCATCTGATTGGCCATCCGACAGGGCACAAGGTGAGTCTAGGGTTTTGCCCGAGGGGTGGACCGCGATTGGAATTAGGTGTACACCGTCTTTAGAATTACTTTGGAATTCATTAGATAATCTATTGTCATCTACTTGGAAATGAAAGTAGAAGTGGAAGTAGGTGTACACGATTTTAGATCGCGGTTCACCCCTCGGTTCTACCCTTTGTCAACTTTTACAAAGACTTTACCAACCGACATACAACTGGCCCTACAAGATCCATATCCTTCATTAACCGGATAAAATAGTCCGGTCAATTTCTTTCCCAGCTCAGCCTGGAGAATATTTGCAAGCAGGTAGTTTTCCCATCGTAATTTTCCTGATGAAATTTTCAGAGATTTACCTGAATTCAGGCCTTGAATTTTTGTGACAGATGAAAATTTTTCTGACTGAAGCGAGATTGAATCATGAGTAAAGGTGATTGGGATCTTTTAGCTCGAGCCACTCAGAGCCAGTTGTATGTTGATTGGTAAACTCTTTGTAAAAGTTGACAAAGGGTAAAACCTTAGAATTCACCTTGTGCCCGTCGGGAGGGCCAATCAGATGACACGCACTTTCATCTGATTGGCCATCCCACCGTGCACAAGGTGAATTCTAAGGTTTTACCCTTTGTCAACTTTTACAAAGACTTTACCAACCGAAATACAACGGGCCCTCAGTCTCAATTTTATTTTATTAATTTTAAGTATAGTTAAAAATTTTGATTATGTAGGTATATATTGTTTTAAAAATTGGCGAAAAACAATAATTACTAATAGTCGAAATCTAAGTTTCGAACATCAGTCGATTATACTGTCTATAATACAATTTTTTCTGAGTTCTTTAATTTGCTTATTACAGTGTTTCCAACGTGGAAAGAGTGTTTTGTCTTTGAGAAACGAAATCCCCATTTAAAATATTAAAAAAATAATTAAATTATTTTTCTTTGGAAAATGATTCTTGCAGTTTTTTCGAAAGAAAGAAGTCTAGAATCGTTTGACGTCATGCCTTTGAATCTGATGAAGACTATAACTATCTATATAAATAAAAATGTACTGTTACGCTTAAGTGATACGTTGAAGGATCTCCGAAAGATCTTCACCGATTTCTTTGAAATTTTCACACAACATTCCATTCAAATACACGAGTGTTTTTATAGATATTAAACCTGTGGCATGTAAAAAAACATTTTTTTTTCTCGAAGAAACAACGCCAACGCCTCTCTGGGGGGGGGGAGCAAACAAACAAGATGGCCGATAATAGCTTTTTGGAAATCTTTCAACTGTTAATATTACTTTTGGTTAAAGGAACAATTGCTATTATTATATATATTTCAAGATTATAATTAAACTATCGATTAATATTAAAATTTAACTTTTTGTGCACACATTCTATTGAGAATTTAAAAAAATTATTAAAAATTTAAATTTAAAAATATATAATTATTTCGTCAATAAAATACCTATGAATATAATTTTCACGATTCGATGGTAAATCATAGTTTATAACTAGGGAAACTTGTTGGACATCAATTCCACGAGCTAAAAGATCAGTAGTAATAAGAACTCGGCTAGATCCAGTTCGGAATTGACGCATAATAACATCACGCTCTCTCTGCTCCATATCACCGTGCTGAAAATTACACAAACAATTAGCAAATACTAAATAGGTGAAAAAACAAACAAAACAATAATAATAAAAAAAAGTACTCTTTACCATAGCAGAAACAGTAAAATCTCGTTTATGCATGTTTTCTGTAAGCCAATCTACTTTACGACGAGTATTGCAGAAAATTACAGCCTGGGTGATACTCAATGTATCATATAAATCGCAGAGAGTCTCAAGTTTCCAATCCTCTCGTTCAACAAAGACGAAGAATTGTTTAATACCTAAAAAGATTGAATTATTAGCAAGATTCTAATAGGCAATTATTTACAATTTTCTATATGAAATGTTTTTATTACAATTAGAATATTAATTTTTTAATTGATTTTTTATTAAGGTTGTTGTTTCGCGACAATACTAGCAAAAAGTTAATGCTAGAGTATATAGAACAGACAATAAGGATTCATAATCCATAAGCCCAAAACTTTTTGCTGTTTATGTACCACTACTAGCCAATCCCGTGCTCGTTTGACAAATCTGGCAACAGTGTCCGAGCTTGTATAGATTTTTTCATAGAAATTTCAGATAAAGTACATTATAAAGGGAGATTTATAAAACAAAAAGTTCTTAATAAGCGATTGAAAGCTGTTGCGACAATGGCTGAAGCGAAAAAACTTCAATAAAATTACTAAAGTTAACCCACTTTTAGGTTAAATAATTGCGTTGTTGCCAGCTTGTTTTTAGTGTAAATTTTCATTATTTAATAATTATTATCTCAGAAACTGTGTTGTAACTATGAATTAAAATCTTCTTAAAAAATGTATTAGTTATTGTTTAATGTTGGTCTAGTTTTTTATAACAATGGTAAGAAGAGTTTCTTAATTATAATTAAATATGTATGTAAACTTTACGATATCCCGTATAGTGCAATGTATAAGAGTGAAAAAGTCTATCTTTGGAATTTAATATATCCGGAACTATATTGTTCATAAATTTCGTTTTGCCACCAATCGATGGAGAAGTATTTAACTAATAATTTATCTAAATTTCAAAAAAATCCTAAGAAAGCCCATATGGTGAAACAACTACTTTAAAATACTAAAATTTGATTTTTATCAATATATAGCAGATCAAGATTAAAAGTGGTCGCGATAGATATTATATCTCTTTAAAAAAAACTTTAGAGCTACTTGAAATATTTTTCATACAAATATATGATAAACTCATTTTACTATTTGATTATATTTATTAATTTTTTTCTTAAGGACGTTCCCTAATAAATTGATTTTCTTGCAATTCTTTTAAAACTTTGAATATACATTTTTATAAGTGTCCTTTACACGTAGAAATTGTTTTCAATAGTCCTTGCGGCACTAAATTGATAAATATTGACCATTGAAATTTGCACATTTAACTCTCGAACCCTATCCCGATTGAGTTTAAAGCGACTGTTTCATTAAATAACAATCGTAATTAAATTAGATACACATTTAAGTTTTTTTCTTTCTTCAATTGTACCATCATTTTTCACTTTAAATTATAGAATCATTAATTACGTGGCTATGGGCATAGTTCTCTAAAGCCAAAAAAAACAAAAACAAAAAAACAATCGTAATTTTATTGATATTATTTTGAAAAACTGAGAATCATTAACAATTGAAAATAATTTTATCAAGTGGTATTCGTTTTGTATGAAAAATGTTAAAAGCTAGGTACTTTTGATGGTTTTTATTTTGATGGCGACTTGACAACGTCGCAATAAAACCACTCAATTTTTCCATATCTAAAAAACTTCTGCAGCTGGTGCATTTGAGATTTTTAGATAATTCTCCTCAACCTAACCATACTGTTCTCATCCGGAATTTCGAATTGAGCTGTTTCATGAAGTGTTTTTTTATTCTGTCTTTTAGCGTCGGTAAGAATGCAAATGTTGCCAGATCAGAGAAACGACGTAGTGAAAATATTTTTCCCTTTCTGCGCTTGGGAGAGTAGGGGAAAGAGCGAACTGCATCTGAGCTATATTTGGGAACGTCCTTAAAAAAGCGAAATGAGATGGCTATTTGTATAATAAGTCTAAATATAAAAAAAATGAATTATGTTTATTTAGAAATGGAAAAAAATATTTTAAATTTATTAAGTTAAAAAAACTTGATGATACCTTCGAGAGTTAACTCCTCTTTTTTAACCAGAATTCGAACTGGATCTCGCATAAAGCATGAAGTTACTTCAAGTACATCTAAGGGCATTGTAGCCGACAACAGAATAACTTGAAAAAAGGAATAAAATGATCAGTTTATATTCTATTTTACTTTCCAAATTGATATGAAATAAAATAATAATCATAAGCAATTCTTACTTGAACTTCAGCATTCAAATTTTTAAACACATCATGAATTTGATCCTTAAAACCTCTAGACAACATTTCATCGGCTTCATCAAGCACAAACAATTTAATATGATTAGTTCCTAAAAAAATTAAAAATAATTAAAATTTCTGTTTTGGGGATATAAAGTGTATATGTAAAATAAATTGAAAATGTCGAGAAATTGAAATGCTTACTAAGAGCTCGCCTGCTTATCATATCGTAGACACGACCAGGAGTTCCAACAACGACGTGGACTCCAGTTTCGAGTTTGCGCATGTCTTCACGGACATTGGTCCCTCCGATGCAGGCGTGACATTGGGCATTCATGAAATCACCCAAAGCAATGACGACTTTTTGGATCTAAAATAAAATAATTATATAATTTAATAAATAATTGAAGTACTCTAAAATTTAATATTTAATTATATAAGCTAGTTGAATTAAGTGGACTTTTATTAGATAAATATCATTTAATGATTTTGATAAATAAAAAAAAATTAAGACATGTAATTTATTCAAAACGAGTTTTTTTCAGTTATGTCTATACATGTCATTAAAAATTAATTACATTATATTTCGCAAATTTTCTTAGAGACATTACTTAAGGTAGTTCTTTCACAAATGCAAAAATTCAAAAAGTCTTCGAAACTTGGAATATAAGTCATTAAAAACATAATAAACACACTTAAAATTTGAAGACGATTTACCACACCAAACATGAAATAATTGAAATTAAAAATGAAATTTTTTATGGTAGATTGGGAAAGGGTAGGAAAATGACCATTATTTTATTTTTTTTCATTGAAGGACTTTCACCATCTTGATGAAAAACTAATATTTGTTAGAATAATATATTCGGAGTAACTTAAAAAAAAATTTATAAATTATTTACCTCGCAGTTTTGATAAAAAATAAAAAAACAAACATATTTGGGCGATTATTTTGTTAGTGGAGGGGATATAATATCAATGCCTTGGAAACGACCCATTCATAAAGAGGACATAGAAGTGTGAGAAGTACAGTCACGTTAAAAAAAAAACATAACCTAAAATTTTGGCACCGTTGATATGTATAGAGTGGTTACAAGGGGAAAACTTTTTGTGTGGATTGTCGCGAAAGAACTCCCTTAAGGAGGAATTTTAGGTTATGATTTTTTTAACGTGACTGTACTTCTCACACTTCTATATCCTCTTTATGAATGGATCGTTTCCAAGCCATTGATATTATATCCCCTCCACTAAAAATAATCGCTCCAATATATTTTTTTAATTTTTTATCAAAACTACGAGGTAAATAATTTCAATTTTTCAATATATTACTCTAACAAATATTAGTTTTTCATCAAGATGTTAAAAGTCCTTCTTTTCCCACCCTTTCCCAATAATAAAAATTCATTTTTAATTGCAATTATTTCATGTTTTGGTGTGGTAAATCGTCTTCAAATTTTAACATTGTGTTTATTATGCTTTTAATGACTTATATTCCAAGTTTCGAAGACTTTTTGAATTTTTGCATTTGTGAAAGAACTACCTTAATTAAAACAACCAAATTCTGATGATGACTATGCTTAGCAAGGTTTTAAATATACGAAGATGTATCAGAGTTAAAGTTGCATAGGCCAATAGAAAACGTTCTCAAATGAAAAAGAAATTGTTTTCATTTTAATTAAGATTCCCGAGAGGTAAAATGTTCAAAAAATGTGCAAGAGCGATTTCAAACACACTGGCAAAATTGGTGCAGATTAAAAAACATTATTATTCAAGAGAACATGTGATGATAAATATTGTTTTCTTATTCATACAAATACGGCAGAAGAGCCTAGTCTAATCTAAGATAAATGAAATTAATCATCAGTTCTCCAGCAGTGACAGGTCTAACTTGTTTGGACAATTTAGTATGAATAAAGAAACATTGGAATCAATTGCAGTTCAGGCATACAATGTGTCAAGTTTAACATATTTACCGGTGCCGGCGGACGGACCAGGCTATGTATTAATTTGATTATATTGTATCCGGAACCGGCGCCTGTGTGTGTAAAAACGGCCAAGAGCTTCCGAAATGTGTATCGGGCGCACGCAAAAATACGTTCTTCAAATGAAAAAAGATACATTTTTTATGCCAGAAGTGGATCAAACAAGGCTACTTCATCGATTTGGAAATATGCCCGTGGAAAGTTGGAGATCTATTATTTTGGTATAGAAAAATTAGTCATATTCAGATATTTAAAAAAATTAGGTGTTAAATATTCAGTTTAAAATTTATTATTCTTTTTGTTTTAGGTTTTTTTATGGTGGGTATGCAACTTAAATTTTGATACACACTGGTACTTTTTTTTTTTTAAATAAAAATTGAAGATAGAAATAAATTTATAGTTAACGTTTTTACCCTAGTACTGTTATCGACCTAGTATGAAATGGAAAATTGAAAGGTGGAGAGAAATTTTTTGGTGCCATCTCGTTTAGAAGCAGTGCCAAATTATTTATCACCTCAAATCATGAATTACAATGAGTTAATGAGGAGCCAAAATTTCAAAGCAGAGATTTTTGTTAAATAAGGAACTTTATAAACTTATCTCTCTACAAAAAGTATTTGTAAGTCGCTTTAATTATGTATCAAGTTATTAAGGTAGTTGTTTCGCGACAATACTAGCAAAAAGTTAATGCTATAGTAAATAGAACAGACAATAAGGATTCATAATTCATAAGCACAAAACTTTATGCTGTTTATGTACCACTACTAGCCAATCCTGTGGTCGTTTGACAAATCTGGCAACACTGTCCGAGGTTGTATATATTTTATCATAGAAATGTCAGATAAAGTAAATAATAAAGGAAGATTTATAAAACAAAACGTTTTTAATAAGCGATTGAAAGCTGTCGCGACAATGACTGAAGCGAAAAAACGTCAAAAAAGTACTAAAATTAACCTACTTTTTAGGTTAAATAAATGCGTTGTTGCCAGCTTGTTTTTAGTGTAAATTTTTTATTATTATCTCAGAAACTGTGTTGTTTCTTAATTATAATTAAATATGTAGGTAAACTTTCCGATATCCCGTATAGTGCAATGTATAAGAGTCTGAAAAACTCTATCTTTGGAATTTAATATCTTCGGAACTATATTGTTCATCAATTTCGTTTTACTACCAATCGATGAAGTATTTAAATAATAATCGGTCTAAATTTCAAAAAAATCCCAAGAAAACCCATATGATGAAACTACGTTAAATAAAAAAAAAATTAAGATTAAAAAAATAATAAGCAATGATTAGAAATAAATCATTTCTTATCATATATTAATGTGATGTTATATAATTGCAAAGTGCAAATTAAATCGGATCAAGAATTTTCAAGTTGGCATCCCTTAAAGACATAAAGATCTTGTTCTTGGTATAAAAAAGGGCGGGAAGAGGAGTTAGGAAATTTGTTTTCGAATTCGTTTAAGAGAATTTGAAAATTAATACGACCTTGGCTTTGAACGTGGAAAACATTTAAATTTAATTTGGATATCAAGACTAATTAATTTTTCATGAATATTGTTTTGTTTCATAATTGAGATTTAAATAGTTTTTTAAAATATATATATATATATCTATTTTTAAATATATAATAAAAGCAGATGAAAATAAAAATTAATAATTTATTATCTCTACCTGTTGAGCCAATTCTCGTGTGGGTGCCAAAATAAGAGCTTGACATTCTCGAAGAGAAGTATCAATTTGTTGAAGAATCGAGATTGAAAAAGTTGCAGTCTTTCCAGTTCCTAGAGAACAAAATTTATTAATAAAGAAAAAAGAAATTTATAAATAATGAAGATGTTGAAGCTTTTATTTTTGTGATTGATTTGATTTAGAGATGAAATTTTGTTAAAATCACTTACATAATTAATTATAACTATTTATTGAACACGAATAAATAATACAATAAAACTACGTTTCGATCGAGTTAATGCCAGTTGTATGTGGGTTGGTAAAGTCTTTATGAAAGGTGACAAAGGGTAAAACATCAGAATTCACATTATGCCCTGATGGGTTGGCCAATCAGATGAAAGCGCGTGTCATATGATTGGCCACCCGGCCGGGCACAAGGAGAATCCTAATGTTTTTACCCTTTGTCAACTGCTAAAGACTTACCAGCCGACATACAACTGGCCCTGTCTGCGATCGTTCTCAAGTATGAGTAGTTTTATTGTATTATTATTTGTCGTATTCAATAAATAATTATAATTAATTATAGTGCGATTTTAACAAAATTTCAAAACTAAATTTATAAATAATAAATGATAATGTTTTTTCTGTTAGTTGATCAATTTAAGCAAAATTTTAAACAAATGAAATTATTATATATAAAGTGACAATAAATGATAGAAAAAAAGAAAAAAACGCACCAGATTGAGCCTGGGCAATAACATCAAGGCCTTTAACACAAGGAATAATAGCACGTTGCTGGATAGCAGAGGGTTTTTCGAAACCATACGCATAAATTCCACGTAAAAGTTCATCTTTCAGGTTCATATTGTCGAAATTGTCGACAACCTGTAAAACAGACAAAAAATTTGATTAATAAATATCCTATTATTGAAAAATAAAATAAACTTAAGGATTTTCTATTATATTTTTGAGTTGAATTCAGATTTTTAGTCCTAATTTTAATAGTGTTCTCTTCTTAAAATTCGAGAAAAATATAAACGAATGCTTCTCAATGTCAAAGTTCTAGGTTCTATTATGATAAAAACAATTTCTATATCTACAATTCTTATCAAGAGATTAGTAAAACTAACATTCTATATCTTAATGAGAAATGTGAAATAAATAATAATAAAAAAAAAAGTGATATAGATATAAATTTCAATTAATATGATTATTAAATTAACATTTTAGAAAGTAAGAATATATAAGATTAAGAAGCTTTTTTTAAAATGTATTGTTATTTTTTATATGGATCAAGGTTGAACCCGAGAGGTGAACCGCGATCGGAATTAGGTGTACACCATCTTTGGAATTCATTAGATAATGCCCCTTCATCTATTGTCTTCTACTTGGAAATGAAAATGGAAGTAGATGTACACGATATTAGGTCGCGGTTCACCCTCGAGTTGAAACTAAGGAGGGGTTTATTAGGTTTCACCTTCCACTCCTTTATTTGTAAAAAATTTAAAAAAGGTCATAGGGGAAAAATGTAGCTAAATTAATTGTAATCTGTTATCAATGTTGTATTATTATAAAATGTTAAGAGACTAGAGACAAATTTTGTTTTTCTCTAAATATATCGATGAAATAATATTTTTTTTTTTTTAAATTTCGAAAAATTTTCGTTTTCTAAATTGAATAGAAAATTTGATTGTGGGATTTTACAATTTTGGAACAATCACACATTTCTTTTTTTTATTCTTAAGACATATCATTTAAGAAAAATTCTTAGATGATTCAACAATTTTTATAAAATGGCGGGAACAAGTGTCATATTTTCGTATGAATTTGAACAAAATAAAATTTCAGAATACACTTTTATTTTTGTGATTCATTAAAATAGGAACATAAAATTTAAGAGCTAGCTAAGTTAATAAATATACACAATGCGTTTGAGTACTGAATATTTTTATATAATTTATTCGATAAAAAAGTAATTTTTTAAAATCTTTAAAATTAATCTTAATAATTAGCCTTAACAAATTATAGGCTAACACCTTGTTAAATTGATGATCAATAGTAAATTTATTAAATCCAAAAATTCTAAATAGCAAATGATTAAAATTGGTTCAAAGATAAAAATTATAATACATTATATATAACTAGTTTTTGAATTTAATAAATTATATTGGCCAGTGTGATAATTTTTAATTAAAATAATGGTTAAATTTTCGACTGACCCATGAATTTAAATTAAAAAGTGGTGGATATAATTTGTTAGGATAATAAATTATTAATAAAATATTTATTATTCGAACTCAGTCTATAATATTTAGTCCTTATTGTTTCAAATCGTTTTATTTATTATTAGCATTTTTAGATTAAAATAAAGTTTATTTTAGTTGAATTTAAATTAAAAGAGAAGAATTACCATTACAGAAATTTATTATATAAAAGTTGTCTTGATTTTAAAAGAAATTTACTATATTTTATATTTTCTTTTTTTATTTTAATTAAAAAACTCACATCCTATTCGGGTTTTTAAATGAAAATTCGTTCGTTGATCAGATCATTTTTTTTTTATCGAGTTTATTAGTTTTTACAAAAAAAATTTTTGTTACCAAAATCGTTGGGTGACGTATTTAAATTTTGAAAAATAAAAAATGAATTGATGATGATGATTTTCGCATTTAATCTGAATTAGAGATAAAAAATTATCTAACTTAAAAAACACGAATGGGGAACCCCCGAGTGGAGGAGCTTGAAATGAAATGAATATAAAAATCTTATTTGTTTATAAAACATGATTTCTATTACTATTTTATTTATTCTAGGCAATAGAAATAAAAAACATATATATACACATATTTAAAGATTCAGTCTTGTGTGAGTGAGCTTTCTTTTAAAAAACACTCGAATTGGGGGAATCCCTAATTTCCCTTGAAAACAAGATTTCGTTTACAATTTTTATATATTTGTTTTTGTAGGTAATAATATAAATAAAAGGAGAGTTTTAAGACTAAGGTTTTGAAAGGGTTATATATTTAAGAATATATTCATAGCTGTTGAAAATTTTATTTTTATGATTAATTTGAGTTTTTAGTGAAATCACACATAATTAATTATAATTAACGAACACGAATAAATAATACAATAAAACTATGACGTTTCGATCGACTTATTCTGCGATCGTTTTCAAGTTCTCCGATTTTTTGTTAACTGTAACGTGTTGTAGTTTTATTTTATTATTTATTCGTGTTCAATAAATAATTAATTATGTACAATTTCACTAAAAATTGAAATTTTAATTAAGAAGATAATTAATTTCAATGTGAAGGACAATTTTTTTTTAAACAATACTAGAATCGAGCAAATTACTAATTTATTTTTTACTAAAATATTTTTAAATTGAAAGGTTTTTTAGTCAAAAACTAATAAAAGACAATAATTTTATTTAATTATTATTATTTATTTTAGTTAATTCACTAAACATTTTCGATCACCACTGGTTGACCATCTTCAGTAGTAAATTTCGTTCAAGATTCGGAAATTGTCACTTTGTATACATAAATCATCCTTAGCTTATGAGTATTAACATCGATATTTTATACATTTATTTCATTCATATATAGCAATAATCATGAACGAAATTTAATACTGGAGATGGTCAACCAGTGGTGACAGAAACTGTTTAGTAGATTAATAAAATAAATAATAATAATTAAAAAAATTATTGTCTTTTATTAGTTTGTGACTATAAAATCCGTTCAATTTAAAAATAATTAAAAAATTAAGTCACTTAAGGTAGTTGTTTCGCGACAATACTATCAAAAAATTAATGCTAGAGTATATAGAACAGACAATAAGGATTCATAGTTCATAAGCCCAAAACTTTTTGCTGTTTATGTACCAATTCTAGCCAATCCCGTGCTCGAATGATAAATTTGGCACCATTGTAAGAGATTGAATATTTTTATATTAAAATGACAGATACAGATTTGGCACCATTGTAAGAGATTAAATATTTTTATATTAAAATGACAGATACAATACATTCTAAATTTCTATAAAAATCGTTTTGTTATTTTTTAACAAATGTAATCAAGTCTACGTTACACCTTATGAAAATTATAATTTTGAAAAAATCTAGCGCATGCATCTTTCTCTGGTTAAATAAATGCGCTGTTGCAAAATTGTTTTTAGTTTAAATTTTTCATTATTTATTCCTTATTATCTCAGAAACTGTGTTGTAACTATGAATCAAAATTGTCTTAAAATATGTATTGCTTATTGTTTAATGTTGGTTTAGTTTTTTATAAAAATGGTAAGGTTTCTTAATTATAATTAAATATGTATGTAAATTTTCCGATATCCCGTACAGTGCAATGTTAAAGAGCCTCAAAAACTGGATTTTTGAAATTTAATATCGCCGGAATTGTATTGCTCATAAATTTCGTTTTGCCACCAATCGATGCAGAAGTATTTAAATAATAATCTGTATAAATTTCAAAAAAATCCCAAGAAAACGCATTTGACGGAACAACTAACTACCTTAAGTTCTGGAAGAATTTTATAATAAAATATTTTTGTAGGTAATAAAAATATAGTGGTTTTGAGACTGAATGAATTTCTTGTAAAGACTGATTAGACTCAATATTATAAAATTTCATCAACAAAGATGAGGTAAGTAGTCACTTGTGTGAAACAAGGTCTAAGATTCCAATTTTATAGATAAAGGAATTACAACACAAGATGAAAAAAGAAAAAAATTCCCTCTATAAAAGTGGAATCTTACACCTTGTTTCACACAAGTGACTACTTTACCTCATCTTTGTTGAAGAAATTTTAAAAAGAATTACATTTTAATGTCAAAATCTAGGATTTTAGTAGAATATATTGAATATCAGATGACCTCCTGATATTCAATGTAAATATATTTTCTAGTAAAATCCTAGACCTTAAAATTAAATTCATTTTGATAAAAATATTTTTTTATTTCTTATGAGATTAAATATTTGATTGGATAAATAGATGAATTCGTCATGTTGTTATAGCAAGCTGTCCATTTAACAAACGATATTAAAATAAGATACAATCAGGTATTTGAACCAATGTGAAATAACAGATAAAATATTTCTAATTAAAAAGACTGATGATGAAGGTCAAACTTTCGAAACTATAGACTAATAAATAAATTATGTATACATTTTTATATTCAGTATATTATAAGTTTATTTCCTTCAAGCAGAGGACAACCTGATTGATTTCTCTTTATGGGTGAATGAATTTCTTTTCAAATCATATTTAAGGAGATCCTTTCGTCGCCAATGTTAAATAAAAAAATAATGGATTATAACTATAACTTAATTTTTTATAATACTTTATAGGCTGAGTTGCATGTCGCAAGTAAATGCTTTTTACCACTAACCAAGGGTAGATGATAAATGGAGGAATTGGGATGGCCAATCAGATGACAGGAACTTTCAATGCCTGTCATCTGATTGGCCATCCCAGCACCTCCAATTACCATCTACCTTGGTTAGTGGTAAAAAGCATTTACTTTGCGACATGCAACCGGCCCTAAGTCTCTATTTATGCTTTGGTGAAGTTTCAATCACACATTAAGGAGCAAATTTTTGAAGATCTCGACACTTTCTCTTGAATTATACTACTATTAGTTGAATACATAAAATTAAAAAAAAACTAAAAATTAGCTTTTTGAAACATGCAGGTTTCTTTTTTTGCAATAAAATATATATCATTGACCGAGGAATTTACTGAGATATTTACTTTAAAAAATCACATAAATGCTATGTTTGGATTTAAACATAAACAGTATTAATACAACGCATTGCCAAATCATACAAGAGTTTATTTGGAACGAAATTTTCTCTGGAGAGAGACTAACTGGTAGAACTTTTAATTGAAAGTAATGGAAGGAAGTCCAGGGGTAGTGAGGAAAGAAAAAATTAACACATATCCAAATAAGGTTCAATTTATTGGATTCTTTCCTCCTTTCCTTTCAAACCGACGTTTCGGAGGATTCTTCCCTCCTTCTTCGAGGTTTCAAGGGCTCAATGAAAGAAACAAATAAAATGCTTCCTTCTCTCTCACAGCAGTGTTTAAAACTCTTCTTCCTTAGCAGAAGCATAGAAATTTTTTTCTTCTTCCTAATAATTCCCGATAATTAAGAAAAGGAAGGAAAAAAAATTGTTTTTCTATGCTTCTAAGGAAGAAAAAAGTTTTAAACACTGCTGTGGAAGAGGAAGGAAGCATTTTATTTGTCCTTCATTGACTCTTGAAACCCTGAAGAAAGAGGGAAGAATCCTCCGAAACCTCAAATAATTTTCTCATTAATATATAAAAGAATAATTAACATATTAACGAGAATTGTTTGGGGGATTGAATATATAACATTTCCAAACAAATCCATATCAGTGTTTGATATAAAAAGCGTCATAATGGCGAAATGATGCTGGATCATAGCTAAATGGATCACATCTTTTTCATTCTCTCTTGGTCCAGTCTTGAGATTCAGCAGACTCCAATAGCTTCAACCAGCAGTAGTCTCTTGTTAAAAAACGCGATCAAAAACAATTCTCGTTAATATGTTAATTATTCTTTGATATATTAATGAGAAAATTATAAAATTATTTAACTTCATTATTTCAAGTTAGAAATATATAAATTCGGATATTATTTTCACTTAATATTTGACAAAAATCCCCTGCATTCGAATTCCAATAAATTACACCTTTTTATATATGTGTTAATTTTTTCTTTCCTCACTACCTCTGGACTGCCTTCCATTACTTTCAAATCATATAAGAGATATTATCAGCTGATTTGAATAAATCACACTTTTGTATTTAATTATTGTTTTTATTTCAAACATTTGCGGCTTTCATACTATTTATTTTTTAATTCTATTATTTTTCATTTGTATTTTAACTTATTTCAATTAAATATTAGACTTCTTTTGACTCAACTGGAGCGAAAGGACCTCCTTAATTAATTTCATTTTGAAGGACAAGTGAAGGGATGAGGAAAATGTAATTTTTTTTGAATTATATTTATTTAATTATATTACTAGAATTCATGTTAAAATGGTTGTATTGCAGTTGATTTCTTTAGTTGAATCGAATGTGGTGAAGAAGAAGTGTACTTGCCTCTTCCCAGTTGGACTCGATGATGCCATCTGGGTCCATGCCTGGTGGCCCGTCACTATGCTCTTTTTCACTTGGGCCATTTTTCGAATCACTAGCCGGCCAATCCTCGTTTCTATAACAAAGAAATTAAAATATCAAAAAAAAAAAAATCAATTAAAAAATTCAAAAGCTATGCACAAAATGGATGAATCTCTGTGATTGCATCTTGAAACGGATGAATCATCTTTTAAAAGTCATTGTACATAAATCAAACAAAAGATAAGATATTCATTATTAACATTACTTGCAAATTTTATTAAAATTTAAAATTGCAATTTTTTGAATGGATAAATGCTTACGCCCCACACGCCATGCTTGATTTTTAGGGAAAACGTGGGGAATCGGATTAAATGAAAAGTAGAGTTAAACTAAGCGGTAAATACTAAGAAAAAGAAGCATAATAAAAACAATCAAAATGGGCTTTTTTATGCCAACGAACCGCTAGTATATTTTAATTAATAATATTAAAAAGAATAAGTTTTAATTTAAAACCGTCCACGCCATGTTGGCAGCTATTCCCATCAAGGAAACCTTGAGAGCAGCAGCCAAGGTCTTAAATATTCAAAAGAAGTTTTTTCTCCATTTTTAAACTTTGATTAATAATTTTATTATTAAAATTAAGATTCATATAACGGAAATAAAATTAATTTCGATGGGTTAATAAATAAGAAAATATTATCATTACCTTCTTTCTGGTGTAAACGACATGTTCCACTCACTGTAGAGTTATGGAAAAGGAGGTTCTTGTTCTTCACAAGCACAAGCGCACCAGGTATCCTTCCGCTAACACATAATAAACCAAATCAGTGCCGCTACTTTTATCAAATTTATCTTTCCCAATAAGATAATACAAATGAAAAATTGTATTTTATTTTTATTTTTTTATTTAATTAATTATTTTATTGAAAATATTTTTTTTAATAAATAAATTTGAAAAATTGTCAATTTTTGCTCTTACAAGTTTCAAATAAATCACGTAGTAATATCCGGTTGCAAAAAAAGGAGCGGGAAATAGGAATTTGCCGTTTTAATTTCCCGGCTTGCTCTTCGCGTATTTTCAAATTCAAATATTGGATATTAAGTAGAAGAAAATAAAACACTAAGTGAAAATTTTTAATTAAATTTGGAGGAAAATATTATCGAACAATGATTATATTGGTTTCTATTGACTATCATTAAAAATAAATAAATAGTTTAAAAAAAAATTATCGATATTTTTGTTATGATGAATTCTCTAAAATTAAAGAAAAATATATTAAATTAAATTACAACATTTATATACTATAAAATTATTAAATCAATTTAAAAATACCTATAAATTTAATAACCAATATAAACAGGCTTTTGGTGAGCATATTTGTGAGAGATTTTTGAAAAAATTAATTGATTTGGCCATCCGCGTAATTTTACACCTCCCGAGGACCAGTGCCGGATTATAGTACGGACGCACCAGGCCCGGAAAAAAAGGGGCCCAGTCAGCAGGAGTTAAAAAAATAGATTAAAGAAAAACATATTGCATTGCAACGATTTAATACAAGATTTTGCTATAGCAAAATCTAGAAAAAAAGTATTACATATCTAATATTTTTCTCTAAATTCTTAATATGTTGATAATTTTATATATTACTAGCTGCAAAGGCCTTCTTGCTAGCCAGGAGCACGCCCCCTGACCCCCTCCCCCGCACCATGCACCCGTGTCAAACCAATTTTTCTAATATTTTTGTTTGAAAATTTGTTTCATTTTAATTATTTTTGACCCCCCCCCTCCTTTGGTTCAATCTCAATTTCATTCAGAGCCGACTTTACTCTTTGGACTAGAACTCAGAGCCCCGTGATCCATAGGGAACCCTGCCCTTTCGACAACAGCCCAATGTTGAGTAAATTTCATAAACGCCAAGGTTTCGCTCAATTTTTTTTTATGAAAATGATGAGAGAAGGAGTTACACCAAAAAGGTGCAACCCCTAAAGGCCTGAATTGGCCCCTCCATCGTGAAAAGAAGAAGAAAGAATTTTATGGGCTGGGCAGGGGTCGAATGTATCTGTGGATACGGGTCTTAAATAGCTGAAGGTTATAAGTCGCTGGAAAGATGGTGGCAGGGAGCGAGTTCCAGTCTCTGGAGGTCATAGGGATAAAAAGAGTTGGCGAAAGCGCTTGTTCGATTTTTATCCAATTTGACAGCGAAGAAGGTGCTGAGCATTCGAAAACCGCGTGTTTCTCGTAAAAAGGGCTTTAGGGGGAGTAGTTGATTTCAGCTCGACTGAACAGACACCGTGATAGTATCTGTAGTACAGGAAAGGGCAGACACGGTTCTTCGGTGAGCCAGGGAGTCGAGTGAGTTGGTTAGAGCCGGGTCTCCTATTAGTTTAATTGCTCTCTTCTGAATCGCATCCAGTGTAGCAAGAGAATGCTTGGAGGCCCTTCTCCACAGATGAGAGCCATATTCGAGACAAGGACGAATTTGAGCCTTATAGAGTATAAGAAGTTGACTGGGAGTATAACAGCGTCTAGACCTAAATAGGAGATCAAGCTTGCGCGCTGGAGCTTTAGCAGTGGTTGAGATATGGTCATTCCATGAAAGGTCAGACCCTATAGAGTTACGCCTCTAGCATTGAAATTTTATCCCTGAATTCTAGGGAGCTTGAGTCGAATGATATGTTTGGGAGGTTTCTGTCGACGCGCCTAGAAATCTGAGCCGTTTTTGAGATATTTAGAAAAAAATGAAGAAAAAAAAGTATTTTTTTCATCTACGATTACAATACTTGACTATACCCTATATGGTAAAGTAAATAATAACAAGTCCAAAACAGTGCGTGAAAACATAGACCGACCGACGGTGCTGAAGAGAATGGGAAAAGTCCTTAGTCTCATTTAATTCAATAATTTATTCTTAAAGACGGAATTCATACTTTTTTTACTCGAATTTTAGTTTCTTGAAAAAACGAGAGGTTTTCGAGTTTTGTTTGGCGAGCTGGGAATTACTTTCTGTACACCTCGCCCATCTGTGAACGATCTGAACATCATAGTATTTGAGAAACGCATTAACTTTGATATTTATAAAATTCAAATACCACTCATTATTGATTCATCACGATTTCAATGGTACTACTTGGGCTATGAACTGATAATTTAGCATGAAGGTTAACTTTAGGAGGTTGATGCTCTCAAAGAAAGATATATAGAAAAATTCAGTATTTTAAAGGGATGAAGCAACAATACTATATATAAATAAATAAATAAGACTGCCAAGTGCGGAATCGGCCAGAATACTAATACTTTGTCCGCCTCCATGGTGTAATGGTCAAAGTAACTGGACTGGCAACCTGAGGTCTCGGGTTCGATTCCCAGCATACCGGTAGACATTTTTCTGTAAGTATAGGTCTGGTAATCCAAACCAGAGGGAGATAAATTTAACCAATTTATCGCGCGGAGAATGTACCACTGCTCGGTGCCCAAACCTCTGAGCAAAACACAATTGCAATTGTATCTAAGTTTCTGAGATTGGCTCGTGATCCCGGCTTCTTTTCCTTCTGCTCGGTTCTTTTCACGATGGAGGGGCCAGCCCATACAGGCCTTTAGGGGATCCACCTTCTGGTGTATCTCCTCTCACATCAATATCATTAAAAAAAAAAAAAAAAAAAAACTAAGGGTTCTCTATCTTCTATCTCCCTAAATATTTGAGATAGTAAATTTGTTCTTATTTTTCGTTGATAATGGAGAAAAGTGAGCCATTTCGTCAAATTTATTCATTTTTTATTTTTTTGAAAGTTTATATTAGAAAAATAAGGACAAGTTTTTATGTGTGACTTTTTTATTTATACACCAATGTTTCGTCGACTTTGCCGACTTCTTCAGGCTTCTACAATTATAAGATTATTAATATCAAGTTACAAAAATACAATTACAATTCCAAAACAAACATGTATTAATAGTTTACTCAACAAATAGTCATGCCACACATTTATCTAAATTATCTTCGTTACCATTGAAGACCATCGGAACACAAATTTCAGAAAATATTTGACACATTCACATAAACAATTTTTCTTCCTTTTCTTTTTATATTAATAATTACATAAGATATAAAACAGAAATAACATAAATAGAATGAGGCAACTGTTTTTAAAAGCCAGAATAGAATATTGTTTTTCTTTTGATCCTTACATAAAGAAATCTCAAATTTAAATACACTAAAATTATACTATCTTGCATTTGTCTACTTTATTAAAAACTTGTCCTTATTTTCCTATTATAAACTTTCAAATTAATACAAATTATCGACGAAAATGATAATAATAATTAATTTAAATTTGTTGAAGGAGACAACAAAGAGGTAGGTCTTCTGCTGGAATTATAAATTTTATTTATTTTAAACAAAATTTATAATTCCAGCAAGACAATCTTTATTGTCCTTCCAATATATAAAAATTCAGCTACTCTCGGCAAAAACTTTCAATTTAATATTTAAATTTGATTCTAGGTGAACAAAAATCACCTAAAAATTGGCACTCTGGGGCTCTCTCAAGTGTCATTTTAAAATGAATATTTTTTAAAAAATAAGCCCAATTCTTCTTATAAATATATTTAAAGCGAATCCTAACAGCCTAAAAGAATAGTTTTATTTTTCGATCTCACAAAAAATTCGACTCTTCCTAAAATAATCAAAATTCCAATATTATTTTTAATCTTTAAAGAATTTGGAGTCGGTTCTAGGTGAAACATTTTAATAGATAATAAGTAAAAATATATTTTTCTAGGTGGGTTTCACAAATAAAACAAATATATATCGAGATAAAAACTCAAAACATATATTTGTTTTATAGAAAAATATATTTTTACTTATTAAATATTATTTTTGATATAGAGGAAAATAAATATACCTAACTTGTAAATTTCAAATTTGTATCTTATTTAATTTACGATGCTCAAAGAGAGATACATTGTATCGACATTAACAACTTTTTCTGATCAAATTTTAGTGATTTGGCATTTTTTTTGTCAGCAAACGATTTGAGTTAAAAAGTTGATATTGAACAAAGAGCTGAAATCCCACTGGATTTATGAAGTCTGAATATTAAAAGTAAAAGAATTAAAATATAACGACAACAATTTCATGATTTATTAAATGAAAATATATATTACATGTGTTTATTAAAATATTTTTTTTTATTAAAAAAAAACTAATAAAAATATTAGGTATATAGCCGTTTATTTTGAAAGTGGCCTAAGTCCATTATTTGTTATTTTGAGATATTTGTACTTATATTTTTATAAATACATATATTTATATATATTTTGATGTATTTATTTTGACGAATTCATGATGATATTGTACCCCTTTGGCTATGATATTATAAATTTTAAAAGAAGACATCTATGTCTAACTAAATCTGTCATTAACTCATTTTTTTCAAAATTGGAGTTAGGCCACTTTCAAAATAAACGACTCACATATTGTTAATAGATAAAACTTTACAATAATATAATTTATTGCATTTCAATGTTAAAATATACTGAAAAATAATCCGAATCCATATAATATGGGTTAAGTATTTTATGTTTAGGATATGATTCAATCATAGGAACACATATCTTCTAAATAAATGCCGTATTAACCTTAATATATGGGGAGCCACATTTTTTAATGAAAAATTAAGAAAAAAAGCGGCTAAGTGCAAGTGAGACTAGAATATTGATGGTTGCGCAGCTAATATTTTTATAAATTTCTTGATTGTATAATTTAAAAAAACAAAAAAAACAAAACGAATACATTTTATTAAAAAAATTAGTGTCCGACCGAAGGTCGATTTCTGGTCGAGGCCGAGGGCTTAAAAACCTTAAGAAATTCAGTTCAAGATTGGCTAAAAGTAAAAAAATATACCTAATGATTTTAAAAACTTTTAAATTAAAGGTTTATGTTGACTGTTTATATACAACTTCTAAAGATAATTAAAATTACCTTGCAACTTGTCAAAAATAATAACATTTCGAAATAATGTGAATTATAACATTTATTTACTTAATTGAAAGTAATTTAACAATCACAATCAGATCAATCAGTCTTAGTTTTTCTCGACTAGTGGGAAACTAGAGTAACAAATAAACAATCACTTTCTTAATAAACTTTGGTCAATTAAATGCACAGTTTTGAAATTTTAGAAACCTTCGGCTTCGCCTCATTTTGACCAGAGCCGAAGGTGGGTTTTTTGGCCGAAGCCGAAGCTTTGGTCGGACACTTAAAATAATACAACAGTAAACATTCAATTTTAATTGTATTAAAAGCTGTGTAGCTACGCTCTAGTGGAATAATTTACTGAGAAAGTAAATATATAAGCAATTTGAATTTTTCTTAGAGATATCAACGATAATTTCTTACAAAACATTTGAGATATTAGTTGGAGGAAAAAGTGAAAACTTGTTTAAGACCCGGAACGCTTTAACGTTTGTGATTAGGAAATTTAAAAATTTTCCTACAAGACAAACTTTCTAAGAGTTTGAGTTCTTGATTTATCGTAGATATCAGAATCCAGACACAGAAAGACTAAGATTATTTTTCTTCATGTTTCAGACATTTGAAATAATAATAAAAATCAAGTGAATTCAATAGTTTGATTTGCCTCCGGAGTAAAATTGTTCTTATTTTTCATTTATAAACAGAATATATACCTACTAAACGCAAAAAGTTTCTAATAATAATAAGTCAAGCAGTTTCAAAATTATCACAGATATAAGAATCCTTCAAAAAGGTTTACTTTGACATACGTCCTAGTACTCAACTAACTCTAACTGGATGCGATTCAGAAGCGAGCAATTAAACTAATACGAGACCCGACTCTAACCAACTCACTCGACTCCCTGGCTCACCGAAGAACCGTTTCTGCCCTTTTCCAGTAATACAGATACTATCACGGTGTCTGTTCATTCGAGCTGAAATCAATTATCCCCCCGAAAGCCCTCTTTACGAGAAACACGCGGTTTTCGAACGCTCAGCACCCCTTCGCTGTCAAATTGGATAAAAGTCGAACAAGCGCTTTCGCCAACTCTTTTATCCCTATGACCTCCAGAGACTGAACTCGCTCCCTGCCACCATCTTTCCCGCGACTTATAACTTTCAGCTATTTAAGACCCGTATCCACAGATACCTTCAACCCCCGCCCAGCCCATAAAATTCCTTCTTCTTCTTTTCATGATGGAGGGGCCAACCCAGGCCTTTTAGGGGTTGCACCTTTTTGGTGTAACTCCTTCTCTCATCATTTTCATAAAAAAAAAACTCTGTACAATAAAATCCTTCACTTTATGATAAAAATATCTCCAAAATCACAATCCAATTAAAATATTAATATTAAGACTTTTGATTGCAGGTGTAAGGATTTTATATAACTAGTAATTTTCAAGTTTGCATCTAATTTAGTCTACAATGCTATGACAGAGGGACAGGAGACATTGTAAAGTCCGGTTTAACGTTGTATGAAATGAACTTCCGACAAAGAACATTACGACGATTGTAGTAAACCATCTACCCGAAAATCCTAGGGCCTGAATAAAATAGCCTAGTTTTTTCATATTCATTGAAAAAAAAACTGTCTTATATTAGGATTCATACGGCATTTCCTCCGAATAAGTAATCATATGTATAATATTTTAAAAATATATTATTTTATAAACGATTAGTCTTCTATGATATTAATTATACATATAATTTAATGTCTTTATTGTCTTTAAATATTTACATTTATGATTAGGAATTTATGAATTTATTGATGAAATAATGATATATACACTATATTACAAATACAGTATTTCTCGGACTAAAAGATACATCTTTCTATATACTAACATCAATTAAAAAGGTGAATCAAGCTGAAAAGACAGCAAATCTATCACATTTTTAAAGTGTCCTTTAAAAAGAACGTGACTTAACGAATTTTTGATTGGCGTAATCTAATAAATAATAGACTTATTTCTTTACGTGAAGACGCATTGCTGGATTATTATTATATGACTGTTATTTAATTAAAAGTATTATAAAATCTATTACTAGTAATAAATTGATTTTAAACAATTTTTATAAATTCCAGCTTACAATATTAGATTTTTATGGGTTAATATATATTAAAAAATATTATATATAGAGGTATTGATAATATAATTTTTCCGGAATTTCTAAAAAGGAGGAGTGGCGCAGCAAGCATATTTTGAAATCTAAGAGGGTTCGGGGGATGAAGGCCTAAAAGTAGCTCTAGAATATTGGTTCTCAGCCGAAGGACAAATAAAGATTTTTCGGTGGATCTTGACAAATAATTATAAACGTTATTTACTTATTATTGAAGTCAATTTATTGAAGAAGACAATAAAAGAGTGTCTTCTACTGGAATTATAAATTTAATTTATAACACTCTTTTATTGTCTCCTTCAATATATAAAAATCCTGCTACCCTCGGCACAAAAACTTTCAATTTGAAGCCATTTTAAATTAAAAATATCTATTGAGGAAAAATATTTAAAAACACTGCCCCAGAAGAACTAAATTAACTACAAAACACACAAAAGTAATTTGATTTTGTTAATTAAAAAAAGTTAGGTCTGTTGAAATTAGTATATAATTTGAAAAGATCCTCACTGGTTGAGAAATTAGATTCCTTCAAGACCCTCAAGGGTGCACAGACATCTTAGTCGCCAAATTTTTCATTTTTTTTTTAATGCAATCGAAAGCAAGAAAGAAAGATGCAACCCCTATGGATCTCGAAAGACACTTCCATTACCGAAGAGAGGGGAAAGTTGATCAAGTGAAAGGGTGGAGGCGTAGGTGTTTGTGCACCCGGTTTTGAAGGTTTGAAGATATAAGTGTTGGGAAAGATACAGGCCGGGAGAGAGTTTCTTTTCTCTTAGGCAATGCAATGTTAAGACTTATAGGTGTTGTAACTTGTCGGTGCTCCTTCTTTCATTCGAATGCATAAAAAATAATAAAAAAAGGAAGGCCACTTTAATCATTACTTCATAAAAACATTTGAAAATTAATGAACTTTTAGCCAGAATTAAGTTGAAGAGAAAGATAAGGCATTAGAGCAGCGGTTCTCAACTTATGGTAGGGCTAGATCGGTGAAACGGACATTAGTCCCAGGTGGTACTTGAAATTAAATCAAATTTAAAATTATTTACTATTTAATAGGTGTATACAAAAGTTAATAGAATAAACAAATAGCTGTCTGTTAACTATACGTATAAGTTATTTGTAAAAAGAAAGAATAACAATTTTGAATTTTGCAGAGAACATTTTCTATTCATAAATATTAATTATATACAAAGTGGTAAGTGACTTGACATATTGGTTGCGTGGAATGCGAAATAAAAAGGTAGAGATCCGCTACTTTAGAGTATGAAATAAATGTCATCCATGACTGTAGGTTGTAGATCTTTCGCATACCACTCAACAGTGGTTGAGATCCGATAGCATAGACAAATAAAAAATAGTGATAAGAATGATAACGAATAGGACTTAATGTTTAAATAATACCTAACAGCTATACGAGTTAAAATGAAATTGAATTTTGATGTAAATTATAAAATAATTAAAAATTAAAATTTTAAAATCATTTTATATATAATAAAGTAATTTTTCCTAAAGATTTGTTCATATAAATATATAAGATTGTATCTTATTGTCCGAAAAATACCATATTTAAGGAATTCATTCATGAGATCTTGGAAAGAAAAACAAAATCAAATGAGAAAACAAATGACTTAGATAAACGCGCATGCTAAAATCAAAAAAATAACAATAATCGGGAAAAATGCGTATACCCACATTCGAGGACGACAAGATGAAATTAAATATGCATGATCATTTAGATCTGATTTCAATCCGTCCCGGGTTGGAATTTCAACAATGACCGTTTTATCATACCAGAAGCTTATGTTAAATGTACATTCAGTTTCATTTAGACAACCTTTTGAGTAGTTTGTAAATTGATAAGTCGGTTTATGAATATCAAAAATGCCATAAATACGATTAGTTACAATGTCATTATCAGAATAAAATATATAATAATAATAACCGTCTCTAGGAACGTCGTAGCTGATTTGCATACTAGCGTTATTTTCTAAAATATGATCTTTCGAGCACTTTTCAGAAGTCGGGACTTTGTTTCCCGTTAAAGTGTCATCTTTATAACATTCAATAAGATCATTTTCAAAGCTGGATGCCGAAGATTCGTCATTAGTAATATTTCCAGTTCCTCCGTGTCCAACTCCAGCATCAAGAACATGCGATGGATTCATTAACTCCCTCTTAAATCGCCTTTCCTCCTCTTCTTTTTCCACTTCTTCAGTATCTTTTCCTTTAAATAACTTCTCTAATCTACTCATTTGATCTTTATGAAGTTTACTATTAACAAAATGTCGTTCTTTAGTTTGTTTATGTCGAATCTGCAAAGGTGGTGATTGAGAGGTCAACGTTTCGAGAAATAGATTTTTATCATCATGATTTCCTTCAGCTTCCTCATCAATTTCTTCCATTTCAGACAAAGTGTCATTCTCCGGTACGGATTTTAACATTTGTGCTTGGATCTCTGGCTTATTGTTCGGTTTATTTGTTTCATAAGTGACTTTCAGATTATTTTTATTTCCTGGTAATTTTGCAAAAAGTGAGGTTTTCGTTCGTTCCAAAAGTGAGCAGGTTTTTAAATTTTTCTCACCCTGAACGATTAAAACTCTTCCTCCAGCAAATCTAAAAAATAAAAAAATATTAATATAATAATTAAGAATAAAAGGTAATATAAGAAAAAATCAATGAAATTATTAGCAAAAAGATAACCATATATAAAGTATTGAAGGAGACAACAAAGAGTGTGTCTTCTGCTGGAACGATCGTTATAAATAAAATTTATAATTCCAGCAGAAGACACACTCTTTTATTGTCTGTCTCCTTCAATATATAAAAATTCTGCTACCCTCGGCACAAAAACTTTCAATTCAATTCATATATAAGTAGATGAAGGTATAGTAAAGTGAAGAGTACAGGAGAAAATAGAGGAAGGTCAGATCAGAGGAGACATTTACCATAAAGCACAGTCATTTCCCCTACTTTCCATTGAGTGGGTATATTATTTTTCAATTTTCTCTATTACAATATTGCTAATCTTTATAAACATTTTCAACACTATGTTGGAAAGCTCTTGTATCAATATCAGGGATATGCATATTAGTTATATAGTCAATAAGGCTTATAGGAAATTGGGGATGTTTGGTAGAATTTTGAAGGGTACATCTAGAGAAGTTAAGTCAAAAGTTTATTTAACTTATGTAAGACCTAATTTAGAGTATTGTTCTGTGGTTTGGGATAAACATCCGCAACGATTAGAGAGAAAAATTGATATGGTACAAATGAGGGCGGCTAGATTTATTTTTGGTAAATTTGATAGGTTTAATAGTGTCACTTCAATGATTAATGAATTAGGATGATCTAGCTTATTGGAGAGAAGAGAATGGGCTAAATTGAAAGTGATTTAAAAGCGTATAAAGGTTTTAGGAGTTGGGAGAAAATAACGAATAGATTTTAGGAACCAAGTTATTTAGGTAAAGCTGATCATAGAAAAAAGATTCGTAAGCCAAGATTCTTGAAAAATATCGGTTTACATTGATGTTTGTATTGATGTTTTGTTGACCTAGCCACCGAGGACTTGTGCCTCTAAGCAGGTCGAGTAATAAAGATTAATTAATTAATTTATTTATCATTAAGTATAAAATAAAAAAAAAATTAAATTTTTTTGAGATTCTTCCCTTTAAGTATAGTCAGAAAGAAAAAAGAAAAGTATTAATTAAATCCGATAAATCTTATCTTATCTACTCTTATTAAACGAATAATTCTTGTATATATATAGAATCGGTTTCTCGAAAATGGCTCTAACGATTTCGCTAAAAATTGGTGAACTTATCAAGTCTCATGAGTTATTGGTCGTGTATAAATTTTAATCCGATTGAAATAAAGGAAGGGGGTGTAAATTAGTCATGTCACAAAATAAATATTTTAATCGTTCATATCTCGTCTTCGGTAAGTCGCAGAGCCTTGAAATTTGAAACTTAAGCTATTTAGAGGCAAAAAGTTACCGAGCGACACTAAACTTTAAAAATAAAACACAAAATAATTAATAGAAATATAAGTTGCTTTTTTGAACTTTGATCTAGAATCGTTGACTGTTGGATGGTATTCGTTCCGTTCTTGGTCAAAAAGTTGCGGATAACGATGGCATTGTTGCAGTGGTTCCCACAAATCCGGTCTTTTTTGGCGTCTCAAAGCCAAATCATTAAACAAAATGTCTTAAACGGATTAATAAGCGATGTTCAAGTTCGCTGCCAGATCTATGATCAATTTACTGTTTTCGGCCATCATTTCTTAGATTTTATCGACGTTTTCGTCGGTTTTCGATGTCAACTGTGTTCATCATCCTCGACAGACTCACGAAAACTTGGGCCACACATAAAAGTTTGTTTTTGTTAGAGTAACACTTCTTCAATATTTTCACACCGTTTTTAACTCAAAATTTAATACAAACTCATTGATGCAAAGACGATTTCATTTTTAAAATCGTAAAATTCGGAAACGACTTTGATAGTCTATACCAGAGGTGGGGAACCTTTTTACCCTGAGAGGCCACATTTAAAATAGCAGTAACAAAGGAGGCCACATAAGTTTCAATACCGATAAATGTAACTTTTGTAAAGTTATTGCTGTTCAAATTCTATTTTTTTTTTATTTTAAATTCAATTTTTTTTATTTTAAATTCAATTTTTTTTTTATTTTAAATTCAGTTTTTCTTTATTTCAAATTCATTTCGAGGCCACATAAGAAATTCAAAAAGGCCACAGGTTCCCCACCTATACCGAAAACCGAGTATAAAAAATGTTTGGAGGATTGGATCAAGCTCTGGCATAAGTGCGCTGCAGTCGATGGGGAGTACTTTGAATGGGACAATATCGATTTTGATGAATAAATTTCTATTTTTGATTTTCTGAATAAATTCCTGAAACTTTTTGATCAAGGTAGTATATTTAAGCTATGATGTTGGAGATCGAGGCTGTGATGATATCAGTGGGTTGAAGGAGTTATGTCAGTCAAAGTAAGGATGCATCGGATATAATATTAAATTTAATTGAAAATTAAAAAAAATGTCTACATAAGATAAAGTAAATAATGAGAAATGTAAAAACAGGAAGCAATATAATTTAATAATGTAAATATATAATGAAAGTATAGTACCATAATTAAACCTAATTTGGCTTATTTGAATATAAATAAATGATAATGAGATTAAAAATTACCTCTAATAAGAGTCATGATTTATTTATGTTTATATATATATATATAATAACATTTGTATAATCACTCATCTCTGAACCTTGGTCGCAAGCACGACACAAACTATAATACATGAATCGAATGTTTTCTACATTTGATTCAATCGCGAATCAAATGTAGGGAATTTTCGTCAAATATTGAGTGAAAATAATATCTGAACTTATATATTTCTAACTTGAAATAATGATGTTAAATAAATTTTATAATTTTTCTCATTCATATATAAAAGAATAATTGATATATCAATGAGAATTGTTTTTGACCGCGCTTATTTGAAAAAGATATTTATCGCGAGTCTACTGCGGATGACGCTATTGGAGTCTGCGGAGTCTTAAGTCTGGACCAAGAGAGAAAAAGATGTGATCCATTTAGCTACAATCAAAAACAATTCTCATTGATATATCAATTATTTTTTGATATATTAATTAGAAAAAAAAATTATAAAATTTATAATACATGAAGTTAAATTTCTTATTGTTGACAAAACTAGGTTCAAACACATGTGCGTATTGTAATATGTGTATAATTGTAAGTTAAAAAGCAACCTTAACAATTTAAGGTAGTTGTTTCTGCGACAATACTATCAAAAAGTTAATGCTAGAGTATATAGTACAGACAATAAGGATTCATAATTCATAAGCCCAAAACTTTTTGATGTTTATGTACCACTACTAGCCAATCCCGTGCTCGTTTGACAAATCTGGCAACAGTGTCCGAGCTTGTATAGATTTTTTCATAGAAATTTCAGATAAAGTACATTATAAAGGGAGATTTATAAAACAAAAAGTTCTTAATAAGCGATTGAAAGCTGTTGCGACAATGGCTGAAGCGAAAAAACTTCAATAAAATTAGTAAAGTTAACCCACTTTTAGGTTAACTAAATGCGTTGTTGCCAGCTTGTTTTTAGTGTAAATTTTTTATTATTTATTCATTATTATCTCAGAAACCGTGTTGTAACTATGAACTAAAATTTTCTTAAAAAATGTATTAATTGAATTAATTAATGTTGGTTTAGTTTTTTATAACAATGGTAAGAAGAGTTTATTAATTATAATTAAATATGTATGTAAATTTTCCGATATCCCGTAAAGTGCAATGTATGAGCCTGAAAAACTCTATCTTTGAAATATAATATCTCAGGAACTATATTGTTCATAAATTTTGGTTTGGCACCAATCGATGCACAAGTATTTAAATAATAATCTATCTAAATTTCAATGATTGGAAATATTTACAGTACTTGGAAATATTTGGAAGTAGGTGGAAATATTTGAAAGTACAAGTGGAAGTAGGTGTACGTACAGCATATTAGGTCGCGGTTCACCCCTCGGGGTGAAACAACTACCTTAAATTGATATAATAATGATGAGAATGATATTTATTAATGTTAACAACGATTTATATATTTGTGTAGCCCAATAACTGAAGATGGGCCAATAAATTTAGGCCGAAAGGTTTTTACTCTGGGAATGTTATTGTACCCGGTGCATCCTTACTTTGGCTGATATAACTCCTTCAACTTACTAAAATATATTTACTTGTCTTTTGTGTAAATGTGCAATCAATGATGCTTACCTTGAGCAAACAGAAAGAATTACATTTGAGCCTTTAGGCAGGAAAAATCCCCAATATTCAAAGGTATCATCTGGGAGATTCATATCCTTTAATAGTTGAATATGTTTTTTCTTATCCGACAGTTTAGGACTATTGTCTACTTGAAAAGCGTGAAATGTCGTATTCATAGCTACTTTATGTTCCTGAAAAACAAAATACAAAAAAAATCATTAGTAAAAAAGTTTTAATAAATAATCTAATATTTTATTATTATAAAACTAATTTGATGTTCTTATGAAAACACATCATCATCAGTTCCTTGTGAATTCTGGCCTTCCTGGCTTGCTCTTTAGAGCAGAGCTTCTAAAACTTTTTTCAATCGTGATACCTTTTCCTCCCGATAAATTTTTACGCGGCCCCCAATTAAATAAAAAAGATATACAAATCAAGGATTTATTAATAATAAATTATCAAAATTAACATAAAACATTTCAACATTTTGGTATAAATAGTCCTACCCAGGGCGTAGCCAGAAAATTTTCTTGGAGGGGGGGTCAATCCACAGAGCAAAATATTTAGTAGGAATTTTTTTTATTAAAACAAATAAGTACCCCAAGAAATTAAAAAAGAATATAATTCTTGATTAAACATATGAAATATATTTAATTATGGTTAATGTATGATGTTTCAAAGCGGAAAACCTCTGTTTCTCTCAATGAATCAACAACTCTGCTACTCTGGGCAAAATAAAAACTTTTCATTTACTATATTTAATAAAATTATTTATAATCATGTAGGGGGCGTTAAAAATTAAAAATGTAGGCCATTTGAGCAAACTCAACCAAATTTTGTATAAATAATTATTGATACTGATTATAAGCAGTGGGACCCCAGAAGTCTAAAAATGCAAAAACTAACCGCCCAAAATGGGGGGGGGGGTAAAAAAATGAAAATATAGGCCCTTGTATCAAACTAACCAAATTTTGTATACATAATCATCAGTGGGCCCCAAGGAGTCTAAAAATGCAAAAACTAACCCCCCCTACATGATTATATGGTTAGTTTGCCATAAGAAACGGTTTGTCGTTGCCGTTTACGCCCCTAGCCCTACCAGAAACAATACAATTGAAGAGCTTATTGTAATAACATTACAAGTCACATGATTTTTAATAAAACATTTTTTTGTAAAAATATACTTTATTCTTTGCCTTTTATCCAACCATGGCTGTTATGGATCTAAAAAAAAAGCAGAAATTAATAATAGTTAGTACAAAAAATCAGTAGTATTTAATTTTATAGATTTTTTTTAAAACTAAAAGCCTTTTATCTTAGGTTTTCAGTTTTTTGGCTTATCATGTTATTTCAATAAGCCCTTGAATTTGCTATTGACTGAATCTATTTTTTATCATTTCGTCAGTGTTCTTTATTATTATTATTATACGTTCTATATTTTATACATGTTTATAAAATTTTACTGTTGCCAAATTTTTTTGCGACTTATGTGACCGAGAGTCACACTTTAAGAACCCCTTCTATAGAGAGATATATACAAAAAATATACTATAATAATTGATGAGCCAATTTTTTCTAATCAGGGTTGTTTTCGACGGCGGCATTTTCTTGAGATCTCGTAATATGTGTTTTTTTGAAGTGGGAAAATTAATCCCACGCTCAATGCCTTTAAGTCGGCTCTTAGAGAAGCAGGGAATACTGTGGACCAATTTATCTAAGACCAGACCACAGGCGGAACTTATGAAAAGAAAAGTAATTTTTATAGCATTGTATGTTATAATTATTCGAATTGATTAATTAGAAAATAGCTTTCTATTTTGTTTGAAACCCCCAGTTGGGGCAGATACACAGCCACTATAACAAACTATTTTATAGATTAAATAAATACTAGTAAAGTGAATGAATATTTCTAAAGTAATTTTACTAATCTATTCCCTCCTATAAACCCATTTTATACCGCACAAAATAAAGATGAAAGTCCATCGGTAATCTCAATGACATCAGATTCAGCAACTGCGTAGGTGACATCGGCATAGACGATATGTTTCAAGTAAAGGGGAATGACGAGAAGAATTGTAGGTATGATGGCTGTAAGGAGACAGAAGATCAAGACTCGACGAGGACCACGCATCTTGTTCTCTTCTAAAACAAATAAAATAAAATAAATAAAAAACTCCAACGCAAAACTCAAGATCTACAAAGAAACTTCTCAAATTATGAAAAATATTATAATGGATATTGATGAGGCAGACCAAAAAAAGAAGAAGATAATTTATAAAGTGAAACGCCTCAAATCCGACCTAATTGGGGCTGTAGCCTGTTCGGGTTTCAATTTGTTCGGATTATCCGAAAAGTTTTTAATTAAGTTAACAGCGTTGATTAATGTTTTGATTTTAAATTAAGGCAAGCAAACGAAAAAAACAGTTCTTGTACCGTAGAACAAACCTGAAAGCTTTAAAGCGTCTGGACGCTGGGGAGTTTGGTGTTGGTAAAGCAACAATCAGACTGGAAAAAAAATCGTGTCAAAATTGAACAGTTTTGCAAGTGATAAAACCTTAAAAGAACGCCATCACGTAACAGTTTCTGTAAATCAAAAAAATGATGAAGCAGTTTTTACTTAAATTTGTCCAAAAAAAACTCGTTCGGATTTACGGGGTTTCGCTGTACTATCTTTTTATTCATAAACCGACGTTTCGGGGGCTATTCCCTTCTTCCTCAGGGTTTTGAAAAGTCCGTGAAGGATTTCCTTCACGGACTTTTCAACGAATAGCCTCCTAAACGTCGGTTTATGAATAAAAAGATTATCTTCTTCTTTTTTTGGACTGACTCATTATTATCCACTCAATATTATATCTTTCAACTCGAATGTACACATATGTACAATATAATTAGGTAAATAAAAAATGTTCAAATTATTTATTTTTCTTCGGGCTTATACAGTACACGGTTTTCGTATTATTTATTTAAAAGATTTTATAAAATTGCTACTTGATTTTGAACTTCTATCGTGAGCATCTTCCAAGTAGAGACTTCTAAAAACTGATTCCATTTTTAGTGGAATAAAAGAAACAAAATCTAATCGAATCACATTTAAAATATACCCAGTGGTGTCATCGCAAATTTAGCACTGCCAGAATGCTGATATTTTTTAACCCCTAAAATAAATAGATAAAATAAAAAAAAATAAAAAAAACTTCCAAAACAAGTGCGGGAACGTTAAAAACAACTTCACATTATTTTAAGACGTGGAAATAAAAGAGCTTTATTAAATTTTTTCATAATTGTATCGACTTTTTCCTTGAGTGTTTTGTGAAGACGCTTGTTATTGTAGATGAAAATCTGGCAAGGGTAATGGCAGCAGATTTTCAGGATCGATCCAAACATCTGTAGGGCCGTGTAAGAATCCTTAAGAGTGAGGCATATGCACTTTACCAATTCAAAGTTTACTGAGGTATATCGATCTTTGTTGTACATGAACCAAGCTAAATTATGAATTTATATCTAAACGGAGAAGTAAAGCTTATTATTTTATGGGAGAATATTTTGTTTCGCTGATTACTTTCTACCAATCTGTCACTTGGGGTGAATTTGCGCAGTTTTACATGCAATGATTTATTCACAAAGAGAAACAAAGAGGTTGTCCTCTGCTTGATGCAAATAATGTTTATTTGCATCAAGCGGAGGACTAACCTCTTTGTTTCTCTTGTGAATCAACAACTCTGCTACTCTCGGCAAAACAAAAACTTTTCAATGATTTATTCTATACAGGGTGTTTCAGGAGGAATAGTAAATATTTTAGGAGGTGGTAGTATAGACGAATTGCAATAAAAAATGCCATATAACATGGGTCCAATTTTTATTGAGTACAGAGATACAGTTGAGTTCAATGCATTTTCGTTTCGTCTCTTGGTACACCAATTGCTATGGGCGTATTTATCGAATGTCAGCAGTGAAGTTGTGCTTTAGTTTACATTGTGATTTGTTGGACAAGTCTACTGTACTGTTGCGTGTAAACATGCCGAACGTATTTACACATGCCGAATATGCCGATATTGGGTTACATACTAACTGCGATAAAAATTGGACATATGTTATATGGCATGTTTTATTGCAATTCGTCTATACCAGCTAATCTCAACCGCTGGTCCGCGGAGAAATTTTACTAGTCCGCGGACAAGTATATATAATTACATATCTTTACATTTAAATATTATTTTAAGTAAATGATAATAAAAATGTTACAATTAACTTATGTAGTAGTTCTTTTATACCTAGTAAAATTTTGTTGTTAAAAAAATATCACTGGTCAGCGAATTTTTTTTACAAATTTTACTGGTCCGCGGGACAAAAAAGGTTGAGAAACGCTGGTCTATACTACCACCTCCTAAAATATTTACTATTCCTCCTGAAACACCCTGTATATTTCGATGAGATGTCACACTTTTTGTGATTTTTGCAAATACAGAGATATATTAAAACAATTGTCTAACAAAAATTTATTTGGTAGTCTACAGTCTATAGAAATGTAGCTTTTCTTGTGCTTTGCAACTCATCAATAATGTCGTCGAAATTGCCGTCTCTGTAGCTCGAGGAGTGCGGGTGCCCCATTGAACCATGCATAAGGGCAGCCCAGATTCCAAGAATATTCCTTAATATCCATGAATGGTTGAACCAAAACGGCTCATTTGTGGACATGAGTTGGTAGTCTTACTTCATGTACCGCTCACAAATCTGACTTGTTCAGAAATTAATTTTGAATAATTTTTTATATATTCAGCGTATGGCATTTCTAAAGAATCATAGATAGTATGTCGTATGTCATTTAATATATTTATCAAAATATCAAACATAACATATGTCACACATATATACACATACGTGTAAATAACTTCAAAGATGGTGCACCCCGAAAAATTATTATAATATTTATTATAATTAGTGTCTGTCTTCATGAGTCGAAAACAAGAGAAGCCGAGTCGTATAAATTCTGTGAGACTTGGCAAGGCCGTAGACAGAAAAAAATTTCAGGGGGGAGTTAGGGGAGTAAAGAGTATGGATTATACCAGCGTTTCCCAAACTTTTTTGACCGCGGCCCGATACGAGGATTTAAAATTTTTCGCGACCCACCTTATGAAAAAAAACTTTTTTTTACAAAACAAATTTTATTTTTTAATAAAAATCAAGTTATTTGTTTGTTTATTTCATACACAAAAATTGCAAAATAATTATATAAGAAAAATATAAATAACAATTACCTATATTCATTTAAAACTTTAGTAAATGAAGTAAACTTTGTTTCCACATATTTTGTCCATAGTGCGAAGGATTATGTTGTTTGTCATCACATAACAATTTTAAATTAGGAGGTAATGATGTTAATTTTATTCTCAAATTATGTTCGACATCCAATCTGTTTCGATAAAATTTTTCTTTGTTTTTATAATTTTTTTTCGCGACCAGGCAAAGTTTTTCAACGACCCGGTGCCGGGTCGCGAACCACACTTTGAGAAACGCTGGATTATACTATTAAGAGTAGGAGACATGACCTCCCTGATGTCCAGATTGCTTTTTTATTGAACGTTTTATTTATATTCTAAAAAATTTCGATGTTTACCTGAATATTTCAGGGGGGTTTAAGACTCTATCCTAGGCTTACAATACATCCGGGATTAGCCCGGGCAGTCCTGGTTTTTAGTGCTGTCAGGGGTAATGTCCGGGGTTTGACAATTTTATGACTGGCGAGGATTTTTTTTAATTTTAGACCTAATTTCTAAAATGGTTGAGTTTGCGATTTCTTTGCTTGAGACATCTGCCCAAGTTGGGAGAGTTTTTTCAATTATGGGGAACATTTGGTCTGCAGAAAGTGGTAGACTTTCAGTGGCTACCGTTAAACATCTGCTAAATATTAAAATTAATTCAGAATTTTCTTATTGTGAATTTTATTATGTAATTAAAATAAACAAACCATTTCAGAAAAAAGTCATGTCTAGTGAAAAATACAACTGAATAAATCTGTAACAACTGTGAATAAGTGTGTAAGTAGAATTTTGTGAAAAATTGAGTAACTCCACAGGAAGGAAGGCCCTGGTGTTGGCCACATTGTGAATAAGTGTCTAACCCGAGGAGTAATGGTGGAAATTCGAGAGAGATGTGAATTATTATACCCCCATTGATTTGTACACCTGTCTAAATTTTTAAATCGCTGCCCCGTAAAGTTTGGTAAAAGGGACTTAACTAATGTAAGTTGTTCTATCGGCTCTGTCTTGAAACCCTAAATTAGCTCATGTAGCCATTGAACGTTTAATTTTAGGAAAGAAATTCATCTTGTATTTGGGGCTTAAACCCAAGGGATTTTCTCTGCCACCCTAAACCCAAAAGTAACCTATCTATCGAGTCGACACACAAACAAACAGTTGTAAATATCTATGCTTCCCCGGTGGATAGTTTTGAAAAGTTCCTCTAATTCCCAAACAAGTTAAAGTCATCAAACCTCCGAGCACCAACTCTATATGAGCCACAGATGAATAAGCAACCAGACTTTTCATGTCTGTTTGTCGTAAACACTTCTAATGGTTACACCCCCAACCAAAATTCAATCAATGACCTATTGGGTTAACAAATTTTGAAAAAAAAAACAAATTTGTAAATTGATTGGAGACACTTTTTCACAGTTGTTACAGAAATAAAGTTTAATATTTCTGTAAACTGTAAAGACTTTTAAGTAATTTAAAAAATATGTCTTGGGTTGGACCCAAAAAAATATGGTAACCCTACTCTACCCACCTTCGCCCGCTGGGTAAGGCCATGCTACTTGATAGGGGTAAATCAAAATAAAGACCATGGACACTGAAAATTTAGCATATCTCGACTAATGGCTATGTTCAATTTAAAAAGAAAAGTCCGTTCTATTTCAGACTTTGATAGCTAGTTCTAAAGCGAGCAAAACTAGGATTTTTTCAGCCAATGGCTTTTTCAAATTGAAAAGTTTTTATTTTGCCGAGAGTAGCAGAGTTGTTGATTCATAGAGAGAAACAAAGAGGTTGTCCTCTGCTTGATGCAAATAAACATACACATATATATATATAAAATATATATAAGTAGGTTATAATGAAAGGCAGTCCATAAATTAATTATTTAAATTTTAATCAAATTTCGACGTTTCGGAGACTTTTTCTCTCCTTCTTCAGGGTATTGAATAGTTATTGATGGGTGAGTATAACTCGGTTCCTATTTGTCTCTCCTTTCAGTGATAGCAACAATATTACAATACCTATCAATAACTATTCAATACCCTGAAGAAAGAGAGGAAAAAAATCTACGAAACGTCGGAATTTGAATAATTTATGGACTGCCTTTTATTATAACCTACTTATTTCGGTTACCAGTCTGTCTTTCTAAGAAAATAAATAAAATTACATATATATATTTTATATATAAGTGTGTATGTTTATTTGCATCAAGCAGAGGACAACCTCTTTGTTTCTCTCCAAGACTTTTTCAAACTTTGCGCCCAACATATTATAGGAATGTATATATTTATCAAACAAAAGACACACTTATTTATTCATATCAACAAAATAGGTTTTAATAGTAATTGATGTTTGTTGTTAATGATACTAATTTATGCAAATGCGCATTATAAAAAAATATGATCAAGTAAAAATTGTATTTGATGAAGAAATTGACAAGTTGAATGAACTAATGTCATAAAGGGCAAACATAAACCAAGAGGACAGGAGGATTTTATTAGAGAGAAAAAAATTGTTTTACCAAATCCTGTTTAAAAGTTTCCATTAGATTGCTGGGCTAGAGGCTAGCCTTTTGAAATTTGATATTAAGCCAAGAAATAATGAGGAATAAATATGTATATTAGAAAGAATGATTTATAGAAATGAATTTCATTTATAATAGTATATTTATGAGTTTCCTTACTTAAGTGTCATCAGATGAGATGAGAAGTAAACGACTGATTAACCCATTTGTTTACCTTTGTTATCATTACTTATCATAACCTTCGATAACAAATTAGAAAGTCCATTTAAATTTGTCTAAGCAATTGTTGCCAACCTTATCAGAAATAAAAATAAAACAATTAGATTTTAATAGTGTTGACACTTATAATTTATATATCTAAAGTAAACGAATATATTAAAAATTATTAATAAATACTAATCTTTTATAGAAAACAATCGTAAAACGTTTATCTAAAATCCAAACGTTTCGGGAGAATTTCTCCTTTATCAATGGAAAGAAATTTGAAAAAATAGTTCCTTTACCAAAATGAATATAAATATCATAGAGTAGGTATACCTATGCTATTATATACTCTATGATAAATATTTCAATTATTTCAATTATACAATTTGTATAATTGTCTATTTTCAAAATATTTATTTGTTTATTGTTGCTTTATATTTATATTTTATTTTTTCAAATTTCTTAAAATTTCATTGATAAGGGGAGAAATTTTTCTGAAACATTTGGATTTTAAATAAACGTTTTAAGATTGTTAAGCAGAGGCGTAACAGCGGGCCCGCAGTCCACAAACCTACCCAGACAGAAATGAATCTTTTTTTATGATAATGATGAGAGAAGGGTTACACCAAAAAGGTGCAACCCCTAAAGGCCTGGGTTGACCCTCCATCGTGAAAAGAATAAGCATCTTGCAGCAATGTTGCAGCAATATTACAGTGCATTATTAAACTTTGCACGAATCTTGCTGCAACATTGCAGGAACATTGCAGCAATGTTGCAGCAATATTCCTATGTCCGCCTCTGAACTTTGCACGAACCTTGCAGCAACATTGCCAATGTTGCAGGAACATTGCGGAATGTTGCCAATGTTGCAGGAACTTTGCAGCAGCATTGCCAATGTTGCAGGAATGTTGCAGGAATATTGCAGGAAAAATGAATAAGAAATAATATTTTATGATGAAATAAGTTTCGTTTATTAATATAAAATGGCAAGTACAGATACAATACAATAATATTTCGAGATCCATAGGGGCTGCATCTTTACTGGTGCACCTCTTCTTGCATTCGATTGCATTAAAAAAAAAATGTGAGATCAGTCTTATGATGATAGTTTATTTATTTTTATTTATTTATTTAATTGTGTCTATAGGGCCGTTAGGCCCCTTTAACGTACAATATATACATCGAAATATTACAAAAATTAAATAATACATTATATTTTTATTAGCGTAACATAAAACATTCCAATAAAGTAACTTAGAATAATAGCAAACAATATTACACTGCTAGGCTAAATGCCGGGGAAGTTCTGCCTCAAACGTTCAGGGCGCACTATCTATCTTATAAGAGGAACATGAGACTACTGTGGGCCAAAGAACATTTGCTAAAGGGCTAAGGAAAATTTGCCTAGAATATCAAATAATTCATAATTTTTATAAAAAAATAAAATAAAACCTACTTCAAAATTATATAAACAAAACAAATAAACATAAACAAAGAAATAAACAGGTTCATAAACAAAGAAGTTTTGGGTGAACATACATTACAAAAAACAAAAAAGGTCCAATACCAATTAAATTTAGTTTTTTACCAATCGGAAACTATACTGAACACAATGAAAAAAAATCATCAAAATCGGCTCACAATTGGCGAAGAAATCGAATAACATAGACACAAAAAATTCAGTCGAATTGAACTTCCTCCTTTTTTGAAGTTGGTTAAAAAATAAGCTGACGTGTTCTGATGTGGCTATCCACTTGACTGGCCCCTCACTTATATTTAATATTTAATAAAATTATTTATAATCATGTAGGGGAGGGGGTTAGTTTTTCCATTTTTAGACTCCTGGGGGCCCACTGATTATGTATACAAAATTTGGTTGAGTTTGGTACAAGAGCCTATATTTTCATTTTTTGACCATACATCCCCCCCCCATTTTGGGCGGTTAGTTTTTGCATTTTTAGACTTCTGGGGTCCCACTGAGTATGTATACATTTGGTTGAGTTTGCTCAAATGGACTAGATTTTTAATTTTTAACCCCCCCTCCACCCACCTTAATTTTTGGTCGATATGCACCAAATTCTAATCAGCTCTTAATCTCAATGGACCAAAACTACGTGTGAAATTTGGTATTGATATTCACAATAGTTTTTGACCTAGCTCGTCCACAAAAATTTGGTAACGCACAGACTAACTAACAGACAACCAAACAACCAGACAGACTAACTAACAGACATTTCGACAAAACAGTTATATATATATTTCGAGCTGTAAGCTCATCTTCAGGAAAGTACAGAATTATAACTAATACAAAATTCGAATGCAAAGGTATTTATAGGTTTAATGAACAAGAGAAAGATGTTTTCTTTGTTTAAATTATTTTAAGGGATAATCTCTTTATTTGAGGTAGACTATTTGTTCAGTGAAAATTTAGGGTAGGCTCTAATGACCTATGGATAAATAAAGGAAAATTAGAAGTACCTTGGTTATCTACCTATCTATAGGCTAGGAAAGTATTTTTTGGCTTTGTTATTAAAAGGTCTATTAAAATATTTTTCTTTAAATCTAATCAATGACAAAGCCAAAAAATACTTTCCTAGCCTATAGATAATAACACAAGGTACTTCTAATTTTCCTTTATTTATCCATAGGTCATTAGAGCCTAACCTAAATTTTCACTGAACAATAGTCTACCTCAAAAAAGAGATTATCCCTTAAAATAATTTAAACAAAGAAAGCATCTTTCTCTTGTTCATTAAACCTATAAATACCTTTGCATTCGAATTTTGTATTAATAGCATCGGTTTTTCTTCTCTTTGTTCATTAATTTTTATTTCCTTTTTTTCAACTCCAGTTAATTAACGATTAATCAATAATATGTACAAAAGTCATTTTCCTAAAAAATTAACAATGTATAAAATAAAATTTAATTAGTCTAATTTCAAATCAGTCGAATCAAGATGCAAGCATGGATCTCGACTCTCCCTCCCCAATGAAATCGCGACCGGAAAATGTTATTGTTAAAAGTACGGTTTCGCTCTCTGAAGGGAGGACTAAATTATGTTACTTGTTTATGGTATTACGAGCTTTTCGTGCGTGCCTTTGGCACGCCCTCGAAGCTCGGCCCTCCGGGCTGGTGCCCTGGCGGGCGGCGTCTCGGTCCAAAAATTTTATTGCTCTTAATAAACCACACTCCAAATGTATACCTTTAAACTCCCGAAAATACATAGTCTCTTAAAAGTCTCGCCTCATTTTCGTCCTGACACAGCTAAAGAAATGAGGCTCTAAATATGAATGAATCTGGAACTATTTTTTTTTTCTATAATCTACAGCATTGTGATATTTTTTGTGTGGAAATATATTTATTTAAATAAGTGGGATAGTGTGAGGAGGAGAATTATATTATATCATTTTTTTTAAATTTGGGATCGATAATCAATATAAGGCTCCAAATATTTAAAAGAGATCAGGTGTTGTTTGTATGACAGGTTGCTCCAGTATTGCCATGAGAAACTCATATGGCCATGCGTGTCTTAAGTCGTTCAATTTTGTAAAAATAAAATAATAAGAATAACAAAATTTAGATTTTTAAAAAAATTATAAAAAAGTGGCAAATTATTAAAAAATAAACAAATAATATATAAAATATAAATCAAATAAGATGTGATTGATTTCTTTTTCTGTGCGCAAAGAAAAGCGAATTGAATATTTAATTTTTGAGTGGTGGTGGGGGGGGGGGGAGGAATAATTATCAATATATTTAATGTTTCTTAATCAATTGGAGTCTTTTATTTAAAAATTAGAGTCCAAATTACGATTATATTTCAAATTTGCCGCAAATATACCGACGGCGCACCCTGTCGGCAGCATTAGTCAGCGTTGCGGCAAATTAATCTAGGCAAATATATATAGTATTATATGAAAATTTTATGTAAATAAACACCTTTAAACCAAAACAAAACAAATTTTGTATTAGTTATAATTCTGTACTTTCCTGAAGATGAGCTTACAGCTCGAAATATATATATATTGAAAAATTTAAATCTTTTATTTTTTAATTTCAACGTGAAACAAGTGACACAGAATCCTTAACTCATTGTAAATGAATATTGCATATAATATTTATTTTCTTTTATCTTTATTAAAGATGTTTCACCTTGCACCAACACCACAATCTCTACTAATTAAAAATAATTTATAATCAATTACGAAAGAACCCCTCTTTTAAATGTGAGACTATATTCTATTTTAAATATCAGCTTTCTTCCATTTTTGTTTGAAAAGTTTATCATTTTAACTATTTTTGAACCCCACCCCCCCTCCTGTTTTTTGGACCACTATCACTTTAAGACAGTGAGGCATTTTCATAAGGTCGTATAGGGTGAATATGCAAATTTCGTACAAATCGATCAAAGGGTCTAGGATTTATATGGACATTACATTTTTCTTGATTTTTTTCGTTTGAAAATTTTATAATTTTAATTTTATAATACCCTTCAACCAAAATCTAATCAACACATAATCTCAATATATAAAGCTAAAGGTAAAATTTTGTTTTGATATTCACCCTTGTTTTTGAGCTAGAGCTTACACAAAATTTGGTAACGTATTAATGTACTGAAAGACATTTTGACAAAATAATTAATATCACATAAAATATAATATTTTCTATAAGACTTTTGGAACCAAAACGCTATGATTTCGATCAATTTTTTATCAAAATAGTGTGAGCCGTTTTTGAGATATTTCGAAAAAAGAAGCAAAAAAAACAAACTTTTTTTCAAACAGAATTATAATACTTGACGATAAATGAGCTTAAGTATGTTGAACTAATCACCATTAATTAGTCAAATCTGTATGACGTCATAAAGGGATTATGATTTTCTTGGAAGGTAATTAAGACTAGATTATTCTAGAATCTAGAGGGATATTAAAAGGAAACACAGGGACATGAATAGGCCAGGCTTTCTCATTTCAAAGTTCATTATACTAATTTTCATAGTTCAAAGGGTTAAGCAGTAATGGTGAAAAGTTTAAAATTTATCTTTTATATGGGCGAAACAGTTGGATCATTAGTAAAAGTTGAATTAAGATAGAGAGTGTTTTTTTCGTAATACTTCATAATTTTTTTAAAAAATAAATAAAATTTTCCAAAAAATTTATTAGCTTCCTTTAATATAAGAATTGATTCATAGATTTCATAATTTAACTTTTATACGGTCCAAACTAATAGACAACTAGTAAAAAGGGCATGGAGAAACTTTTAGCTAATAAAATTTTCAAAAAAAAATGATTATTTATTTAGATGAGCTTTGATCAATATTTTACCATAGAAGATAGAACGTGTTATTTTCGCAATACTTCAGAATTTTTTTCTGAAAAAATAAATAGATTTTTCAAAAATATTAGCGGTTCTGATTAAAGGGATGGTCCCTTTATTTAATAGAGAAAAAAATTTTATTAAGAATTTGTAAACAAATGAAATTTTGTGAAAACATTCACTTTCTTATGACATGAAATCCACCAGAAATGCCAAAATGTTTTATTTTTTTCTCATCTCTAATCTATCAAATCTATAGAAATTTCATATCTGGGTGTTATTTTATTACTTTATCCAATGCAAAGCATGGGTAAAGTATTGTAATCGCTCTCGGGGCAAGCGTGGCTTCAAAGGGTCCTCAGGTAAAGACTACGGAACCCATGGAGACTCAATTAAAGTCACAAATTGTAGTATTCAATTAGGTTGAATTTTAGCACGTGACGGTTTTGCCAAAAATTACATGGGGTCTAGTGGAGAGGCCAAAAAGTGCGATTTTTTCATTTAGTGCGTGCGGATGTATGTATGTATGTATGTATGTTTGTTATCGTTTTTTTGGCCCACGATTTTTTCCACACCGTTGCACCGATTGAAATGAAATTGAAAACCTACCATTAGTTTAACAAAATGAAGCGCTGATTAGTTTTTGGTACATATCGGCCCACAAACATTAGTACTTTTATTTCAGTACTTTTTTAGTTTTTCTAAATATCTTGAAAATGACTTGACCAATTTTGATGAAATTTAATATCCTAATTAAGTACCTTGGGGACCACAAAAAAGGTTAAATAAAGTTTTTAGTAAAATTATATTTTAAAAGTACTTTACTCTAGAGTAGGATGGTACTTTTTAATTTTTAAATTCTTTAAATAACTCTTTAAATAATTCTTTGAATAACCATTCTATATTGGATTTTTGATATTTCGGTTTTTATTGGTAACCATTGCTCAAGCTTGAGTTGTTTACCAAAAAAGAATTGAGTCTTTTTGATTTTAAGTCTATTCTTCCACGTTTTCAGTAGAGGTTTCCATTAATAGTCAAAACATCAAAAATGGAATTCAATAAGGTTATTCCTCTAGTATTAGATGAGAATCGATCGTTATTTTTGATTTTAAGTCGATTCCTCCATGTCCTCAGCAATGGTTACCAATAATAACCGAAATGTCAAAAATCCAATGTAGAATGGTTATTCCTCGACTATTAAATGATAATTATTTTTGAATTAATGTCAATATGAACTACAAATTGCAAGTGATATCTGATTAATAATAAAGGAACAAACATATTAATATTTCAAATGAATTTGGATAAAGTTTAGCAACAATCCGTTGCAGTTTATTTTTTATTTTATAGCAAGTCAATTTTATTAGAATATATGCATTTTAAAGGGTAGTTTATTTGAAGTGTAATTTGAAAAAACGCTAATTATTCCTTTGAAATAATTTTTAAAAATATGAAATTAATAAATATTACAACACAATCGATTATTAATAATTATATTCAATTTTGAAAGAAATTGATTGATTAGTTTTTAAGAAAATGGTAAAAAGCTAGAAAACTGTAACAAATTGATGCCGGGTGGCGTATTTCCAAACCCCTGTGCAGTACAGAGCAGACTGACGTCACGATGCTCTGAATCGCTCTGGGGTTCGGATTTCGTTTTGCTCCGTGGCGTCCATCCAAACCCCTGTATAGTACAGAGCACAAGCTCGCTAGGCGCTCTGAATCACTCGGGGGTTTGTATATGGTTACGCTGCATTGCGTCGGACAAATGCCAGTCTGACACAAAGCACCCATTAATTCTTTGAAGTTTTGACGCTGATACATCTTGTAGAAAATTTAGTTTTTCGGAAAATGGACTAATTTAAATTTTTATTTCATAGATGATCTTTTGCATGTATTCAGAGGAAAAATAAGTTGTGTTTATAGGAAGTAATATGCAGTAGCTTAATCTATTTGGGACCACTGTTCCCATAAGGAAACTATTTTTGAATCATTTTCAATTTCTATTAATTTAATACGATTTAGCGATTTTTTTCTCTTAAAAGTGACTATTCTATAATAGCTCATTTCTATTTGATAGCTCTATCATATTTCCAATCTTAAATGGAAATGAATTTATGAAAAATGCCTCCTAAACAAATCCAAAGAAAGAAGTATTTTTTATTAATTTCTAATAAATATTTGATATATTTTAATTATTTATCATTTTTTAATGGACTTTTAAAAATTTTATAAATCACTAGCTGCAAAGGCCCGCCTTCGGCAGCTCTCTTGCTAACCAGGAGGATATGCACCCCCCCCCCCCCGAAACCCAGCACCCACACACTCCGCACCATGCACCCGTTCCCAACCCCCGCCACCAATCCACCACCCAAACACTACACCCCGCACCCCACCCACCTTGTATTAGATTCAAAATTTCACTTTATTTTTTAGAAATGCCAGCTTCTGCATTACTGGGTAATTGCTTTCTTGATAATCAATCGATATCATTGACATCCTCTCCTCTGCTATCAGCATCGGAAATTTTGTTTTTATGAGTTGATATTATTATAGCACCTAGTCTCCATAATAGTATCATCATCATTCGCATCTAACAGGCAGAGAATCTCATGGACTGTTAGTCGATGAAAAAATTAAAATAATACAATTTTATTATTATTATTATTTCAAGACCACTATTCCTCCTATAGGTATGGGAATATTTTAAATTAACTTATTCAAAGTCATTGATCCCATATGGAGAGCAAAGGTTTTCATGGGATCGTTTAGGATCAGTGTTCCCATATAGGAACATTATAGTTTAAATGCTGATAGTGAATAAAAAAATAAGATTTAAAACTCTAAATATGATATATAAAATTTAAAAAAGTCCTTTAAAAAATTATTAATAATTAAAATATGTCAAATATTTATTAGAAACTAGCTGAAAGGCGCGCCCCCTGAAACCCCAACCTTCGAACCTCCACCCCCGAAACCCACCCAGCACCCCTACACCCGGCACCATGCCCACCCCCCGCCCCCACACCACCACCCCAACACTCCATTCCGCACCCTAACCCACTAACCCCCCTCGCCCCAACCCCCGCCCCCAAAACCCCTTCAGAACGCCCACCCGCGCACCATGTCCCGTACCAACCCCGCCCGCCCGCACCCCACCCCGGACCCCGCACCCCATCCACCCTGGACCCCGCACCCCATCCACCCTGGACCCCACCCCGCGTCCTCCAACCCTGCGCACTACACCGCTATGCCCCCTGGACTCCACCCCGCACCACCCCTGCATCCCCACCCTACTCCGCCTCACTCCTCACCCCACCCCCATTCCACCCCGCACCCAGTTTTTGCATTTCTAGCCTTCTAGTAACCCACAGATTATGTATACAAAATTTGGTTGAGTTTGGCCCAAGAGAAAGAATTTTCATTTTTTGACCCCCCCCCCATTTTGGGTGGTTAGTTTTTGTATTTCTAGCTCTCTAGAGGCCCAGAGATTATGTATACAAAAGTTGGTTGAGTTTGTTCCAAGGGCAAGAATTTACAATTTCCCCCCCCCCCCCTTTTTGGGAGGTTTTTTGGGGAAATATTTTTAAACAAAAGTTGTCAGAAATCCCCTACAACTTTGTTTATTATAAAATTTGCTGTAGGGTTAATAGTTTAGGAGTTATTTGATAATTTTGATTCGTGCGCCCCACCCCCCCCAAAAAAAAACCTCCTTCTGGGGCCACAATATCAAAACGTTATATATATAGCTAAAAACGATATATAGATAAAAAATATCGATTTTGTTCAAAATTGAATTAAATTATTAATAATAAATTTTTTTATAATTTCTAATTAATTTAATATTTTTAAAATTATTTTAACTGAGTTATTAGCAATTTTTCACATTTAAATAAACTACCCTTTAAAATGCAAATTTCCTAATAATAATTATTTTATATAAAGATAAATGACAATAACACACAGTTATGAAATTTCAATCTAGATCTAAATATCTAATCTAAATGGAGGAAAAAAAACAAAACTTTTTGCCATTTCTCGTTTATTCGCTCCCATGGAGAAGAAATTGAATCTTTTCATAGAATTTCTTTTAAGTTACAAAATTCTTAATTAAAATGCTATTTTCTTATATTGAAATAATTTTTAAAAATATGAAATTAATAAATATTATAAAACAATCGATTATTGATAATTATATTTAATTTTGAACGAAATTGATTGATTAGTTTTTAAGAAAATGGTAAAAAGCTGGAAAACCGTAACAAATGACTCTCTGATCTGATGGCGGGTGACTTGCGCTCGAGCCTCTTGATAAAATAGACCAAATAATTATAAATAGAAAGAATATCTTATTTTATTGATTTTCTCTATCTGAAGGTTCACACTATGTCTATTATATAAAAAAATAGTATTTTGATTAAAATTTTTTTAGTTCAAAAGAAATTGTATGAAAAGATTCAATTTCTTCTCCACGGGAGCGAATCAACTAGAAATGGCCAACAGTTTTATTTTTTTACTCATTAGATATTTATTCAAATCTATTTAAATTTCATATCTCTCTGTGATTTTCATTTATTTTTTATATATAATAATTATTATTAAGAAATTTGCATTTTAAAGGGTAGTTTATTTGAAGTCTAATTTGAAAGAACGCTAATAACTCTGTTGAAAATTTTATAAAAAATATGAAAATAATAGATATCATAAAACAATTAATGATGAATCATTTACTACCATTTTGAACGAAATCGATTTGGTACTTTTCGAGAAAATCGTCAAAAACCATCTGAACCGTCAAAAAACGATCGTTTTTTGAAAGCACGAGATGGGTTTGAAAAAAGATAAAAAAGTCATATGAAACGAAACATTGACTTGTGACATGGAGGTGAATTTTTAAATGCTTCTAAAACGGCCTTTCATAGACAGTTTTGGTTTTCCACGATTTTCTCGAAAAGTACCCAACCAATTTCGTTTAAAATAGTATTAAATGATTCAGAATTAATTGTTTTATAAGACCTATTAATTTCAAACTTTTTTTTTTAAATTTCAACGGAGTTATTAGCGTTTTAATAAGTTAGACTTCAAATAAACTACACTTTAAAATGCAAATTTCCTACTAATAATTATTTTATATAAAAAATAAATGAAAATAACAAATAGATATGAAATTTCAATAGATTTGAATAAATATCTAATGAGAAAAAAAATAAAACTGTTGGCCATTTCTAGTTGATTCGCTCCCGTGGAGAAGAAATTGAATCTTTTCATACAATTTCTTTTAAACTACAAAACTCTTAATCAAAAATTCTATTTTCTTATATACTAGACATACTGCGAACCTTCAGATAGATGAAGATCGATAAAATAAGATCGTTTTCATTCTCATTTATAATTAATTTGTTCTGTTATATCCAGAGGATGTCTCACCATCAGACACCTTATTTGTCATTGATTCAAGTCCATTCACTCCACTACAATATTGGAATATTTTTTAACACGCAAACTATTGATCTTAGACATTTTAGTTATATGAACTTTTCTGTTGGAAATGAAATCTTGTTTAATAAAGATCATTATATAAATTTGTGTGACTCGAACGGTTAGGCAGTGATGGTGAAATTTATGTGGAAAGTTAGATAAATCCTGCTCTAGAGGCATATTCTATACATATTCAAAAACTCTAATGAAAAAACATTTTGATATTTTAATTTACTAAAAGAAAGTTCATTACCTATAATTAGGAGACTGCCTATTTAAGTAGCTAGAGAGGATTAAACATTCAAAATTAAATAATTTTTTCTGAGAAAAGTAAACATTATTTTACAAAAATAAATGCGTTATTAGATAAAGGGTGCCTTAGATTTAATGTGAAATATTTTTATTGAAATCCGTGTCATCAATCAAATTCCATATTTTTTGATTCAAAAAATTACCTGGCCAATTCATTGGGCTTGAATTCTTTATATTAAAAATATGTACATACATTTACATAACTCGTTAACTATTGATTTTATACATTTCTTACATATAAACTATTCTGATAGAAATTAAATTTACTTTAATAAAAGTACTTATATGAATTTGTTTAAGGTTAAGGTTAAGGGTTAGGCAGTAATGGTGAAATTTAAGTTCGAAAGTTGGATAAATACTCCCTACAAATCTCACTATTCCCCCTAGAAAAATCGAAACACCATTATTACGAGCCATCACTTATGTATTTCTCATTAAATTATTACGTTACTTCCAAAATTGGTCAATTCTCTTAAAAAGTAAGTTGATCTCTAATCGGATTACCCGAATCGAAACCATGTGGTGGCTAATCAGCTGGTCGGTTGCCCCCCCCCCCCCCTAGGAAAACTCTCTAACTACCCCATTTTGAGTCACGTAATTAAATTTTGGGGTCTGAAAACATAAAACGACAATGACAATGAATAAATGATATTGGGCTGCGACCAAAAAAAAATTCAAAATAAGCTGATGTGACCTTCCACATGACTTTACCATACACCTGGCCCATTTTTCTTCTGGGCCACTATCAATATCACATAATGAGATATTTTCATAAGATCATATAGGCGCCTAGGTAAAATTTCGTACAAATCGATCAAATGGTCTAGGACTTATATTGATAGTTCTACTTTTTGAGCCCCCCCCCACCTTTCAATTTTATTCTCAAAATCCCCCCCCCCCCCCAATGATTTGATCAAATAATTTTTTGGTTCCAAAAAATGAAAATCTGTCGATGTCACGTATTTCGCTGAAATTTTTTCCTATATATTATATTTGAGTAATAACCTAATAACGAACAAATTTTTTGCTTAAAAAAATTTATTTTTATTATTTCATCAAATTTTTTTTAATAATTATTATCAAATAGGAAAATCTAATAATACATGCCTGTCTAGGGACACTATTTACACCTGTACTTTCATCGAGTCCAATGGTAATTACGAGTATGTATCTAAATAACAAATCGTTTTTTACCTGCGCTATATTTTTGGACATGATCCTGAGCTGTTCAGTCTGGCAATTATATTTATTTAATTATCCCAATTATTCGTTTTTTATTTGAAATGTCAATAAATAATTGTTAGGAACAATTTATGAATGCGTTTTTCGAAAATTCGCCATCTGTAAACGGTTGTCTGTTGTTACTAATTTTTACAATTTCAACGAAGCTGCCACAATTACCATAGTTGTTAACATAATTCTTTAATAATTCCTTTTCTTATCCAGTATATTATAATATATTCTCTTGTAAATTAAATATAACATATATAAATGCTAACACAATTAATTCTATAATATATACTCCAAGATTACATGTTATTTTTTTAATTCCCGGAATTCCCGGAATTCAATTTAGGTCATCTGGTGACCAGAAATTTTTATTTTTATTTCAATTATTATTTATATTGTACTCTTATAATATCATAATAGAAAAAACTACAACCTCAACACACGAATGTAAAATCATATATTATTTAATCCTGCTTAAAATTGTATCTAAAATCATTTTTTATTACTATTTATTATTATTTACAAACTCTATAATATCTAAATTTTGTAATATTAATGTCCTAACGGACAAGGTCAATTTTATTATTTTTATTCTTATTAGACTTGTGAATGAAGTGGATATGATTCCCAGTGACCCATTGAGATATTCGATAATTGTCTAGGAAATGTTTTGATACAGATTCAGAATTTATTTTTAATTTTATCTTAATAATAATTTGAGGCGCCAGTCAGGGTCTTCGTCGCCACCTTGCAGTTTCAAAATATGCACTCTTTTAGTTTGCAATGTCAATAAATAATTCAATTTTTTCCTTCGGTTTTACTCAGTACGCTTGGCTGGCTAGTACCAGTATCGAACTTATATTAAACATTTAGTTTTAAAACGTAAATACTTGCTAAGATTTTTTTAAATTTAGGATGAATTATGGAAAAATCAAGTTTTCATAAATTTCTTCAATAAGGCCGGATTTAAGTATAAGCTATGCAGACTGCAGCCTATGGGCCCGCGCTATAAAGGAGGCCCGCACCACAAAATATATTTAACAAGGTTTTAATAAAGAGTCATGCATGTTTATTATTAAGTTTTAAATTGGATAATTGCTAAAAATGCGGTTATTTAGATTAATTTTAAAAAATATTTTCTCTGGTTGGCCGGCGCCACAGGTTCAGCCTAGGGTAAAGTGACCAGATGTTTTACAATGAAATGTAGGACGTGAATCTGTATGTAAGTATATAATTATTGTTATTGGAGAAATTTCACTTCGCTTGCAATATAGCCTTCAACGTTTCTAAGCACAGTTCCGTCATTTAAAAGCCACACTTCGTAAAATGGAAGCCCCTGATATTTAGACAACTAAATTGGCAGATCATATAATTACCCTGCAAAAAAGACATTTCCCATTTTTACTTTATCTAATGTGAAGCAGATGACATTTGGACAGCTATCAGCAGACAAAAAAATATTATTTTAAAGAGGAATATAGTTTTAGAACTCTTTCAAATTGAAGGAACTAATACTAACCATCATGGTTTTGCTGGTGCCTAGCAAACATATATATTGCATATCAGCATGATCATAAAAGTCTTTCAAGACGGGGGCTAGTGTCGCTAAATCCCAACATCGACTTTGTAAAAATATAAATAATTAATAAATATAAATTTTTTTAATCCAAAAGACAAAAGATTGCACAATGGGAGACACTTTGTGGGATATTTTCTATGTGAGACAAGAAACCCAAATGTGGGACAGTCCCAACTAATGTCTGACGTCTGGTCACTTTAGCCTAGGGGCCCATAGATCCTAAATCCGCCTTTGTTCGTCAAGTAACAATAAATTTGATGGAGACCTTCTTAATTGGTTTACTCTTGATAAATAAAGAATTATTTATTCTAATAAATAAAAAAACAATACTTGACCATAAGTAATAATTTTTCTAACTCGATTAAAATCAACACTAACGTTATGTATTTTCAATTTTTATTTATTTTAAATGAATAATTTGGGGGGGGGGGTCGGGTAGGCTAAGGGTTAGCATGTCATCCTGCTAACCAAGTGGAACCGGGTTCGAATCCGACTCGAGGCATCCGGTTAAAACCTAACCCCGGGGGGTAGAGATAAATTAAAAAAAAAATAAGCTGACGTGTTCTGATGTGGCCATCCACTTAACTTTACCATACAACCTGGCCCCTCACTTATATTTAATATTTAATAAAATTATTTATAATCATGTAGTTGAGGGGGTTAGTTTTTTCATTTTTAGACTCCAATTAGGCAAGGAAATTCAGACTCGAATAATGAAAGGGAAACAGATGTGCGGCAGCCTTAAATAGCCTGCTCAAAAATAAAAATCTCTCAAGAAAAATTAAAATTAAAATCTACAACGCCGTTATTCGACCGATGGTGCTCTATGGGTGTGAGACATGGACCATGACCCTATCTGATCAGAAAAATCTAATGTCCTTCGAAAACAAGATCTTGAAGAGAATAAGTGGAATGATTAGAGATAGTGTTACCGGCGAATGGATGTTTAGAAGTGCAAGGGAAGTGAGAGAATTAACAGGGCAGCCTTACATCACGAGCTGTATAAGATCACGAAGGCTGGCTTGGGTGGGACATGTGTGCTGCTGATGAAGATCGAGCTATCCAGCAGGATCTACGAAGCAAAACCGATAGGAAGAAGACCACCAGGTAGACCACGGCAAAGATGGATGGACAATATAACCAGAGATCTTGAAGAGTTGGGTGCTCAAGGAAATTGGAACTCTATAGCAAGGGATAGGACAAAATGGCGAGGCATTATAGAGGGAGGCTAAAACATTGGAAATGTTGTTCGGCCACAGGGAAGTAAGTAAGTAAGTAAGACTCCTGGGGGCCCACTGATTATGTACACAAAATTTGTTTGAGTTTGGTCAAATGGCCTGGATATTAATTTTTTGACCCTGTGCCCCCACCCCCATTTTGGGCGGTTAGTTAGTTAGTAGTTAGTTAGTTTTTAGACTTCTGGGGTGCCATTGTTTATGTGCACATAATTTGGTTGAGTTTGCTCAAACGGCCTAGATTTTTAATTTTTAACCCCCTCCCCTCCACGCCCTTTAATTTTAGGTCGATATACACCAAAATCTAATCAGCTCTTTAATCTCAATGGACCAAAACTACGTATGAAATTTGGTTTCGATATTACCACTAGTTTTTGAGCTAGCTCGTCCACAAAATTTGGTAACGCACAGACTAACTAACAGACTAACTCACAGACAACCAGACTAACAGACTCAATTTTTTTAATCAAAATAGCTTCAGCCGTTTTTGAGATATTTCGAAAAAAAGAAGGAAAAAACCACTTTTTTCATGCACTATTACAATACTTGACCATACCCTGTATGGTAAAGTAAAAATAATAATTAGTATCGTAGAATTGGCTTATGGCTAAAAAAGACCGAAAAGCCAAAAAACAAAAAAAAGAATAATTTAATATCAAAGAGTTTTCTCTTTTATTAGGGTACCCTTCAAAAGTAAAATGAGACCCGATTAGTGTCAATACAATGTCTGTCTGTCAGAACATTGTAGCTTATAAACTGAATAAGATCCAAACAATTTTATTCTGTGAATAACACCAGAACGAATATTATATGGTATAAGCTTTCGTTTTTGAGGTGATATGAATATCAGAATTCAGTCAGATAACTGATAGCTGACCGATTAATTATTATGAACAGCAAAGAAGATGTGATTTTTGATAAGAATTTAAATTAAGATGAAAAATTTGTCGTAAATTTTAAAAAAGTAAATACAAAAATCTCCTCAAATAAATGGATGTTTTTGGTGGTTCCGATATGTTCCAAAATCTCCCTATAATATTTCTAGCTAATTTATGACTTCAGCAATAAATTACATAACTCATAGATTTATTGAGTTATTGTGATTACAGAACAATAGTTTTTAAACAGTTTTTGGGCTCAGGGTCCATAATATTTTTCTTTTGTTAAAAACCTATAATACAATTATAATAGCTATCGTATTCTCTCAACTAAAATTCAAAAGTAAATGGCAAATATATAGTATAATAATAGGTGAATTAGAAGACTTCAAAATCGTCATTTCCAGAGATGCAATCATTGCTTTATTTTACTTTTATTTTTTTTTATAAGTGAAATTAATAAAACTGATATAAAGCGGTTTTACGGGTCTTATACGTCACAAATTAGTATAATAAATATTTATGAAAAATACTTACTATTGAATTGTGGTAAAGAATTATATTCGTAAGAATGATAATAGGCAACTTTATTTAAAGGAATATCACAGTTGATCGACATTTTCGAAACTTTGTTTTTCACTAAATTAATGTGTGGAATTGGATCGAAATTCACTTGAGTATCTCGGAGAGCGAGCGTCGGATTCAACCCGTTGACTGATTTTGTTATCAGTCATTTGGAGAGGCCACTAATACGAAAAAACAACGCTCAGTATGTCGGTGTTGTTTTCTGGGTCACTAAGCACACATTTCTTATTGGAAAAAAATATCAATAAGCCACACACACAAGCACACTCACATTCAATCACTATCTGCTTGTTTTATAATAATATTTTCATTAATTTCTAATTCGTAGAATGAATTAGATTTTCCATAGCGTGAGGTGGAATTCGCAGCAGCAACAGAGCCGAAAGCTCGGCAAATATTTGCATTCTCAAGGTTGACATTCACTAATAAATTCTAATCTGCTTTTTCTCTAATACCTACGGACAATTTTACTTGCACCTGGCAATGAATTTTTTATTTTTTTATTTTTAGTATAGCATAGCCAAGGTCTATGGGATAAAATACTTACAGTAGGTGGTCAAATTATTATACTCAAATTGAAAGTTTTTGCCGAGAGTAGCAGAATTTTTATTTATTGAAGGAGACAATAAAAGAGTGTGTCTTCTGCTGGAATTATAAATTTTATTTATTTATAACGAGACTATAGTTTCGAGGGCTTTACCCTCTTCATCAGTCTATTACAATGTATTCACGCGAATTAATTTATGAATCTTGACTGATGAAGAGGGCGAAAGCCCTCGAAATATAGTCTCGTTATAAATAAATAAAATTTCATAATTAGCACACACTCTTTTATTGTCTCCTTCAATATTATACTGAAATTATTTATTTCAAGTAAATTTATTTTATTCAAACTTTTAAATAAATTGACACGTTTTGATGTGGCCATCCACTTGACTTTACCATACACTACTGGTTGAGTTTGGTACAAGGGCCTAAACTTTAATTTTTTGACCCTACAACCGCCCCCTCCAATTTTGGGCGGTTAGTTTTTGTATTTTTAGTCTTCTGGTAGCCCACTGATTATGTATACAAAATTTGGTTGAATTTGGTCCAAGGGCCTAGATTTTTATTTTTGTGACCCCCCCCCTTAATTTTAGAGCCAAAAAAAATATTTTCGTTATTATAGGTTCATTTTATAGTACAATATATTTCATTTTTCTTGTTTTTTTAGTTTGAAAATATTATAATTTTAACCCCTCCCTGCCCCGTTAATTTTGGGTCGATATACACCAAAATCTAATCAGCTCGTAATCTCAATGCATCAAAACTACGTGTGAACTTTGGTTTTGATATTCACAATAGTTTTTGAGTTAGCTCGTCCACAAAATTTGGTAACCCACAGACTAACAGAATAACAACCTAACAGACATTTTGATAAAACAGTTATTATCTCGAAAAATATAATTTTTTCGATGTTCACTTATTAGGGCGTTTTTGTAGACCGAAATACATACTACGGTTTCGCCCAATTTTTTTAATCAAAATAGTTTCAACCGTTTTTGAGATATTTAGAAAAAAGAAGCAAAAAAAACACTTTTTTCATCCACGATTACAATACTTATGGTAAAGTAAAAAATCTAGTAGTAATCTAGTCTAATAACCCTTTTGGACTGGCCTGGCAACTCGCCAGACCTCAACCCGATCAAAAATGTATGGACGGCCCTCAAAAAATGAAATTTGAGAATATAAAATAATTACTAACAAAAGAGACTTGATAGAAAATATTATTAAAGCATGACAAAATACACCTGTATTTGAAGAAATAGCCAAAAAATGCATTGCCAGCATTGCCGCAGCGCATACAAAATGAATTGCTCGAAAGGGAGGATTCACTAAATATTAAAATTGTATTTTGAATTGTATTTGTATTGTCCTAAGCTAATAAACCTATAAAGATAACAATTGAAACGATATTATGAGTTTAATAGTAAGCTAAACCCTTAAAAACGTATGAAAGATATAATTTTTCAAATGAGTATAATAATTTGCCCCCTCCCCCCACTGTATATAAGAGTTTTAGTAGACTTTGAATTTCTAAAGGATACTATGAGAGGTCTACCCTAACTAAATTAGAATGGTTATTTTTTACTTATATATCAGAAGTTGGTATTCTCCTTGGGAATCGAACCCAGGTGCGAATAATAAGAATCTGGACCAATTCAACAAATAAATCTTTGAGAGAAATATTTGGCGCGAGACATAGTACCGTGATCAAAAAGTTTCAGAAATTTATTCAGAAAATTAAAAATACAAATTTATTCATCAAAATCGATATTGTCCCCTTCAATGTACACCTGATTGACTGCAACGCACTTGTGCCAGCGCTTGATCCAATTCTTGAAACATTTTTTATGCTCAGTTTTCGCTATGGCCATCAGAGCCGTCTTTTTAACTGACTTCAAAAAAGGCGAGGTTATCAATTCGACTGATATTTTTTTGTGTGTTTATGTTACCTGATTTCTTCGCCAATTGTGAACCGATTTTGATGATTTTTTTGCATTGGGTTCAGTATAGTTTCCGATTGGTAAAAATTTAAATTTCATTGGTATTGGACCTTTTTTGTTAACGCATAACTTCTTTGTTTATGAATTGATTTTAATGATTCTTTCTGCGTTTGAATCAGAATAGCTCCAGTCAAGATACCTACATATTTATTTATTTTATGTATGTTCACCAAGAACTTTTTGCCACGTGGACCGATTTCGATGATTCTTTTTTTATTGGAAAGGGGGTACCTTAGGGGCGGTCCCATATTAATTTGGTCAAGTTCTGATGATATGATCAATGACAGACGAAATAACGTAAATCTCCAATTCTTATGAGCAAATAATCGAAATTATAATAAATAAAATCTTTTATAAAAAAAACAATCTTAAAACGTTCATTTAAAGCCCGCAAACGTTTCGAGAAAATTTCTATATTTATGGATTGAATTTTATTATCATTTTCTGGAGGACACATGGATTTTTAGGAAATGAAAGGGAATTACCAATCGACTTGATTGGGGAATAATGGAATTGAAATAATTATCGGAAAAAGAGGTTTTTTATCTAATTAGATTTTTCCTCTTATTAAAAACAAGGACTAAAGATGAATAAGGACACTCGATGGTGGAGAAGTAATCTCCGGAATCGAAGCAAAAATACAATGTATACATTAATTAATGTAAAATAATTGGTTTAATAAAATTTATATCATTTTCTGATTTATTCGCCCGACGCTTTCTCTTACGAGATGCATACAAAGTATTATCTTAAGTCACTATTAATAACATCAATAAAAATAGAAAAATAAAAATAATTTTTATAAAAAAAATAAAATAAAACCGACTTCAAAAAAAATTAAATGCAACAAATAAAATAATAAGAACTCAAAAATAAAATAAAATTCACTAAAAGGTATAAAATAATTATCTAATTTAGTTACAACTAAACGACGAAATTTTTACATGAAATCACTTTTTGAAGTCGGTGCTAAACAAACTATATAAGCGAGCTTACCCGCCCAACGTACTAAGTAAGATCCGTCGAAATTGATTCATAAAATCTATATGTTTGGCACTGACTTCAAAAAGAGATTTAATGTAAAAATTTCGTCATTTAGTTGTAACTAAATTAGATAATTATTTTCTATCTTTTAGTGCATTTTATTTGATTTTTGAGTTCTTATTATTTAATTTGTTGCATTTAATTTTATTGAAGTCGGTTTTTTTTATAAAAATTTTAATTTTTCGAGTGCATAATTAAAAACTGCAAAAAACTGGCGCCTCAAATTATTAATATTAAGATAAAATTAAAAATAAATTCTGAATTAGTATCAAAACATTTCCTAGACGATTATCGAATAGCTCAATGGGTCACTGGGAATCATATCCACTTCATTCACAAGTCTAATAAGAATAAAAATAATAAAGCCCCGATAAGTTATTATCAAGGTTTTATTAAACTCACTGAAAACATTAATATACAAAAGAATAAAATTGTTATTATTTATAATATTATAAAGTAGGATAATTTATGTCTATGGTTTATTTTGATAGAAGATTCATAGGAAATTATAAAAGAAAATATTATTAATTTCTAATTGCCCTGAAATTAAGAGGGGGGGGGGTTCTTTTGTAAATAATTAAAAATTATTTTATTAAATATTAAATATAAGAGAGGGGCCAGATCTATGGCAAACTCATATGGATGGCCACATCAGTTAATTCAGTGGTTCTTAACCTTTTATTAGTCACGGCGTCCTTAAAATCCGAAAGTATATTCCCGGCCTTAAAATACTAAAATATTTCCTCGGCCAGTACCCCCACACCATTAGATAACATACTCTTAATTACTCGTACAAAAAAAACTCTCCAATGTAACAATAATACGTAAATAAATCAAAAAGCAAAACTTAACATTTAAATATGTATATTTTTTAACGTTTTTTATTAACAAAAAAATGCTTTATCAGATTGTCAGTAATATTAAATTTCTTGAAAAATAGGTATATTTGCAAATGAAAGTATATTTCCTATAGTATAAAAATTGTAAACTTAGACTTATAAAAAATATGTACACAGTTTTTTTCAACTTGTAATTTTGTCTGTCTGTCTGTTTGGATCAAATTTACCTATGCGCTCAACGTTTTCGTTTAGTTTGACCATGTTTAAGAATATTGAGCTGTCATTAAATTCATCTGTCGCTTACATATGGGGCATTCCACGCCAAATCGGACGGTTTTAAAATATTTAATTTTTGATTTCCTTCATTTTTTGACATTTTTTAGTACACATCAAAAAGCTTTCCTGGTAAATTTTGAAATTCTTTTGATCACCGGTTTAAAAGATATCGAATTTGGGTTCAACCCAGTCTTAAAATTTGTAAAATGTATAGAAGTTTAAAATAAAAAATTATCAAAAAAAAAAAAATCGAAGAGTAGGTACATACAATTTCAAAAACAAGATTAAAATGTTCAAACTCAAAAATCGCATATAAAAACACTTTAAATATTTTTTCTAAAAAGTATGTAAAAAACAAACATTAAAAAAATTGAATTTGGATCATTTTTGAAGAAGTTATGAGCGAAAAACCGAAATTCAACATCTTTTAAACAGGTGATCAAAAAATTTCAAAATTTACCAGGAAGAGTTTTTTGATGGGTACTAAAAAATATCAAAAAATGAAGGAAATCAAAAATTAAAATCACGATTCACGTCAAAACGGCTGAAGGGATTATTATGAAATTTCATATTTGTATCAGGTGTCTTCTAACTTACGTTTTTAGCTATATAACGTTTTGATATTTTAACCCCAAAAGGGGGTTTGGGGGGGCGCATGAATGAAAATTATCAAATAACTCTTAAACTATTAACTCTACGGCAAATTTTATAATGAGCAAAGTTGTATGGGGTGTGATTTTTGACAACTTTTGTTTAAAAAAATTCCCCCAAAAAAGGGGGGAGGGTGAAAAATATGTAAATTCTTGCCCTTGGAGCAAACTCAACCAAATTTTGTATACATAATCTGTGGGCCTCTAGGGAGCTAGAAATAAAAAAACTAACCACCCAAAATGTGTGTGTGGGGGGGGGGGGGGTGAAAAAATGAAAAAACTTGCTCTTGGACCAAACTCAACCAAATTTTGTATACATAATCTGTGGGTCACTAGAAGGCTAGAAATGCAAAAACTGCTAGCCACCCAGCCACCCAAAATGCTGGTGGAGGGGGGGGGGGGCGGTGAAAAATATGTAAATTCTTGCCCTTGGAGCAAACTCAACCAAATTTTGTATACATAATCTCTGGGCCTCTAGAGAGCTAGAAATGCAAAAACTAACCACCCAAAATGTGTGTGGGGGGGGTCAAAAAATGAAAATTCTTTCTCTTGAGCCAAACTCAACCAAATTTTGTATACATAATCCTATGGGTCCTAGAAGGCTAGAAATGCAAAAACTGGGTGTGGGGGTGCAATGGGGGTGGGGTGAGGAGTGAGGCGGAGTAGGGTGGGGTGAAGGGGTGGTGCGGGGTGGAGTTCAGGGGGCATAGCGGGGGTGGGGTCCAGGGTGCTCGGCGGCGGTGTGGTGCGCAGGGGTTGGAGGGCACGGGGTGGGTGGGGTGCGGGATCCGATGTGGGGGGGCATGGTGCGGTGGTGCTGGGTGGGTTTCGGGGGGGTGGGTGGGTGGGAGTGGGGGGGAGTTAGGGTGGGGTTTCGAGGGCTGGGGGTTCAGGGGGCGTGCCCCGCGGCAGCAGAAGGGCCGCCGGAGACGGGCCTTTGCAGCTAGTCACTTATAAAAACTAGTAATATATTTTTTTTTAATTTTTTTTATTTGTAAAGAAATAAAATCTTAAAAAATTCTAATAGTCCAAAGAGCCCATGACCCATTTTTCATGAAGTGTTTGATTCAAGTAGATATTTAGTATTAATAGAATAGATGAGTAGGGAATCGGCTGTTTGCCTGATCTACCTGGGTACTGCTGATACTGCGCATAGGAGAAAGCTGTAAAAAAATGTTCGCCAAAAAAAGTGTTGGATTCATAATCCAACAAATACTATTCGACAGTTAAGTTGATTTTAAATTAAAAATTAACTAAGCCGGACACTTTTAGGAGGGGTAACTCGGAGCCAGACAACCCTAAAGTTGCATTTTTTATTTGTCTGGCTTAGTGTTGCCCCTCCTAAAGTGTCTGGCTTAGTTAATTTTTAATTTAAAATCAACTTAACTGTCGAATAGTATTTGTTGGATTTTGAATCAAACACTTTTTTGGCGAACATTTTTTTACAACTTTCTCCTATGCGCAATTGATGCAGTACCCAACTAGATCAGGAAAACAGCCGATTCTCTACTAAATCTATGCTATTAATACCTCTAGGTGAAATATCTACTTGAATCAAACACTTGATGAAAAATGGGTCATGGGCTCTCCGACTATAATATTTTCGTGCCCCCCCTGTTAAGAATCGCTGAGTTAATTGAGTTATATTTTGAATCCCTATCCAGACTATCGGAACGCCTGTAGGTTATGCAACCAAAAATGAAGTAGGGGAGTATGCACACCCAAGAGTGAGGGAAGCCTTTTGCTACGAATCGCTGAGAATGAAAAAATAAAACTCTGTTTGTAATTAAATACAGAGACAAAATGTAATTCAATAGATATAGAGTACCTAGAGCTATTTTAGGCTTCCCTATCTACTTACTAGAAACTTTTTAGTTTCCACAGGTTCTTCTGAAAGTCTTTCTGCCTGAATATTCGTAGTGTGATAAAGTTTTATAGAGATATAATTTTAATATTCTTTATGTGTGTCACATAGGTACTTAGTGAAATTGAAAATACCCGGTCAAGTCACATCATATTCCGAATGACATTTGCGAGCAAACTTTTTTATGTCCACCCCCACAGTTTCTGAAATTTGATCACGACCCATTAATAGATGGGCCCAAAATTAAGAAGGGGGTTCTTTCGTAAATAATTAAAAATTATTATATTAAAAATATAATATAAGAGAAGGGCCAGGTGTATGGTAAAGTCATTTGGATGGCCACAATCAAGGTGTGAGTTGAGGGCCCCTAAGCTAGGGTGACCACCCGTCCTACTTTGGAAGTACATATCCTACAATTAAACCTTTTGTCCTACGTCTTACTAACTAATGGAAATATTTCACAGATAACTACTTTGCTATTGTCGATTATGGTCGCGCGACCGGCGTACCTCTGTGTTGAATAGGAAACTGAACGTGGCCGTGGTCATGCTACCATGTTACGAGCTGAGCTTATTGTATATTAAAATAAATATTTTTTCATATTTTATATCTTCTATATAATAAAAATGAATTTCTTTTTTCTTTGTAAGCGCAGAGCTCTCAAATGCCTGGACCGATTTGGCTAATTTTTTTTTAAATGTTCGTAATAGTCCATTTCAGGTTAATACGTAAAAAAAATTGGAAGAATCGACTTAAAATCAAAAATAGCAATCGATTCTTATCTAATACTAGAGGAATAACAATTCTACATTAGATTTTTGACCCTTTGATTATTGTTGGTAACCATTGCTGAAGACATGGAGGAATCTACTTAAAATCAAAAATAACGATCGATTCTTATCTAATACTCGAGGAATAACCTTGTTGCATTCCATTTTTGATGTTTTGACTATTAATGGCAAGCTCTACTGAAAACGTGGAAGAATCGACTTAAAATCAATAAGACTAAATTCTTTTATGATAAACAACTCAAGCTTGAGAATAAGAGAATTTTTATAAATAGAGATTTTTAATACATTTTAAATATTTGTTTCATCTTATTTGTTATGAGTGTATATTACAGTTAAATAGAATCTCAAATTATATCTATTTAAGACTTTATAATAAAACAATTATATTTATTCTCTGTTACTAATAAAACATCAATAAATCAGCCACGTGGGGTCCAGGGGGTCGAAGCCCCATGGCTAATAAAAGGCCCGCCGAAGGCGAGCCGTAAAAGTAGTTAATAATAAATACGAATTTAAAATTAAAAAATTAGAAGTCTAATTTTCCTTTTTTATAATAAATAAAATAGATATGTGTTATAATTTATACCGTTAATCAAATTAGTTTACCAATTCAAATAATTTAGTATAGATATGACTACCTCATTAATAATAACAATAAAATTTTTTTCATATTTTTGTATTAAATAATGGGTACAATTGCAACAAAAAGTAATATTTAAAACAACAAGAGTAGTATCTTATATCAATTTAAAATTATTTACTAAACACTTATAAATTTTTAGTGTTTTGTGCTTTTTTTACTACCGATTTTTATTTTTTAAAGCTGGGTTGTTAACTGGGATGCGTTATAAAACTTTAAAAGTCCTACTTTGACTATGTCAATATCTGGTCACCCTACCCTAAACGGCCATTTTTAGGTGGTTTTGTACCAGTCATGATTCACAAATGGGTTTTAACTTGAAGCTATGAGAAAAATTCACAAATTACTTAATTCTCTGCTTATCAAAGACAATATTATGGATTAATTTGAAATCTTAAGTATTTTTGAAGAAAAAAGAAGAGGACTCTAGATATGCAAGTCTGACTCGCGCATGGCCAGTTTTTATTTAAGAATCAATTCGCTCTTTACAGATTGGACAATTTTTCGTCCGGAAGTGTTGGAACTAGAAAGTCGAAAGTTGGCCCAATGGTGTAGTTGATTAATACAAACATGTGTGCCAAATTTCAGCTCATTAGCTTAAGCCGTTTAGGAGATATAGTTAAAACAAAAATGCTCCATGTTTGTTATTGTTTTCGATAAATTCCCAGAATTGCTTATACACAAAAACCTTTATGGCTTCTTCTCTGAGGTCATTAGCATAAATTAAAGATTTTATTGCCTTTTTTAAACATAGGGTTTGAAGATTTTAAGGGGCGAAGGAATTTTTATTGGAGCTATAAAACTATTAAAAAAATACATACACAAATATTAAAGAGAAGGAAATCCATTTATCAAATGAAATTTTTTAAAGTCTTAATAAATCAGAAAGTATTTGAGATATCAAAACGCGGTTTTCACTATTGGAATCTGTATTGATTTTTTTATTAGAATAATTCATTTATTAATGTACAAAAATAATAGAAAATTGATAGAAAATGTGAAAACTTTTTCCCGCTTATTTAGCTGATTTGGCAATTTATTATTTGCCAGCGAACCGTTTGAGTTAGAAAGCTAAAATTTGGCACACATGTGCATTTGATTAATTCAAACATATACTACCTAAATAGTAATTATCTACATATTTCTTACCGTAATAGAGTAGAACTTTGTAGACAGAGCATTTGCTAAAAAATTATTTGTATTAGAGTTACACTTGGACGACTTATTTATTTATTTATTATAATTAAATTCACTAATTAAATTATTTTTCAGATCTTAGGATGGGGAATGGTGTAAAACAAGGTATCGAGGTATGACTTTGTGTTTTGTTTCTTTTTTTTTGTTTAAATTACTGAAACAATGAGCAATACATTGTAAGGTAATTTATTTTTATTTTATTTTTAGTTCCCCGTAGAAAATTAATAATATAATCTTATTTTTCATTTACTTAAATAAAATAAATATTCAATAAATACTATTTCTTTATTTTTTTTAACAAATTTTTCTTTACATAAAAAATAATAATTAGTAATACAACTGAATAATAATATTACGCTTATCTATAAATGTAGTTAAAATTATTTAGGAAAAAAGTAGATATTTTCTGGGATAAAAGGCGCGAAAATAATATAGTAGATACTCACTGAAGATGATACCCTCAGTGAAATGTTCTAATTATTATTAGTTACATTTATAAGATTGTACTGTACATATTGAGGGTTGTAGTAGGGACAGCTTCATTAATGACATAGTTATAAAATAATTATTATTTGTTTTTAATAATATATAGGTAATCACATAATCAGTAATATTTAAATATTATTTATTATACAATTTATTTTACAGAGCGAACCCTGAATAAGACAAATATATACTTGAAATTTTGATAATGATTTCTCAAATAGTCAAAGAAATTTCAGCCCGAACCACTAATAGTGAAATTAGAAAATTTAAATTTTTATTTCTATGATATTTCAGTTTTTTTTTAATTTTGAAACTGACTTAGACGATTATTGTTTTATTTATTTATTTTTTCATTTTAAATCGGAGAAAATAGAAGAAATTAATATACCAGGTGTATGCATATGAAATGAGCCTTTTTTGATAGATGGCCGTATAGGTTATTTTTATTTTGAACGAACCATAACCTTATTATTTTGTCATTGCTTTGGCATCTGACAACAACGTTCAGTGTTGAAAATTTGATTTGCACTACAACAACATAAAAAATTTTCGTGTTAAATATGTCGAATTTTGTGCCTACAGCATACGATATGCGGACAGCATTAAATTTTTTGTTATCAAACGCTAACAACAACAATTAATTGATTTGAACCGTGCATTGCAGGAAAAACGGCCAGAATATAAAAAAAGGCAACATAAAGTGATTTTCCTTCATGACAATGCTCCTTCACATAAAACAAAAACGGTTCAGGATACACTGGAAGCACTCAACAGGGAATTGCTACCCCATGCGGCTTACTCACCAAACCTACCTCCTTCCGACTACCACCTGTTTTTGTCGATGGGCCACACACTTAAAGAGTAGCACTTCAAAACTTACGAATAAGTCAATGAATGGTTTTCTTCCAAAGACGAACAGTTTTTTTTAGAGGTGGTCCACCAATTCCCAGAAAGATGGTCAAAATGTGTAGAAAGTGATGGAGAATACTTTGAATAAAATATTTTTTTCTTTCTTATATAAAATAAGTGTTTTATTTTCATAAAAAAGGCTCATTTCATATGCATACACCTGGTAACTATATCTTTTGTGTCCATGTTTATTTTATGATTGATTAATTGGACGTTTTGGAGATATTTATATGTCCATCTAGAGCACATTACCTATTTATAGAATTCTCCGTTATTGCAGATTAAAATATATGTTATTTCATTAAAATTTAATTTAAAATTCATTGCTTTTAGAACGACATTTCTAAGGCTTCCAATCTCTTTATCTCTTCTTCTCGAATCGTCAAGGTTTCGCGTTCGTATGTATTTGTCATCTTTCTTTTTTCTAGTGAGCATAATACTGTTTGTTGTGAATTGAGCAATTTCTATTTGGCTCTTTAGGTCCGCAATGACTTTACTTTTTGGATAAGTGTACAACTTCTTGTTTATAGTTTGTTCTTTCTTTGTACATAATAAGACCTTAATCTTGGTGTTTTCATCAAATTTGGTTAATTTCGCACAGAGCATTCTCTATTTCGTTTTTATTTCTTTCTAGGATAGTAATGTCTTCAGCAAATCTAAGTAGAGTAATCTTTTGTCCTTGAATTTCACTCCCTATATCTATACATATAATGGTTGAATCCTTTGATCGCTTCTTCTATATGTAAAAAATCATGGGTCATGTATCTTATTATCAAAAATTATCAAATTAAAAAAGGGCACGAAAAATATAATTCTATTAGTTTTCTTCCATCTTCCCGATTTTAATATACTTATAATAATTAAATAATATCTATAAAAAGGTCAAAGATTTTAGTTGTAGTTACAGTTTACTTAAATCTTCATCTAATTTCATCATAATAGGTTCAACCTGAAAAATCTACCAAGTCATCAGTCGGACCAACAAAGTTTCGATTCTATCCTTAGTTTCGATTTGACAAAAAACTTATTTCTACCCAACAGATTTTCATCAATGGAATATTCTATCAACGTTAGTTAATCCTCTCCCAAATCCAGAAATAGCCATGGGCGCCGGCAGGGGGCTGAAAAGGGGTGCACTTGCACTCCTCTGTCATGAAAGAAAATACACAGAAAAAGATTAAGAATTGATTTGAATTTGAAATTAACTTAAGAGACATAACATAAATGTTTAATAATATATGCCTACCTATAATGCTATAATTATAAGGATCCACTATTATAAATTATATTTTATTAGTTAATAGTTTAATGTGTAGATGCAGATGTACTCCCCTGAAAATAATCCTGCCGGCGCCCATGGAAACAGGTGTTGTTTTTGTCTTGAGGCCGGTTCACACGGAGCTTTTTCTCTTACTTGTTCCTTACTTGTTCCACTAACTGTCAATTTGGAGGCATGAAGAGGGTCGAAATGACTCCAGACTGTCTTACTAGCATGCTTGCTTGATTCAAAAGATAGGGCATGTTCTAAAAAAAAGTTTAGCTACTTGAAGCTGGCAGTGGCCAGCCAATCGGAAAGCATTATTTTATCACCTGGGTGACATGGGCATTGGCAAAATAAATCAGCTGATATCGCAGAACGGCTGATATTTTGTTTCTCACTGTTCAACTCTTTACTTCAAAGAATAAAGAGAATTTGCCTTCCAAATTCTTCTGCGATTGATAATTTCTGCAATAATATTATTGTCAGCCATTTTTGTTTGCATCTGAGCTGAAACTGAAAGATGATAGACTAGCTGTTTGGCCCAAAGCATGCGCGCGCAACCTAGCCAGCTAACTTGAAATTTTTCTGAAAAAGCTTAGTGTGAACCCAACAGGCCAAAAATCAGCCTGACTAAACTAGCTTCAAATTGCAAGTAGGGCGAAATAGGAAATAGGAGCAAGTAGCAGAAAAAGCCTCGTGTGCACCAGCCTTTAGTCAAATTTATTGAATATATTGCTTCTTATAGAGATCTCAAAGTCAACACTTTTGTTCTTTACCGTTTTTGTCTAACATTTTCATTTTTCAAGATTTTTTTTAAAAACAAAATTGACAAAGCTTGATTAAGTTTTTTTCACAAATTTTTAGTTTAAATCAGGGGTTCGTCTGAATATTCTACTTACATTCCTCTTGATTCAGCAATCATTTATGCAAGCGGTTCTCAGCCAGTGGTATCTCAAGTGGTATATATAAATGCTTCACTTGCCACATCGATTAACATCATTTTCTGAATTTTATTAAATTTTAAGCACTTGATTGACACCTAAATGTCTTTAAAACAAATTTCTTTGAATAATAAGTATTAAGACCACTAAATGACAAAAAAATTTCGGCCATTGAATAATAAATAATGTAATAATGTACAGTATTTCATCGCATTTCTCCACTTTTTGTTTTATGTAGTTAATCGATTTGGCAAGTGAGGCATTCATATGTCGATGTTTATTAGATTTGAAAAAATAGTTTCGAAAGACTTGCTTGCATATTCAATAAATAATATAAATGGAATTATAAAATTTAACAGCGTTTCTTTCAAAGTAACAATGTAAGTTAATTTCGAAACCATCTGTTCAAATTTTTCCCTGATTTATTTAACACATTGGCTAAGCACGATCACTATCTGACCAATCAGAATCGTTCTAATAATTTAACGGTTTGCCATTGGCTATGCACTGGCCAATAAGATCGTTTGGATCATACAAACATATATACAACTTTTCCATTTTATATATATAGATTAGTTATTTTATAGATACTTTTTTGATGGTGATGAGATTATTGATACACATTAATAAAAAGGCTGAGAACCGCTGAATTTTTTATAAGAAATAAAATATAAAAGATACTTATACATATTTTGGCATTATTTTTTTTTTTTTATTTTTATTTTGAGCAACAGATTTCGAAAGATGAAGAATCTTTAAAATTTCGCTAAAAGTATTTTTTTCTTCTTCTGCTATTTACATAAAAAATATACAACCTAAAATTTACAAAAAACGTTGTTTTAATGTTTATTTAAAAAATATTTATATATAGTCTATGAATTTTAATTACATATACAATTATTTATTTATAGAATTTATGGAAAATATAATGAAAAAAAAACGGAAACTAGTCTAAGTGTTGATTTATTTATTTTTTTTATTTAGACATTGATTTAAATTATATATTTTCTTTTCTTTTTTTTTAGAAATTTCTTGCTGAGCAATCGGCTTGACTAATGTGCGTTTTTATTTTTATTTATTTTATTTTATTTATTTTTTTTTATCTTTCATTTATAAAATTTCAAAAACACACCGGGCCTGTCTTATACAAAAACTTTTTTTTTTTTTCTATCGCTGCTTGGCTCTTATGAAAAGCTATTAGAGATACAGCTACGACAATTTTATGATCTATGTAGTAGAGTAATCCATTTCTAATCAAATTTCCAAAGCATTTACATTTAATTGTCTTTAAGAAAACAAAAAACATTAATTTTTCCCCCTCTTTCTTTCTATTTCACTGGCGAAATCGCTCCAGCGTCGGATCTAGGTCTTTTGTCTGGGGGGGGGGGGCAATCTTGAATTTGCCGCTGCTCCACCCCTCCCCCCCCAATTCTATATAAAACAAGTAGAATAGTAAATGGGTTATAATAAAAAACCATGTTGTTTTATAGTGTCAAGAATAAATCATACCATACTATTGTATTGTATTACAAATGAGCTAAACGTTTTAAGCTAATTTGAAAAACGAGTTAAGATCTTGTAAAAACACTGGGTCATATTAATAGTGGGCAAAACAAATAGGAAGTTATCTAGACAAATAGATTGTTGACTTTTAATTAGTTTATCTAGGTAGCAATTATATGAATATCAATGGGATGACGTCAGTGGTCAGCTTAAACTCATTTCTCCCATTTGAAAATGTACATTAGGAATATTAAAATAACAAGAAACAAATTTAAAATCGTGACTTATATCTCTGAGGTCAAGCCATTAATTATGATTTTTTAAATTTCAATATTTTTCAAAAACAAACAGTTATATATTTTTAGAGTGTTTTGCCCACACTGGCTTCACTTTTCCTTCTAACAGAGGCAGTCAGTAAGAGATCCAGTTGAATATATAAATACTAGTACATCCAGATTTGAAATAAGTTTTCATTATTTTAAGATATCAAAAACGGAAAAACAAATTAAAAAATATAATAAATAGAAAGTGCAAAATTCGTTTTGCATTATAAAGAGTAAAACCCAATATTGGAAATGAGAATTCGTCTTTATTGTCTGCTCAAAGTTTCTGTACCACGAATTTTTAAACCCTCCTTCTCAAACGCAAAATAGGCAGCCTTTCCTCCACCAGAACCAGCGAATCCACTCTATTTCCTTTTTTCTGATAGACACCTACACTTTTCCATGTGTATTTCAGAAAACCCTAATTGTATTTCAGAATTATCAATTGAATATTAGAAAACCACAATTGTATTTCAGAAATCTCAATTCAATTTCAGAAAACCTCACTTGTATTTCAGAAAATATCAATTGTTAGAGGTTAGTTGGTTATATATTTTTATTTTCTGAAATACAATGTGAAATATCAGTGAGATTTTCTAATATTCAAATAAATTTAATTTAAATATCTACAATTGGAATTTTCTGAAATTAACTTGATATTTTCTGAAATTAAATTGGAAAAGGTTTAGTGGTTGAAATGCATAAGTAATCATAATCAAAATACCAGATCACTCAATAAGTCCCTGGTCTGACACATAGATGGCAACACTGTTGACAGACCCTCGTGATTTCTGGGTAGTACTAACCTTCAAACAGTACGTGTCAAAATTTCATGGCATTCTGACCGTTAGTTTAGAGGTTACAGTCGTTCTAGTGACCCCAGTTTTGTAATTTCCAAGACAATGGATAGAAAGCAATTTCGTGTATTGATTAAACACTGTTTTTTTGATCGGGAAAAATACTGTTGGAGCCAAGCAGTGGCTTGATAAGCATTATGGAGACTCTGCACGAGGAAAATCAACTATTATTGACTGGTATGCAGAATTAAAATGCGGTCTTACAAGCACCGATGATGCTGAAACGCTCTGGTCGCCCAAAAACGGCAGTTGTTCCGGAAAACATAAAAAATGTCCACAAAATAGTTTTAAAAGACCATAAAATGAAGTTGTGTGAGATAGCTGACACTTTGAAGATATCAGAAGGTAGTGTCTTTACAATTTTACATGAAAATTTGGGCTTGCGCAAGTTGCTTTCGAAGTGGGTGCCGCGTTTGTATCTTAGTTAGACCGGAGACTGATTGAGTGATGAGTTATAATAATATTGTATTGGAGATTTAATGCATTAATGGTTGAGTTGTTTATCAAAAGAGAGGTTTCGAATGAAACCATCTAGATTGTACATTTTTAATGATAAAAACTCATCAGCACGACGTTTCGACACCCATTTCTTGAGTTATTTTCAAGTACTGGGGTGAAATATATTAATCGACTGATATATTAATCGAAATGAATTAAAAATTATCTTAGTAAGTTTTTATTCTTTATACTCTATAATTAATAGAAATATTTGAGAATTGCGTTATTTTATCATTAAATATATTGTTTAATAATACATTGGAATATTCATCTTGAAAATTCCACCAGAGAATAGCTTATCTTTATAAAAGATTTCAAGTGAGGGATGTTTTTCATACCCCTCACGAGTGACATAGAAACTTTGAATAGAGAATAGACTGTGGCTTTAATTACGAGATTGTAATTAAGTTTTGAGGGATGAATTAAAATTATAGACTAGGTTTGTTTCCCTCATTCCTGCTTTGTCTACCAAGCCAAGAACTAAGATAAAAGGTACACCACTCTCGGTTAAGCTTTCCTTTCTCTTGTAACTTTTTTTTCGCAAGAATCGAAATAAAAAGTGAAAATGACGACATCCTTGGATAGTTTTTAACTTCACGTACTAATAGTACTAATAGTGCTGATTGTATCCAGACGTAATTCAAGCATCTCCGCCCCTAATTGACTATCGGGAACGGTTGAAATCGAGCCGAGAAGAGGTTGAGCAGCCGGCTCACTTCCATGCGAATTGTTATGAGCTCCACGGAGCATCCGAGCCTCCAGGACTGGAAATCCAGAACAGGCGCCCATATTGCCATCCAGGCACGAGGAATCGTTGGGTCTTGGCCAGGCCGGGTAGATCACATGCGAGAACCCCCAGATCATCCAATTCTAGGACAGAAAAAATCAAAAGAAATTTTATACATTTGAAAAATCAATGACTTAGAAAATAGTTAAAATAAATATAGTCAGTAGAGATTGTGGTGTTGGTGCAAGGTGAAACATCTTTAATAAAGATAAGAGTAAATAAATATTTTATTTAATATGGATTTACTATGAGTTAAGGATACTGGGTCACTTATTTCATTTTTTTTAAATGTGAAATAAGTGACCCAGTATCCTAACTCATAGTAAATCCATATTAAATAAAATATTTATTTACTCTTATCTTTATAAAAATAAATAAGTTTTTCTTTGAAGACGGACTGATATATTTATAGATCAGGATTGGATGGAAAGCAGCCAACTATTACACTCTGTTATACTGTTAATGGAAAGTTTAAAAATACTATCTATACAGCAACAAACACTGAATAAGGACCCATGGCCCACCAACACTCATATTCGTTATCAAGAGAAAAATACACTTCTCTAACTTTACCTGAGCATATTGAAGATACTGTATAGTAAAACAGGAATCTGATCGTATCAGAGAAGAATTGAAAAATTGTAAATATTTAGGCTTGGCTTTTATTCTATTATCGAGATTTCAGCAACATTACAAATGTTCCTATTTTGTTAAATATTATATTTAATAAAATTAAATTCATGAAGACTTTTTGGAGAAATATATGGACCGTTTATTTTGAAAGTGGTCTAAGTCCATTGTTTGTTATTTCGAGGTATTTGTATTTATATTTTTATAAATACATATACATATTTATATATATTTCGATATTTTTATCGAATTTTGACGAATTCATGGTTATATTGTACTCCATTGACTGGGATATTATAAATATAAAAAGAAGACATCGATGTCTAACTAAAACTTACATTAACTCATTTTTTTTTTCAAAATTGGACTTATATCACTTTATCAATAAACGGTTCTTCAGAGAAAATACGAGGCCTGGAACAACTAATATTTTTGAGGGCCTTCAACTGTAGCCCAAACCAGCCAATGTTGTGCATTGTATGCAGATGCACTACACCAGAAATGGTAATGGGCAAAAAGATATTTAGGGTATAATTTATAGAAATAAAAATCTTTATAAGTTAAAAATGTATTAAAAATTTTAACTTTTAAGAAGCTACCACTACTCTAAGATTTAAGGACTGGAGATACACACTACACAGGCTGTCAATGTTTTTAATTCGATTCAGAGAGTTTGAAATTGAAAAGGCGAAATCTTTTTCAACAAGAATTTTCGATTCAATAAAATCAAAAAAATATCATTATTCGAATGATTTGATTGAAAATTTAAAGTGTTTGTTCTCTTGATAATATTTATAAATATTAAAATTAATATTTATTAAAAATAAAATCTATATTTATACTCAACAAGCAGAGTTGAATCACTCAAAAATTTTAATTTGTTTTTTGACGCTTATTCGGGCTTAGAAATATCTGAAAGGTGGAGAAAAATCATTTTCAAATATGATTTTTTCTGTCTATATTGATTCTAATATACACAATAATTTAAGAACGAAAAATTGTGCAAAGTTAATCCTCTTCTCTCATCGTCAATATATGCGGGGAGTGTATCAAATCTTGTACGTCTTATTTCAATATTAATACGGCGGAAACCCCTCAAATCCGAACCCGCAAGTCTCCGAAACCCCTCAAACCCGAACCGCAGAAATACGGACGCAAAAGAGAAACTTATTTATTTGGTCATGAAAACAATTCTGTATATGTTCTACATTTATAACCTTATTTTACGCAATTAGTTGAAAAAAATTAACAAAGAAGTATAGTTAGCATGCCTAACCATAGTGTGCTTATGTCATCCAGGATTGAAAAACGGTAAAAGTTGGTTATTGAACTTCTTTAGGTTAATCACTTTGTAAAAACTATGAAATAATAATAGAAAGACACAAAATATCACTTAATCTTTCTCTTGATATCAGTTATCTTCAATTGTCGAAGAGTGCTTTCCGGCTAATCCGAACAAATTGAAATCTGAACAGACTACAACCAATTAGTTCGGATTTGAGGGGTTTCGTTGCTGTTATTTTCCTCTAAAATAAATAAACTTTTCTCCTATATTTGAATTTAACGTAATATTTCTTCAATATCTAAATTTATTTCACTTTTAAAATTGACTATATAACTTAGATACAATATACCGTTAAATAATAACATTTTAATAAAAATGTCGCCGCTCGTTTGTCCCACGCATGGTACATAAATCCAGCCCTGAATACATCCAATCCATGATAAAAGCAACCGCATCTCTCGCGAGGAGGAGTGGATTTACATTTAGATATTTTTTCTTAAAAGAGAGAGAGAAAAAATATTGTATTGGCAATCCGAGGTGTTTATTGAAATACTTTTCTGCAGAAATGTTATTTACTTATATGAATAACAATAATCAATTTGACACATTGAATTTTTTTCAAGAGGCTTCCATTTTTAAGGAAATTTCTCTTTTTTTGATTTTGATTTTTTTTTATTGATAAAGGTTGACAAAACTTCGTTTGCCAACGTCTTTTTTTTCTTCCTTTTTTCTACCACCCAACCCCCAACTTTCGCAACTTTTTCGTTCGAGAATTCGAGAAAAAGTTATAAAAAAAGAAAATCGAATTTCAATAATAAGTAAAATATAATATATAATTATTTTTTACTATGTCTTTTTTATTTTGGATTGAGAAAAGGGGTGTTTAGGGGGGGGGAGGTGAGGGGGGGGAGGTGAGGGGGTATTTTTTTTCAAGTTGTTTCCAACCAGCCTGTCCGACTTTCCAACTTTCCAAGATTTCCTTTTCCCTCGGGTGAGTTCATCTTATGGTTTTCTCTCTCGCTCGGTAATATCTTGACCCGAGCTCAATTTATGTTCTCAAAAGGCTTGTTAAAAATATTTAGAGCGAGGTTTAGAAAGTAAAAGAAAAAAAAAGATAAAAAGTATCATATTGTTCCCCTAGAACTAACTGCACCGTGATTTATTTGATCAATTTTGGATTATAAACCTACAAACTTTAAAACAAAAAAAGTGGAGCCATTTCAAAGAAAAACACAACCATAATTCTATAAATATTAGTTTTTTAAAAGTTGTTTTCTGCGAAACTTCATCCTTTCATCCCAACCAGTCACACACTCACATATCATTTGAAAATTTTAGTTCAACATGAATTGACACTTTATTTCTTTATCGAAAAGCGAGGCATGTGTTTGGATTCCGATACTCATAATAGCTCATGAAGAAAACACGGTATAAAATTTGTTATTGTGTCAAAATATTAATATTTTTAACGCGGAGAAGTGATTAAATGTGGGCTCTCTTAACTACTGAACTTCAGGTTCAAAAACGCAAAAAATATCTTTCTTTTTTTTGGATGATTTAATTGATATAGTTGATTTGAGTCAAGTGAATTAGAGTGATTTTAATACATTTTCTTTTTCACAATGGGTGATCTAACCTGAAAAAATTAATAAATTTATTATACAGGGTGGGCCATAAAGATCTACCACATTTTAAAGTGGTATAAAAAATGAAAAAATTTAACTAGAAAACAACTGAATATATTTTTGTAAAGAACAAAAAATATTTTTTTTTAAAGTGTTTTAAACATTATCGGACAAATAAAAGGGGGAGGGTGTCAAAAATGAAAAATTTGTTCATCATTTTATCTTCAGTTAATGTTCTCCTGATGATTTCGAAATATATAGAGTAAATTTAAAAAAATCTTTGTATTTTAATTTTCTCTCCTTGTGAAACACCACCAACTCCAACCTAATATAATTCTTGCCCTTGGAGCAAACTCAACCAAATTTTGTATACCTACATAGTTTATACGATAGGGCTAGAATTTTCATTTTTGACCCCCTCCCCCATTTTGGGTGGTTAGCTTTTGCATTTCAAGACTTTCTGGGGGCCTACAGAATATGTATACAAAATTTGGTTGAGTTTGGTCGAAATGGGATAGAATTTTCATTTTGACACCCCCACCCTCTTTTGTCTGATATAATGCTTAAAACACATTTAAAAAAAATTATTTTATTTTATTTTCAAAAATATATTCAATTTCTTTCTAGCTAAATTTTTTACATTTTTTGATACCTCTTCAAAATGTGGTAGATCTTTAGGTATACTCTACCCTGTACTTAAAAAATACAAATCTTTTATAAGACAATCTTGAAAAGCTGTTTAAGATTGATTAAACTAGCCACATGTGGCTCAGGAGAAACATCGTGGCCACTTCTATCAATGGAATTTTTCATAAAAATGTGAAAGTAGAAGGATTTTTTTGTCACTAAAGTTTAGAATAAAAAAACAACCCCAAAACTAAAGGGGTTATTTTCTAAACATTACCGTGCATAACTTGTATTAATATGGAAGATTATATTAGGACAACTTTTTATGTGTGAATTTTTTATTTATCCACCAACGTTTCGTCAACTTTGCCGACTTCTTCCGGGCTTCTACATTTATAAGTACATTATGATATGAATTTACAAAAGTACAATTCCAATTCCAAAACAAACATGTATTAATAGTTTACCCACCAAATAGTCATGTCACACATTAATCTAAATTTTCTTATTATCTCCGTTACCATTGAAGTTTTAATATAGTAGAAAAATTGTAAGACAGTATAAATTTAGTTTATTCGAATTTGAGATTTCTTTATGTAACGATTAAAAGGAGAAAAATATTCTATTCTGGTTCAAAAACAGGGTTGCCTCATTCTATATATGTTATTTCTGTTTTATATCTAATGAAATTGTTAATATAAAAAGAAAAGAAAGAAAAATTGTTTTTTTGTGAATGTGCCAAATATTTTTTGAAATTTGGGTTCTGATGGTCTTCAATGGTAACGGAGATAATAAGAAAATTTAGACGAATGTGTGACATGACTATTTGGTAGGTAAACTATTAATACATGTTTGTTTTGGAATTGTAATTGTACTTTTGTAAATTCATATCATAATGTTCTTATAATTGTAGAAGCCCTGAAGAAGTCGGCAAAGTCGACGAAACGTTGGTTGATAAATAAAAAATTCACACATAAAAACTTCTCCTTATTTTCCTAATATAAACTTTTCATTATTAACAATTGTTAAAAAAAAAATTAGTAGGCAGAAGTTGGAAATACAAAGATTTTTTTGAAAATCAACCAGATAGATAAGCAGTCTCGAACTCTCTTAATTTGACTTGGGGTGTTAAGTTTCTTATTAGTCTTCTTAACCTTCTAGTTCTTGTTGGAATGCGCCTGCATGAATATAATTGTGAATGAGTAATTAGGTGTATTATTAAGTTGACTAGGTACTTACAAGAAACCCGGTGGTGATGATGAAGAGCAAGGGAAAGACGAGGGTGACGGGGTTCTCGAGAGAGACCACCCCTAGAAACCAGGAGACAGCGAACAGGGGCAGAAGCATCACCGCAGCTCGTAAGGCTTTCCGAGGTGGCTCGCCGAGCAGAGGACCATTGATCCCGTTGACAGAGAAAGAGATCGGCTGTTTCTCTTCCCAGGAGGCCAGAATTCGAAGAGACACCAGAGCCAGGCCTGTGTTCACCTGCGCAGACATATTCTTTATTAAAATAAGCTGACGTATTCTGATGTGGCCATCCACTTGACTTTACCATACAACCTGGCCCCTCACTTATATTTAATCTATATATATATAAAATTAAGGTTTTGTCTGTACATTGCTCCAAATCACATGAAATTACATATTTACATCAGATGTCTTCTAACTTACGTTTTTAGCTATATAAAGTTTTGATATTTTGACCCCAGAAGGGGGTTGGGGGGGGGCGCACGAATAAAAATTATCAAATAACTCCTAAACTATTAACCCTACAGCAAATTTTATAATAAACAAAGTTGTAGGAGATGTGATTTCTGACAACTTTTGTTTAAAAAAATTTCCCCAAAAAACCTCCCAAAAAGGGGGAGGGTGAAAAAATGTAAATTCTTGCCCAAGGAACAAACTCAACCAAATTTCGTATACATAATCTCTGGGCCTCTAGAGAGCTAGAAATGCAAAAACTAACCACCCAGAATGGGGAGGTCAAAAATGAAAATTCTTTCTCTTGGGCCAAACTCAACCAAATTTGTATACATAATCTGTGGGTCACTAGAAGGCTAGAAATGCAAAAACTGGATGCGGAGGTGGAATGGGGGTGGGGGTGAGGAGTGAGCCGGAGTAGAGTGGGGGCAGGGGGTGGTGCGTGGGGGGTCTAGGGGGCATAGAGGGGGTGAGGTCCAGGGAGCTAGGCGGGGGTGTGGTGCGCAGGGTTGGAGGGCGCGGGGTGGGGTCCGGGGTGGATAGGGTGCTGGGTCCGAGGTGGGTGGGTTGCGAGTGGTGGTGGTGGAGGCGGGGGTTGGGAACGGGTGTATCGTTCGGGGTGGGGTGCTGGAGGGGTTTTGGGTGTGGGGGCGAGGCGAGGGGGGATTAGTGGGTTAGGGTGCGGAATGGAGTGTTGGGGTGTTGGTGTGGGTGCGGGGTTGGGGCATGTGGTGCGAGGGGTGGGGGGTGCTGGGTGGGAGTGGGGGGGTGAGGGGGCGGGGGCCCGAGGGTTGGGGGTCCAGGGGGTGCTCCCGGCTACCAAGAGGGCCGCCGAAGGCGGGGCCCTCCTGCAGCTAGTATCTAATAAAATTATTTATATTCATGTTTGTTTTTGCATT